>BSYO01000024.1:4239990-4281405 GCA_033239525.1 Nepenthes gracilis | reverse complement strand
ATGATAAATAAATGCATGACCATCAAGTCATCTGAAAATATTCTAAAAATAGCTAAAAGATACCCTCTAAATATGTCAGTTCTGAATGATCTCTTTTGGGTGTGTCATCCGATAAATTAGTACCGAAGAACTTTAAAATTATTGCTCTATGCATTACACTTTGTTTGTGAAAGGAAAGTGAATATTCAAAACCCCACACTCGCAATTTCAACAATTGTTGAGTTGCTGAGATCATGTATTAATGGAAATTTTAAGTTATTAAGTTATCCGTCTTTTCTAGTCTTTCAGTTTGTTTGTTTGGTTTTTTTAATATTTAAGATTATAAATATTTTAAGAAATTTATGAATAATTTGGGTACTCAGTTAATAGAAGTATGGTCGAGCTCATTTATTTTAAAAGAAATGGGTGTTAATCGAGTATAATTTTAAAACAGATTAGAAAATAGTGTTTGGCTTGGCTATTTAGATTCATAAATTAAACAGTTTGGATTGTTTATAAACTCGTAATTTAGTTTATATGTGTTGCGTCCTCAGATCTTACGCTCTTGTATGGATAGGAGCATGGTTGAGTCCACGACAGCTTTTAGGTGAGACCCATGCAACATGAAGAGTGAAATGTACGTTGATTGACGAGGACACGATTTGGTGGTGGGGTGTTAGAGAGTATGAGGACGTAAGCATGCAAAGTTTTTACGTGGAAGCCTTCCCGTAAATTAGAAGGAAAAACCACAGGATTTCAATCCGAGAACTAGCTTCACTATGCTGTCCTTTGAGGGTTGTTTACGTGGCTTTGATGTGTGTAGGAAAATCTGCCACCAACTCTTCTAAACCCATTCACCATGCCAGAGACGTTGTGTACATGCCAAGTGATCTTCTACTTTGTCGCATCTGCAGTGATTGGGTGCATGCCTCTGGCCGTCATTCTTCATGCAGTCCGATAGGGTTAGTAATCAAATCTCTGACACACCGCTCTTGTAGAGGCGAATGATGTCCCAAAACCATCCTTTGTCCACAAAGACCTTTATGGGCTTTTGGTCATCCATCTCATATAGGCTGGCCCTAATGCCTGAACCTCTTGGGTCTCCTAAGCCTATTGGATCTCTGCGACACCATGGCCCAATTTCGTAGAAATGGATCTTTCCTATGGGTCTAATGTACTAGTACCCATCACTAGCCCCCATGCCTGGGCTGACTTTCAGTCGAGACCTGGCATGTTCACCTTGGGGTTTGGGATCCACTTTTGTCCTTTTCTTAGTGTCACATCTTATTTAGGCCTTCTGACGTCTTGCCTTCCCCAAGACTTCTGACGTCGCATCTTTCTCATGCAGTCGTTCAGGCTTTCTAGACGCTCAGTGACTTGTCACCCTGATGGGTTAGGTCTTCATGCTTGAGCTCACTTGGGAACTATGGTTTTTCCTTCCCCATAGATGATGGCCACTGGAAAGTATGCCCAACTGAGTGCGGGTAGCGTGCCAGCTCACCTATAAATAAGAGGGAACCTCAACCGGTTTGGTTCATCTCTTAGCTTATTTCGGAGGAATAATGTGAGGGTCTTGGCTTGCTCCGCTTCCAATGGGTGTCTACAAAGGAGTTAGGTGGACTAGCTTGAGATTTGAAGCTCCCAATGAAAACTGTCCTCATGCCCCTATCATGGGCAATTCCTCATGTTAGTGAGGGTGGCTTGGCCACTCTGTTGTCTTCGTGTGCCTCCCTCTAGGCTGCGGTGATCTCCAGCGCGGTGGAGGATCATGGAGGAGCCATCACAGGGAACTTTGTCTCTAGAGTTGTGCTTCGCCCATGGTCTCTGCTTTACTTGAACATTACATGTACCGTCTGGAGGGAGGCAAAAGGATGGAGTTCCTGTCAGGGGAGCGCATGTTTCCCACTTTCCCGCCAGAGCACCTGTCATGGGTGTTGGTTTTGCTTCGTTGGGCTAGCCCGCAGGAGCTGACCAACACCGACGACCCTTGGGCTTGTTGGGTTACGGGCGGTGGAGCTATGGTGATCTCATGTGGATTTAGCTCCCTTGCCATGCCCCAAGCATCCTAGGTTGTCACTCTGGGGTTTATACCCTGTGTCATGTCATCTTCCTCTTTATTGTACTTTTGATGTCACAAGTCGTGTACTTTGTAAAGGAAGTTTGATTAATAAAAGAAATAGTTGTTGCCTTTATTCTCTTCGTTGGTTGCATGAATCCTTTCTCCTTTTGGTAAGCCTAAGGGATCCAGACGACTCTCATGTGGAACGCGTTTCCTTTTGGAAGTCTGCCCGTGCCTTTGCCTAGTGGCATTGCTCAGCCTTTGTTTGAAGTTGATGCTTGCCTAGGCATTGCTCTACCGCCTAGCCTCCCATTGGTGAGCCATTTTTGACGTTCCCTCTGAGTTCACCGGTGAGGTCTCAGATTGCATTGATAATCTATCTGAGGACATCAGCGTGGGATACACTGTGAGGGAGATTGAGGCGACTCAAGCAGAGGAAGTGACGATGATGACAACGATGACACCTTTTTCTGAGACTGCTGAGATTGAGGAGAGCCATGGAGTAGAGCTGACCACTGACGTGCTTGTTGAGCTCCCCTACCTTGCAATCCAAGTTTACAGTCCAATTATAACTTCACTTGTGGTCTTTGAAGAGTTTGGGGTCGAGGGTGGTGCTGGGACTCCACGTTCAGCTGAAGCCCAGACTTGGGCCAAGGAGCATGCCAATGCCCCAATCTTGGACATCGCTGCTTTTACGCCCGATGCGAGAGCTGAGACTTCTGTGGCATAGGATGCTACAGCCAAGAGGCCTGAGGAGACCAAGGTACCTAGAGAAGAGAGCACTTCAGGGAGCTCTACTGTGACCAAGGTATTCACCTATCACTTTTTGATTTTATCTTCTTTTATCTATACTTGCTTGGCTTGTTTTGCCTTTACAACTTCAGGACATGGCTGGTAGCCTTGGCTCAATTATCAGCGAGGTCACCCAAGCCTATATAGAACTGGAAGCTTTTAGGGCTCTTGTCTAGGCCAACAAATGCTAGGAGGCTGTGCTTGCTAAGGCCAAGGGGAAGATCACATCTCTTGAAGATACATTCAAGCTATAACAAGTTCAATATAAACTGCAAAGAGACAGGAACCTCTAGTTGGAGGAAGTGCTGAGAACTTCGGTGAAGGCAGTCGACATTGCTCCAGTGCTAGAAGGCAGGTACTACGACAGTAACAACCTGTGCCGCAGAGTAATGAGGTTGTTCAATCCTCGGTTTTCTACAGCTGCCTTTAATTCTCGAAATGCCAGCGCAACCTATGCGGAAGACTGGTATGGCCTCCCAGGAAGGAATTAGCCATCCAGCCCCTCTGCGCCTAGACCATCAAGCCATCCAAGACCCCTAGGCATCTGGGATACTCGGAGCATGCGGTGCCCACTGGTCCTGGAGGACAGCAGCAGCAGGGAACTTCTCCCCAACTAGGATCGTCCGAGGGCTGACTGTACATCTGTTGGGTTGCAAAGTTTTCCACCCGTTTTTTATGTATATGCATACTGTTGTATACGTATTTTTTTGTGAATAAAATTCATATTATTTAAGTGCAATCGCTTGGTTTGTCTTACTCAGACCATTGGAGTGTTTGGTTCTTTTATGACATGCTTTTTAGGAAGACATAGTCCTAACTTCTGAACCTGTTGGTCATCTTAGATTAAAGATGCTACCTCTAGGGTCACTGCATACTAGCTGCTTTATACCCCATAAGTTTTAAGTTTAACCTCTAGGGTTGCTTGGCACCATGGCTAAATTTTAGTCAGACCTCTTGGGCCGCACGGATATGGTCAAGTTTTTGGGATACGACCTCTTGGGCCACTTGGAGATTGTCGAGTTTCAAGTACTAGCTCTTAGACCGCTTGGACATTGCTGAGTTTCGAGTACGACCTCTTGGGCCGCTCGAACATAGTCGAGTTTTAGGGCAAATGAAAGGATTACTTTCACCTACTTTAGGGACAGCCTAGGTCTTGTGAGTCAATGACGTGCAACATTCAATGCTATACAAGACAAGAAATAAAAGAAAGGCAATTTTATTACGTCAATGAAACGTGTTGCAAGCATATCGAATGTTGTGTTTCGCCTTACCTGATCATTTGTGCATTTATTGAAAATACTTTTTGAGTTGCGTGGCGTTCCATATTCGAGGGACCAATTTGCCTTCTTGGGTGCGCAACTAGTAGGCCCCATTTTAAAGGATAGTAGAGACAAGGAACGACCCTTCCCAATTTGGGGAGATTTTATTCCGGCTGGTATTTTTGCCCATGGCCTATATACTTCTCAGTACTAGGTCCCCTACCTCGAATTGTCGTACCTTCACCTTCTTATTGTAATATCAGGCAACCATTTGTTGGTATGCCGCCGTCCTCAGCCTCACTTGATCTCGGACTTATTCGAGCATATTGAGACTCTCTCGAAGCCTTTGACTATTATCGCCCGGACTGAAACATTCTATCCGGAGACTTAGAAGGCCAACCTCCACTAGAATAACTGCCTCTACCCCATAACACAGGCCGAATGACATCTTTCTTTTGGGTTCCCTCGAAGTTGTTCTGTACAACTAGAGGACATGTGGCGGCTCGTTTACCCCTGAGCTCTCAGAGTGCTTTAACTTTGTCTTGAGTCCATATAAGATCGTGCGGTTCGTGATCTCTACTTGCCCATTGATCTGTAGATACGCGATTGATGCATGGACTAACTTGATCCTTAGGCTGGTGCAGTACTTAGTGAACTACTTCCCAGTGAACAACGTCCCATTGTCAGTCACGATCTCTCAGGAATCCCAAACCTGCACGCAATGTTATGCCAGATAAACTCAATTGTGTTCTACTCTGTAATCTTTGCGAGTGGCACTACCTCGACCCATTTGATAAAGTAATCAATCCTAACGATTAGGAACTTCTTTTGTCCAGTCGTCACTGGAAGTGGTCCGAGGATGTCAAGCCCCCATCAGGAAAATGGCCATGGTGATTGTAGCGCTTAGAGCTCAGTGTGGGGTCAGTAAGTCATGTTGCCGTGGATTTGGCAATTTTTACATTTGTGAACAAAATCCATGGTGTCGTACTTCAGGTTGGCCAATAGTACCATTGCCTCATACCTTCAAGGTTTGCTTATTTCCCCCGATTTGGGATCCACAAATTCTAAGGTGCACTTCTTGGAGGGTGTATTTTGCCTCCTCGGGGGTGAGATAATTCAGATAAGGGGTCGAGAACTCTCGCCAGTACAATTGACCTCTCATAATAGTGTACCAACCCATTGTCTTTTTTACCCTCTTGGCTACGTTTGCGTCCATAGGTAATGTCCCTTGGATACAATTCATCCAAGTGTTGCTACTCGAGACTTGCATCACTTCTGGCTCAGGGTCCTCAATGCTTGGCCTGTTCAGAATTTCTCGCATTCCCTGGGCGTATTGCTCTGGGTCTCCGGAAGCTGCTACTCTTGCCAACATATCGGCCTTACCATTCTCTTCCCTTCGGATATGGATGAATTCAACCTTCTCAAAATCCGCGGTCATACCCTTAACCTTCGAGAGGTATTTGGAGAGCTATGGATATTAACCTTGAAATGTCTGTGGACTTGGTTGACGACTAACTCAGAGTCGCTGTAGACAACCAAACTTTTGACTGAGCATTCCTTGGCTAATCGGAGTCCCGCTAGCAACGCTTCATACTCCGCAGCGTTGTTTGTGACTGAGAACCCCAGGGTCATTGAATATTTTATCTCTGATCCTTCGGGCGTTTGTAGTACAATGCCAATTCCACAGCCATTATTCATTAAGGAGCCGTCTATGTGCAGTGTCCATGTTGTTTCTTCATTTAGCTCGTCTGGACCATGATTGTCTAGATTACCAATGGTCGGGGTCGTTGTTCAACAACGAAGTCTGTGAGGGCCTAACCTTTTAAGGCTGGCATCAGACAAAATTTAATATCAAACTCACCCAACTCAATGGCTCACTTGACCAGTCGTCTTGACACCTTGGGCTTCTGTAAGATAGCTCTCAGTAGATGATCGGTTAGGACCACCACTTT
This sequence comes from Nepenthes gracilis, assembly GCA_033239525.1. NCBI lineage: Eukaryota > Viridiplantae > Streptophyta > Magnoliopsida > Caryophyllales > Nepenthaceae > Nepenthes > Nepenthes gracilis. Next base: position 4,275,364 of record BSYO01000024.1, on the reverse strand, counting down.
GTGGGCCTAGAAATACGGTCTGAACTTTCGTGCAGAATATACCAACGCCAAAGCAATCTTTTTCGAGTGTGGGTACCAACTCTCCATGTCAGCAAGGGTCTTGCTCACGTAATAGACGGGCTGCTGTCTATCATGCTGCTATTGTACCAACACCAAGCTCTAGGATATATCGGACACTGCCAGGTGCAAATACAACTCCTCACCTGGTTGGGGAGAAGTTAAGAGAGGAGGGTTTGACAGATAGTCTATGAGTCCTCGGAACACTTGATCACAGTCATTATTCCACTGAAAGTCATTGGTATTTGTTCCTCTTAGGGCCTTGAAGAATGGCAGGTGTCTCTCGGCCGATTTAGCCAAGAAACGAGAATGGGCTACTATCCGTCCTGTGAGTTTCTAGACTTCCTTTATTGTCTGAGAAGATCTCATTTCAAGGATGGCCTTAATCTTTTCTGGATTACCCTCAATCCCTCCGTGCGAAATAATATAACCCAGAAACTTTTCAGATGCCACTCTAAATGTACACTTGCTTGGGTTGAGTTTCATCTGGTTAGTTCTGAGCACGTTGAAGGTCTCGAACAGGTCCTGGATGTGGTGGCTGATTATTTTGCTTTTAACAAGCATGTCATCTACATAGACCTCTACATTTCAACCTATCTGGTCCTTAAACATTTTATTTATGAGTCGTTGGTAAGTTGCACCCACATTCTTGAGGCCAAAGGGCATCATTTTGTAACGGTATGTCCCTTGATCTGTCATAAATGACCTGTATTCCTCATTTTTGGGATTCATTTTTATTTGGTTGTAACCCGAGTATGCGTCCATGAAGCTTAAAAGTTCATGATTAGACGTCGAGTTTACAAGTTGATCAATTCTGGGGAGAGGGAAGGCTGTTCTTGGGGCATGCTTTATTGAGGTCTGTGGAATCTATGCACATCCTCTACTTCCCATTATTCTTTTTCACCATGACCACATTTGATAGCCAGTCCAGGGACTGCACTTATTGGATGAATCCGACGTCTAGGAGCCTTTTCACTTCTTCACGTATGGCCACTAGCTTCTCTACGGAGAGTTCCTATGCTTTTGTCCGACGGGTTTGTGATGAGGATCTATGCCAAACTTGTGGACCATTATTTCAGTGGAGATCCCCAACATATCCCTTGGATCCAGGTAAAAACGTCTGGGTTCTCCCGTAAGAAGCTGATAAATTGGTCTCAGATGGTCTCTGGTAGTGAGCTTCCTATCTGGATGTATTTCTCCGGATCCTTGTGATCTAGCTGGAATCGAATAGTTGGTTCCCCAAACTATGCCTACTGCAGCATCGCCTCGTCTCATAGGTCAAGGTCTTCCATCGGCTGTGGAAGGGGTGTCTGCATGACTTAGAACAATAGCACATTCACCTGGCAGTCCAGTCTCCGAGGACCTCCCCAATCCCAAATGGAGTTGGAAACTTCATCTTCAAATATGGGATGGAAGTGATGGCGCCAAAGGTGGCCAAGTAAGGACGTTTGAGTATTGCGTTATAGATTGACAGAAGGTCCACGGCGAGAAAGGTGAGGACCTTAAACGCAGTCCTTGAATACGTCCCCAACGTGACCTCCAACTGGATGACACCCTAGATGGGCACTGACTCATTGTCCAGTCTGTAGAGTGCTCTCTCTGGCGCTTTTATTTAACTTCTCTAGAGTCCCAGTTTAAAATAGGTATCAAGATAAAATAAATTCCTAGAACTTTCATTGTCAACCAAAACTCATTTTATTTGGTAGTCACTTACTCTATCTGAAATGAGTGTGGTTACAACTAGGGGATCAGAATGGGGGGAAGTTATATGAGTCATATCCTCGTTACTAAAACTAATAACTTTGTCCCTAGCCCTGTCCTCGGCTTCTTTGCCGCAACGATCTTTCGAGCGTTTTTTCTGGTCGGGCAAGTTGATGTCACGTTCACAACTCCTGATACCACTCGATTTTTGGGCTGGTCGGCCTCAATATCACCTGTTGTTCTGGAAGTTTGTCCGAGTCTTTACAGGAAGCGGTTGAGGTGACCCCTCTTCATTAGTTTCTCGATCTTCTTCTATAGCATCCGGTAGTCCTCGATACTTTGGCCCCCACTACGGTGATAGTGACAGTACTTAGTCGATCACCACTTCCCAGGTTCTTCAATGACTTGGGCTACTTCTAAAACATCTCCTCTTGGATTTTCATCAGACCATTTGTATGGGTGTCGTTCAGAGGAGTAAGATTCACATGTCTAGGCTCCCTCCGAATGACCTACTCGGACTTGTGCTGCTTCTGCATCATCTAGGGACCCGGATGGTCTCTGCCTTTTCTCTTTCCTTTCACCACCCTCGAGTGGAAGTTCTCATCCTTCTTTGGTCGATTCGCCTCGTTGACTTCTTCGGCAGTGATGTATGTTCTTGTCATGGCCTCGCCTCCGCGAATGTCCTGGAACCCATGTGAATGAGGTGCTTGAAGAAAGTGCCTCCCTCGAAGGTAGATAGGAATGCGTTCAGCTTTACCCCATCGGTCAATTTTGGAATTTGTCTGGCCTCTACTATGAATTGGGTCAGGAATCCCCTCAAAGTCACCTCCTGAACAGTACGCTCCTGATTGTTACGAATAGAACATGCGTTGCACCTCTCAGGGCTCTCCTCCTGAACCAAAGGACCTAAGCAGCCTTCAAACCTCTGAGGGACTCTGCTGCTTGAGGCAACTTATGTCCTCAGGACCTCACGCTGGCTGGCTTGTTTGCTCGAGTGTTTCTTTCCCTTGCCTTTGTTTTGGGACGTCGCTATCTTGGAGGCCTTGGAAAGCGCTACTTACATCCACTCATCCATTTTATAGCAAAGAGTTAGGAAGGCTCCAAACATATCATCCATCCTAGTAGCCAATGCCCGAACGACCGGATCAAGATGATCCTCTATCCTGACGCAGGGGGTGGGACCATTATTACACGAGGCCGCATCCCTGATAGGTGCACTTGCTTGTGCCCTGGTATTCACCATGCTGGACTTCTGAAAAGGGGTGTCAAAAGGTTCCTGAATGTTCTATAAAAGTCATAAGAAGCTGACTTTTAGTCGCTTCCCACAGACGGCGCCAATGTTACGTCCTCAAATCTTACGCCCTTGAATGGGCGGGAGCTTGGTTGAGCCTGCAACCGCTTTCAGGTGGGACCTGTGTAACACGAAGAGTGAAATGTACGTTGATTGACGATGACACGATTTGGTGGTGGGGAGTTAGAGAGTACGAGGACGTTTGTATGCAAAGTTTTTATGTGAAAAATCTTCTCGTAAATGAGAAGGAAAAATTACAGGATTTCTGTCCGAGAACTAGCTTCACTATGCCGTTGGAGATTACAAAGCGTGTTCAAGCCTTTCCCTCACTTTCTTTTTCTCTCTTTATAATAGTTAGGCCAGAGTGAATGCTGGGATCTCTTGTTAGGTGTACAGTTAATATATTTATAATGGTTGAGCTATCTTTTGAGGGCTGTCCACGTGGCCTTGACATATGCAGGAAAATCTACCACCAACTTTTCTAACCCCATTCACCATGCCAGGGACGTTGTGTACACGCCAAGTGATCTTCTGCTTTGTCACATCTGCAATGATCGGGTGCATGTCTCTGGCCATCATTCTTCATGCAGTTTGATAGGGTTAGTCACCAAATTTCTAACATGCCACTCTTGCAGAGGCGGATAATTTCCCAGAACCATCCGGAGTCCACAGACCTTTATGGGCTTTTGGTCATTCATCCCGTATGGGTTGGCCCTAGCGCCTGGACCTTTTAGGCCTCCTAGGCCTATTAGATCTCTATGGTATCAGGGCAGAATTTCGTGAAAATGGATCTTGCCTATGGGCCTAAAGTAACGATGCCCATCAATATGATTTATTTATAGTTAAGATTATAAATGAGCTAAATTGTTTATAAATAGTTCATATACTTAGCTCAATAAAAGTAAATTCGAGATCATTTATTTTAAAAAATTGGTGTTACCCAAGTTTAATTTTAAATTTGATTAGATAAATGAGCCAATTACAAGTCTTGTTGAAATTGATTCAGTTAGACTTGTAAATTACTTGGTTAGTCTTGTTTAAAGGCTTGTTATTTAGTCTATTTGGTTTCTTTATATTTAATATTATAAATGAGTTAAATTATTTATGAACATTTTAAATATTCAGCTCAATAAAAGCACATTCAGGCATATTTATTCTAAAAAATGGGTGTTATCTAAGTCTAATTGTGAATTTGATGAAATAAACAAGCTAATCAAATACTCATAAATTGCTTGGTTAAGCTTGTTTATATGTTCATCATTGAGTGAGTTTGATTTCCTAATATTTAAGACTATAGATAAGTCAAATATTTAATTCAACTAAAGCACATTTGAGCTCATTTATTCTAAAAATGGGCATTGCTTGAGTTTTAATTTGAATCTGATTAAATAAACGAGTCAATCACTAGTCTAGCTGGAATTGATTGAATTCTACTCATAGATTATTTAGGATTTCTTACATGCTCATTATTTAGTTTGTTTGGTTTTATTATATCTAAGACTACACATGATTTAAATTGTTTATGAACAGTTTATATAATTAATTCAATAAAAGCATATCAAGCTTGTTTATTCTTAAAAATGGATATTACCTAAGTTTAATTTTGAAATTAGTTAGATAAACAAACCAATTTCTAATCTTGTTTGGTTTGATTCAATTTGACTCGTAAATTACTATATTAGATTTATCTATTGGTTTATATTTAATTTGTTTGTCTTTTAAATTTGTGAGTATATTTGAGTTAAACTGTTTATGAATTGTTCAGATATACAACACAATAAAAAGCACAATTGAGCTCATTCATTAAAAAAAAGGGTGCCATCCAAATTTGATTTTAAAATTGATTAAACAAGCCAATTGTAATTCTGGTTGGGCTTGATTCAATCAGACTAGTAAATTACTTAGTTAGGTTTGTTTATAATATCATTATTCAATTTGTTTGGTTTCTTTATATTTGAGATTGTAAATTAGTTAAACTATTTATGAATAGTTTAAATACTCAGTACGATAAAAGCAAATTCAAATTCTTTTTTTTTTAATGCGTGTTGTCCAAGTTTTATTTTAAAGCTAGTTAAATAAATGAGAAAATCATAATTTTGGTTGGGCTTGATTTGATAAGATTTATAAATTACTTGGTTAGGCTTGCTCATTGGCTGGTTAACAAATTCCTTTCATAACTTTTTAATAGATTCATTTAAAAGAGTCGTATTAGAAAGCTCTTTTAAAGGTTATTTTGACAAATAAAGTAAATTTGTCTTGGCTCAATTGGGCTTGGCTTTGTTATTTATGTGAATAAACTAAGTATAAGATCACATTTAAACACATTTTATTTATTGACAAACGAATTAAGTCTGAGCTTATAATTTCTTTAATAGCTCGAACTTAACTTAGGAAAATAATTTCAATACAAACTTATTTATAATATAAAACACACCAAGCTAAACTTGGACGTATTCAGACTCTGTTGGACTTATTAATAACTCTTACGCTTATTCAAGATTGGGTTTTGATAGAAAGGGTTGGCAATACTTGGGCTTAGTCAAAGGAGTAAAGGCCCATGTTACAATGATACATGCAAGCTTTACTCCAAGCTATTGTTTACGCTAATGTTGTAATGTGATCTTCTATTTATCTATTTATAATAATAGGTCTACATAAAATAGGTTGGTGAATGAATATTTTTTAATTTAATAATATTTAAAAAATATCCTTTGAATATTTTTCTATAATTGTATAACTTTATGATACTTTAAATCACACCACTAGAAATCATAGTAGGATAGGAAGGGTTGGGATGAGTTTTATACTCTAGTGATATTAGGGGAAAACTTTTATATAGTTTTGAGATACTATTAAATGATATTACATCTCTTCTATCTATTTATTTTAATAACTCTGAATAAAAATTAAAAAAATAGAGGAGACATCTATATCACCAAAAATATTCAAATGAGGTTCCCTAGAGAACAATGATAATAGTAAAGTTTTATATCCTATCAGATGGACAGATTGTAAAAATTTATTTTTATTATATCATTTGATTAAGTGAAATATTTTTATAAAGTAAAATTATTTTTAAATCATTTTTATTAGATTAATTCAAAAATTTTTTTATTGATTTCCATGTTTATTTTCTATTTTTGAATAACAATTAACTCACACTTATTAATGATATTTCATTTGGTATACATTTTTAGTATTTAAATAACATTCAATGTTATTATATGATCTTATCTTTTATTGATATAACTATTAATTCTTTACAAACGTCTAAATTTTTAATCTTATCTTTTAATATGATTCCACTAATCTATTTGGTATATATTTTAAGTGTTTGAATAACATTCAATATTATTCTATGATCTTATTTTCTATAGATATAACTGTTAATTATTTACAAATGTGTAAATTTTTAATTGTATCTTTTAATATGATTCTACTTATCTATCTTAATATTAATGAACAGAAAGCTTGATTTTGAACATAGTCTTATTTGTTGAATCAACATTTTGATCCAAGAAAATTATATATAATTCACAAATGAGAAATATTTATAAACTAAACATCTATCACTTTCAGGTTTTTTTTTTATTAAGTAAAATACAAAATTTGAAAATATAATTTTACAATGTTTAGTTTGTAAGAAATGTCATATAAATACGTAATTTAAAAAGACTTGAAACACTTATTTTAAGATGAGAATATTTTGTATTTTTCTAATATTTGGATTACAAAATAACTTAGTTAGATTGACTTGATATAATCCAATTAGACCTGATGCATGCTTAGAAAACGAGTTCAACATGCAGCACTTTTGGATTAACTAATTCAAATTTTTGAAATTGCAAATACAAGCAGGAAAATATAGAGTTAGAATATCTTTCCGGATTACTCTTTAATAATTAATTTATTACTATCTGAGTTTGAAAAAGTCTAGTTATGACTAAAAGGCTTAATATTCATAAAAGAACTAATTCTATCCTAAAAAAAAAAAAAAAACAAGAAAAGATATCTATGTGGGATAATAAGGTACGAGAGTAATAAAACTTACTGCTAAAACATTTTCTTTATGTCCGAATCGTTATGGTTCACATTTGATGGTTTCATAAGCAATGTATGTGCTTTGTTAGCTAATGAAGCTCGCATTTGATCCAAGCACAAGACGGATGAGCATGTTTTAGACAGTATCCTCGCACCAACTATGCATATGAACAATGCTCATACATTAAGTTCTAAACAATCCCTGAAACTATCTTAAGATAAGATTGTATCTAAATGTATCTCAAAACAAAACATTAAAGCTTTCGACTAAGCTCTTGGCTAAAACTAGCTCCAATGCTCTTTCCAACTCTAATCAATAGCCCATTCCCACTACTTGTGTTATTATGTAATGACAAAATAGAAAAAGTGAGCCAAAACATCCAACAAACAATTTCTATTGAAGTCAACAATAGTAGAAGTCAAATCGATTTAGAAAACACATATGTCAATAAATGATTTAAATACAAAGCAAGATACAGTATATAATATAATAATAATTTTTAAATATCAATAATAATTAATATCAATAAATAGAACAATAATACTAAGCTTAATAAATAATATTAATAAATAACATATTTGACATCAACTCAATAAATGTTCTTGACATTTTAAATTATATGCATTAGATTCCAACAAACTCTAATATATATCATGATATCTCAAAATATATGAGATACTGGCCTCTCATTGGATTTCTCAAAAGTTCATCCCAACATGATGTTGAACAATGTAATACGATAACTATCTCTGTAGATATTTTTTTATCACTGAGACCAATGACCAATGTATTTATACCCCATCAACTGGTTAATATCATAAAATTTTTTACATTAATGGTATGCAATCAGCCCTACAATCCTTCTATAAGTTGTACCTATAGGATGAACATACCACCTCAAATTTTGCGCCATGATATCTCGAATATTATACTTTATAATTGTCATAAAATTATAAACATTACATTTCAAAATATATCAACCTTAACCACTAAAATAGATTAGATATTGAAAAAGTGTAGATTGTTATAATATATCACAGACTCCTATTTTTTAGATATTTTATAATTTTTATACACATTCTTTTTCTTAATCATAAAATTTAAATAGAGTATATTCACATAAATCATTTAGATAACACCATCAAATCATGGAAAAGAATGAATAGACAATCGACATAAGCACCTAAGTATCCACATGGTAGCCTCTCATTAATGCCCATAAAATTCCTCTAAATTATCATCATTCCAAAATTGTGCTCCTTAGTCTCAAAAATCTATGAAATAAGCTACTTTCTAAAATCTACCTCTCTAGTGTTCGTATGCCAACATAGCTATCTTTCGTTGATGAGCCTAATTCTCCATTAAAATGGATCCAATCTGCTATCAAGTTGTTATTCTTACTACTAAGGTCTTGTAATAACTTATTAAATGGATATTCATCACGAAAATCATTTCGGATCTTGCTGATATATGAAATTCCCAAGTTATTGTCTTGTTTTCAAATACAATTTCGTAAGATATTTAAATGTGAAATCCTCTATATCTATTTTAAGTTTTTATTTGCACATAAACATGAATAAAGCATGAATACAATAGTATAATATCATTAAATAGATCTATCACATACTATACCATTGAAATTTAAATAATTGACATCACAAAATTAGCATGTGATGAATATATAACTAAAACTATATGTAACCTTTGAATAATATTCAAATACTAATGTTTAATGCTAATTCAAAATTAGCATGGCTCGAACGTTGTTCAAACTCTTGATTGCCTCCAAATTAACGTTTAATTCTCCTTCTCAAGAGAATATATGCCTCGCTATACCATAAAGGGGGAACCCTAATTGTATCTCTAGGGTTTTCGGTGAAGCAACCAAAGTAGAATCTAATTTTCCTTCTCACTTCTTTTGAAGTTTTGAATAAAATTTACTCTCAAAACCAACTTCTAAGCCAGCCATGTCCTTTCCTAAAAATAGCTAATGTAGTCTAAGTAAGGATGGTTCATGTGATTTAATTTGAGTTCCTCCCAAACAATATAGTCTAAATTTTACTTAGTAGTTGATCATTACAAATACTAACTAGGCTTCCATGGCCATGGAGCTGACCGTCACTTACCGAATGCTCATTTGTTGATCTTCGTAGAAATTACGGGTATAATATGACTCCGTAAATCCACTAAATTAATATAGAAAATTTAGCCCAACAATAAGTCTCAGGTTTCAAGTTTTAGGCCCATATCATACAAATGATCCGCTAATTTTTAAGCCCACCGGACTTAATGTACAGAAGTCCACCTAATTAGTCAATTCCACAATTAAATTCATAGCAACGCCCAGTAAATAGTTCTGGCCCAATTCAGCAGCCCACTAAGCCCGAGCAAATAAATTTTATAGATTAATTTAATAATTTAAAATAATTATAATGAAAATTTACATCTAGGAAGCGAATGAAGCAGGAAGAGATCCTAAGCTAAATTTGGCTAAATTATATTTTTCAAGCCCTTTTCTTTTACTTTGTTGTTGAATTTTTAGAATTTTTATTTTAGTTTTCAATTTAATTCTAATATTTATATTCTAAAGTTCAGTGGATTGGATTTTTTTTTTTTTTTTTTACACTTTTCTGGAATATAGCTTCCATGCGTGGCGCATTTAAACCATAATTTTTTTGCATTTTAAAAGTTTCTGGCTAAGTTCATAAAATTTATTAATGAATTATCAAATCTATTGAGTATATTGCTTCCATGTTCATCTTATGCAAGAATTCTTAGAAAAAAGCTATGTGATAGTATATATATATATACTTTGTTGAGCTTTTTTTCTCTTATTAAATTTACCATATTTTATATTAGTGGGTATAAAATTCACTATTATGAAAGTAGTACCGGTGATGTTTTTCAAAGGATTTCATATGAAGTTGCTTAGTTTATCAATGAATGATCATGTATACCTGAGAAGAAAGGTACAGCTTATATGTTTTTGAATTACAATAAATTGTTAATGATTTATAAATATTTATGGCCCGGTCATGGATTTTAAATTGCAATTATTTTGATATTTTATCGCGAATTGTGACACCTATTTAGATGTTTTTGACATTTTGACAAGTTAAGATTTTCAACTATGAAATGTGTAGCTTCACGAGTATTTTAACAACTTAGATCTTTTGTTAACTGGGACCATTAATAAACTAATTTTCCAACTTTTAGTTAGATTCACATCTTACTATTTTATTACTGAGTCCATCAAAACTTGTGGCAACAAGTTCAATTTCAGCTTTACTTTATATATGATTTTGATTAAATTAGAAAATTTCTTTTAAATTCTCCTGTTAAGTCAATATATATATATATATATATATTGTTATGAAAAACTGAACTCAATCTTGTAAATGAATCCTTTAGTGAGAATAAATTTTAATTATTTATTTTTTCATAATTATATATATTTTTTATCAAATTAATATATTGACATATAAATTAATATATCTAAATTCATATATATGAAATATTTTATTTGTGAAACAAAATTGTAAAATATTTTATTTGTGCATCTTCTTTCATTATAAGAAGCTTCTCTTAGATACTTGGGCGCTCACTGATATCTGCTGTGAGGTCAGAATGGAAGGGGAGGATGTTGCCGTCATGCCATTTCGTAGGCTTAAAAGGAAGCTGGGAGAGCTATTCATCCAGGACTCTCCTGAATGGGTGACTGGTAGGGCAGATCATTTCTTATCTTCCTTGACCGGTTATGATTGAGCCACCAATGAGTATTGTGATGCGATGATCATATTGCGCACTGGTGAGTCATCTCAGAGGCAGGGTTTCATCCATTCTTCTCCCGTTTATCCAATTTTTGAAGGGGTGATCGAATTCATTGAGAGCAGCAAGACTCTATTATCCACTATTTCGAGAATAAATGACCCCCCCGTGGCTGGCAGATCAAATGAGCTCATCAACTCTCGATTCATAGCTCAGTACAGGATTTAGTTTTGGTCAACTTGTCACCCGATGAGCCTGTCTCCACGTCTTCTATTGTTTTTGTTAAGAAGTCCGTTAATAACGATCGGGTAACAGAAGAGTTCAATAATAATTCAAAGGCTGTGGATGCAGAGGAGGTCCGTCGCACTAATACTTTAGCATCTGAGCACATGGAGGATTTTGACATTTCTTCACTTCCTCTTGGGTTTGAGGTCCTCTCCGTCGTTGTGCATTGTATCTTCTGTGTTGAAGGTCTCTATCCAATTCTCCCCAATCCATCTTTTCAAGAGAAACTGTTTCCCATTGAGCTATCGCTTGTGGAATCCCTCATCTTCTGATTATTTTTTTTAGTTGTCTTCATTCTTGACTAACTATCACCTTTTGTTTTGCAATCGCAGGAGTTTGTTTGTTTGACTGCGGATAGGTTGTACTAACGTGATGCTGAAATTTTTCGTCTATTTCAAATGTACATTGATCATGTTGTTCTCGGGGAGATGGAGATCTGAGTTGATACTACCGTTGCCAAAGTCCAATAGAGTCAAGATCAGGCCGCTTTTTTGAACTGAGAGTTATCCGAGTAGTTCGTAAGATCCGAAGAGCTTTCAGATGAATGATTTTTGGCCCTAGATCAAATCGCCTTACTTAAGACAAGTTCTAAGAGGTTAAGTAGCAATTTGTTGATCTTCAAATCAAGTGTGCTCGACTTGAATAAGAGCTGAGGGTTTGTCTCCATCCGGAAGAGGCTGGACCTGCTCTGAATGACAGCTTTCAAGACAGATTCCACTGCTACAAGTGAATCGTCTACTTGGTTGCTCTTGACTTTCCTCTTGACTACCTTGCTTTGAGAAATTTTTGAACTCCATGCCATAGAAACTTGATGGATTTGTTGAAGACATGTAGGGATCCATTGCCATAGTCTCCAAGGGGCTCCCGACCTTAGGATAGTCGATTTGTTTGAGTGTGGGCAATAGACAGTATCATTGTAACCTCTCTTGGATGCTTCTAATCTCCATGTTATAAATGTTAATTCATCAGTAAATCATCTAGATTTTGGCAATCATTGTGACTGATTCTTTCTTTTGTACATTAAATCTTCTACTCGGCATGTGCTTTATTTGCCGACTAAGCGTGGTCGCTATTATCACCGAATTTGGTAGTACATATTTGTTTGATTGTGCTCGGTCCTATGAAAGGACGTCACAACACTCATTTTGTCAGATGGTGCTCCTTGTGAGAGGACGTTGTAGCACACATGTTAGGAAGCACGCATGTTGGGAAAGTCTCTTTTTGGCCGACTAGGTTTGATTGCCATAGTCATCGGGCATTGATGGAGTCTAGTCCTTCGTCCATGCTTAAGTGATGGTGCTCGTTCCTATTAGAGGACGTTGTTGCACTCGTGCATCGGGCTCTAGTCCATCGATCAACTTCGAATGATGGTGCTCTTTCCTGTGGGAGAATGTCGTCACACGCATGCTAAATAAGTCTCATAAGTTTTTTTTTGTTTTGACCTTTTTATGGGGTTAGACTTTGGTTTGTAAGCCCCCCAGGCCTTTACATTCGACCTTATTTGAGCCACTCGGTTGTCTATAGAGATTCGGGGTATTACACCCATTCTGGATGAAGGTCTCAATTTCTTTCTGCAGTGATTGGTAGCCCTCGATACCGCGACCCGAAGATCGATGGTAGAAATAATACATAAACTGATCTCCTCCTTCCGAGTGTTTAGACCATTTTAGAAATTTCTCCTCCAAAATTTGTGTGAGGATGTTCGTTAGAAAGTCATTCAATGGAGTTAAGTTCAAAAGTTTGGACTCTCCTCGAACACTCAGTTCTATCTCCAGTTGCTTTCAGAAATCTTAGGTGGTGGAGCTATCTCCATTCATCTTCTTCCTACTTGTCGACTCCAAATGTTGGTCTGTGTGCTTTCGGAAATCTTCAGCGGTGATGTTTATGCAGGTGATCATCTCCACCTCAAGAAAGATTTTAAGCTCTTATTGAACCAAGTATTTGTAGAAATCACCCGACTATATAGTCACCATGAATGAGTTGAGCTTCACCTTGTCGATTAATTTTGACATTCTTCAGGCCTCTGTGTTGAACTAGGCCAAGAAGCATTTCAAACTCTCGTTTGGCCCTTGTTCGATGCAGACAAGGTACCATGACTGATTTTCTTCCCTTCAGTTAGAGGCAAATTATGACAGAAAGTTTTTGGCCAACAATTGGAATGTTTAGATCAAATTTAGCTACAACTGACAAAACCAAATTCAAACATCTCCATTGAATGTCAATAAAAAGTAGAGATATAAGGCCTAATCATCTAGACCTTGAAATTTCAGCAGAGTGTAGAAGTGATCTAGATGATCCATAGGATTTTGAACTTATGAAGGAGTTATTACATCCGGATCTCCCTCGTGTCTCTTAAGTCAGTCGTTGTGCCTTTTACCTCATCAACTCAAAGGCGTTTTTTGTTGGGCTGTCATTATTTAGATCTCTCACTCTTCCGTGTATGGGATTTGGGTCGGTCCAATTTTTACTATACCCATCAATAAAATTATGTGTGAATCGAAAGATAAAATCTCTCATATAATGTATATAACTTTTTAGAGATCAATGGTTGCATATTTTCAAAAATAAATTTACATAAATAATGCACAATTTCAAATGTCCCCTCATTAATATGATTTATATATAAGTCCTAATTAAATTATTGGTCCAACAATGAACAAATTAAATGTTTAGTAATTATTTTTTAGAACAATTTTCTAAAATATTATAAACTAAAATAAATATTTAGAAAAGGAAAAAATAAAAATCAATACTCTTTTCAGTGTTGTTTATTTTTATTTAGAACTTAGAAAAATCAACTCCATATTCATAAGGTTAAACATTGACTTCTCCTCTCCCGTACATACAGGCTCTATGTATACGAATGTCATATCACCTCCATGGTTGTCATTTATCACCCTTTCCTTCCTTCTGGTTTCTCTGCATCACTCCATCACCTTCTTCTCTTTGTCATATTCTCTTAAATAAATATTTTAACATACCATAACAACCTACACAAATTATATCAGTATTATATATTCAATTATTATAATTATTATATATATAAATTTACCTAATATATAATTTTTAAAAATTAAATCATACATATATACAGAGTTTGATTCACTTTTTATTACAATATATATAAATTTATTTGATATATGATTTTTAAAAGTTAAATTATATATACATGTAGAGTTTATTCAGACCCACAAAAGGAGAATATTATTACATCATACAGTGGCAAAGGACAAGCAACTACCACAATAATTAATTTTATTTAATAAATATTTTTAAAAACAATTATGTATCTTTTAGTCTTATAAATTATGTGATACATTAAAGACTTTTGAGAAGAGAGGGGTGGGGTTCTTCTATATATATAGGTAGCTAAGAAGTAGTATAGCTTTCTTCACAGTTCATTGTCGAAGAGTAAGCTCGCATATTGAATCCATGGCCTTTTGCTCTCATGGCGTATTGCTCGTATTCTTCTTATTTTCTCTCCTGACCGGCCATGGCATTGAAGCCTCCCACCAGATCTACAGACGCCTTCAAACCACCGCAGCTGCTCCATCTCCACCAGGACATCAGCCATACAGAACTGGTTACCATTTTCAGCCACCTAAAAACTGGATTAATGGTAATTGCTATAATTCAATTCTCATTTTAAGAATGGACAACTGAAATACATTAGATTTTAGTGAAATGAGTAAAACAAACCAAAAGAACTAAGAAGTGAAATGAGTAATTCGAGCACCAGCTCAAGAGCCTTTATTGAATTGGATTATTTCTTTTAATTATATGTATTTTTGGATAAATTTTTTGTAAATTTTTTCAAACACTTGTACGAATATGAATCTAACCGTTGATTTTTGGTTGGTTCTGATCAATTTGGTCTGTGGGGGAATGCATGAACGGCTATGATTGGATAAGAAGATCCCAATGGTAAGCCTAATTTCTCTCAAGTTTTCACATTCTTCTTTATTCTTATCCACGTTTTCGGCTTGATCTAGCTTGCTATGGGTTGTGTCAAGCATAACAATTGACAAATAGTATCGGATCGTGTGTTGTATAGTATAGTACAATAGTTCAAATCATTCCAGATCTTGCAATAATTGTCCCGTGGACCGTGTCGACTCATGGCACAATCAGGTCATGCCAATTATGGCCTGTTTGGGGTAAGGTTTGGGGAGAGAGGGAAAGCACGAAAGGAAGAGGAGGTAAACAATAATTTAATTATATACATATATGTGTGTCTGTGTGTATTTTTAATATATAAGTCGTACCGTGCCGGCCAGTGACACGTCAGGGCTCATAGGCATCCTTAGCCAACATATCACGAGCCACTATGCCATGTTAGTTTGAGATTTTGAAGACCTAAGCTACATCTGATAAGATCCACTTGTAAACATATTATATCAACCCGATTTCACTTATTTAACACTTCTAATTAATAAATAATATTAAAAGTCACAAATTTATTGAAAAAGATAAAATAAAAAAGCCACATAGTTTTTTTTTTATACCAAATATAATAAAATATGTTATGCCTGATAAAATTAATACTAAAATAAATATTTGAAAAAGAATTTATAAAACATAAAGGCCGATAATAAAATTTAAAAATTAAAAAAATGTTACATAAATTCTATAAATGTCAATGGAAAATATCTATTTAAGATTAATTGCATATATTTACTTAAAATTACCTTCTATTTGAAGTTTTTAGGTTATAAATGGGTCTTTAATTGCATTACTCAACATAATTAATGAAAATTTTATTTTTTAAGACTAATCTTATTCAATATGACATAAATATATATTTTAATAATATATTAAAATTTAAATGTGATGAGACTTTAAAGTATCTTTAAATTTGACTTATATATTTGAAATTATAAATGAAAATGACGATAATAACAATAACAGTATTTATTATTATATAAATAATAATAATTAATTAAATATATGAATAATATTTTTATTATATATGAATAATCAATTAAAATTAATTGTTATTATTATATGAATAATATTTTTGCTTAGCAACGTAAGCAATTCGTAGCCACAAATTTTCTTCCAACACTTGATTTAGTTGTTAGAGGTAAGCAGTTGACATTTGAAACAATCAATTAAATATTTATTAACTACTTAAATAATTGCTATTACAGTTAAAATATAAAAATTAAACTTGGAGCTTCGCAATAATAATTACTATTTCTTATAATATTAATTCAGGAATAATATACCATTAATAATTATATAAAGAGTAATATTTATTTATATATATAAAAATCACACATAATTTTTTAGGATTGAGGTGAGCTCTATTTCTTAAAAAGATAGAAGTATTTATTCTCTAAATCTTAATTGTTTAATTTTAAATAATAATTATGATTTAATTATTTTAAGTAATTTATTTTAATTAAAGTTTTTTTAATTAGTTAAATCATAATTATTTATTTAAAAGTAAACAGTTAATACACAAAGAATGAGTATCTCCATCTTAATAGGAGATAAAGCCCCCCGCCCCCCGAATACTAATTTTTAGTCACAAAATGATGCTTTACTCGTCTATATACTCACTCAAAGCGTGTAAGAACATCATAGGCAAAATAAGAATAGCACATAATCTTGCATTTTCTTTCTGCAGGCGCTATGATTTATATCAGAGTATATCACTTATTTTATCAATATAATCCTAATGGAATGGTATTGGGACGACCCGTGTGGGCCCACTCGACATCGACAGATGTTGTCAATTGGATGCCTCAAGAGGTCGCCATCTCCTCATCAATCCCATCTGATATCAATGGTTGTGGGTCTGGTTCCGCTACGATACTCCCAGGGCAGATGCCTACGATCATCTACACCTAATAAACCTAGAAAATCAACAAGTCCAAAACCTAGCCGTGCCCAAGAATTTGTCCGACCCATACCTTCGAGAATGGGTCAAGCCGGCCGTTAACCCCTTAATGGCCCCCACTGCCATGAACAAAATCAATGCCAGCTCATTTAGGGACCCCACCACCGCATGGCTATTGCCAGATAAGCATTGGAGGGTAGTCATAGGAAATAAGAGAGATCAAGGGCATAGAGGGATGGCCCTTCTGTATAGAAGCAAGGATTTTATTCATTGGGCTAAGGCCAAACATCCCCTTCATTTTGCTAAGGGCACCGGGATGTGGGAGTGTCCCGATTTTTACCCAGTCTATGTTGACAGTATCTTTGGTGTAGATACGTCAACCATGGGCCCAAACATTAAGCACGTGTTGAAAGCAAGCTTAGATGATACAAAGCACGATTTTTACACAATCGGAAGTTATGATATTCGTAAGGACATCTATACCCCTGATAAGGGTTCTGTGGAAGGCGATTCTAGTTTGAGATATGATTATGGGAAATATTATGCCTCAAAAACATTTTATGATGAGAGTACAAGGAGGAGGATTCTGTTGGGGTGGGTTAATGAGTCCTCAAGTACGGCCGATGATATGAAAAAAAGATGGTTTGGGATACATGTAAGTCTTTCTCTTTATAACCTTAATTTGTCTATTGTACAATATGTGTTACTGAGAATTGTTTAGGGGATATAGATGTCTAATACAATCATCCATGTTAAAAGAATCACAAAAGAATAATAAATAGATAAAGATCATGGCTTACGAGGTAATGCTCCAAATATTTATTCTTTTTGTGAGAGCTAAAATAAATTATCAAAGAATCTTTATAATTAAATTATATATGGTTTGATATCTTATTTATTTATTTATACTAAATTTTTCTCAAAGAAATGAATGGATAAATAAATGTTAGTATGCCAAGAGTGCTATTTAGTGCTACACTTTTTTTGGTGGAGGAGGGCAAAAAATTAAATGCTCAAAGAAATGCTTATTGTTCATTATCAGATTAACATGGCATCTCACTCATCTTTTCATATTAGTGAATTTACATTAAAATAAATAAATAAATATTATATTACCCGATTATGTCCTAACTTTACTCTTTTGGGGTGTCAAAATTAATACCCTATGAAATTTTTATAATTCACCTAAGATGATATTATATCTCATTATTATTTTATATTAATACATTTATACTAAAATAGATAAATTAATGAATGTTATATTACCTAACAATACTTTTAATATTCCCCCTTCAGGCAACTCCAAGGACCATTTTACTTGATGAGTATGGTAAGCAATTGGTTCAATGGCCAATCAAAGAAATTGAGATGCTACGAGAGAAACCAATTGACTTGTCTGGCAAATTGATCAAGCAAGGATCGTCAATTGAAGTTCCCACCATAACTGCTGCACAGGTAATTCAATTTCACATCCTCTTCGTAACCTTTTCTCTTTTTTTTTTCTTTTTAGTTTTTTCATCCTATTCACATATTATAATTTAATTAAATAAATAATTTTTTTGCTAACACAAACCGTAGAGACTACTTAAATTGAAAACCTGTGCATTGATGGTTTTAACGGTTGATGTCAACTTGACAGTTTGATTCGACTTGATATGAATCCAAATCATGTATATTTTGACATGTAATTAAATAAATATTCAATTTGAGATGTTACACCTCAGAGTGTGATAAGAAATCAAAAGGCTTAAGGATGATTTCTTTATAAGATCTCTTTAATGCTTAAATTAATACATTAGACAAACTAAATTGGAGAGCAGAATAATGTATAACTAAGCACGTCTATGAAATAGGTAAGTCACTAACAGTTGATAACTGGAATGAGGGTGGTCAAAGTCATAGATCGGCATTAGGGGATCTCATTGGAGGGGGTGAATGAGACGAACACGAGGGTTGACTCAATTAATTTATTTCATGGGCATCAATTAATTAATTTAATTAATTTATAAATTTTATTTTCCTAATTGTGAATTTTTATTTTTATTTTTTGTAGGCAAATGTGGAGATCTCATTTAGACTAACAAAGTTGACGAGTGTGGAAAATATTGACCCAGCATGGACTAACCCGCAATTGCTGTGCAGTCGAAAGGAAGCCATGGTTCAAGGTGGGGTCGGACCATTTGGGCTGTTGACTTTGGCATCTAAAGGCTTGGAAGAGTATACAGCTATATTCTTTAGAATTTTCAAATCACCAGACAATTACATGGTCCTAATGTGCAGCGACCAGATCAGGTAATAAATAAGATAAAAATAAAATAAATAAATGTTAAACTGTTTAATCTAATTATACAACAAAAATTCTCTTAGAAAATAATTATTAGAGCATATCATCTAATAGTATTTATTTCCCTTGCTTTGGGAATAAATAGACACATTTTAGTAATTTTTAAATTTTTAGAATCCAAAAGTTTTAATCGAATATGAAAAAACAAATTAACTAGGACAATCGGTTGAATGCCATTACCAATTTTATCATCTTGTTTTCAAATTATAAAATTTTACTCTCACTTTTAATTTGACTCATAAAATCAAGTCAATCTTATCAAAAATCCTTTCATATCAGTTTCTTCGGTAGAATAGTTGAATTGAAAAATTTCTTTATAAACTTTTAACAATATTTATCAAAACCTAATAAATTCCATACATATAAAGGTAAATTTGTTTTAAATTTTAGAGGTTATTCAAAGTTTAGAGTTTTTCTTTTAAATAACCCGATTTAGAATTGAATTTGTGATTGTAGGTTGACTTAAAACATTCATATGGATTCATTGAGGCAATGACAAATGATTTTTGTATGCACTGGTCCTTAGTAACAAAGTTAAACTATTAGCAAAGTACCACGTGTTTGCAACAAAAAGAATATAATAGAGGTGCAATACTGGATTATCTCACTTCTATGATTCAAATCTAAATAGACCTAAAAATATAAAAAATTTGTTTTACTTTGCTTGCATTTGGGAAGGCCTAATTGTACTTTCTAATTAGTGGTGTTTAAATTATGTTCGAATGTTAGACCTATACCTTGGTATATAATCCAATATTCGAATGCCAAGTTGGCAGAAATCTATTTATACACTTTTTTCAGTAATGAATTATCTTTTAAAGAAAAAGAATACATAATAAATTTAACTTATCTTATAAAATGATGAGTTTTTTTTTTGAAAATTTTCCCAAGAAATGGAGTATGGGTTATGGTTTAAGTCAATTATATTTGATATAAACTCATGATTAATCATACTCTTTGCCTTATGTCCACAACAAAAATTGCATCACAATGTATCTATCATTAATTGGCTTTTGCATATGGCTTGTATAACTATCAATACCGTTTTTTCCTCCCTTAAAAAGTATATTTTAATTTTACAGATTTTCTCTGAATCCAACTAATGATAAGACAACATGTGGCACTTTTATAGACGCAGATCCTATTCATGGGGAGCTGTTATTGAGAACTTTGGTAAGTAAAATCACTACCATTAGTGTAAGATAAAACCACTTGGCAATGGAACTAAGTTGAGTCATTTTCACGGTTGGTAATGCAAATTTAATTTCTTCTATAGTGCTAAGGGTGCATATTTAGAAATAATCCTGTTGTGGCAAGAATGAAAATGAAGCCTATTTTATCATATTTCATCAGGTGTTTATTTAGTCTAATTTTATCAAAACAGCTAATATCACCCTGAAATTATTAATAGTAAATGATAAAGGTATTGTGAGGGTGGAAAAGAGATCACAAAATATTGTATTATATGTGTATCTCAAACCTTATGTCCTTTATGTACATCTCATAAAATGATAACCCAATTCTATATCCTAATGAATTCCATACTTTAGGCTTTGTATATGTGTCAGTAAGAAAATACTATTGTGGCAAAGTATGAAAATATGACCTATTTTATCAAGCTTTTTATGGTGCTTATTTTGTTTAATCCCACCAATATACTTCCTGCCATTGGAAAAAAAAAAGATAAATATATTGTAATTATAAAAATAGATAAAGAGATATTGTACTATATGTGTATATCTTAAACCTTAGTTCTTTCATGTAAATCTTGCAAAACTCTAGCACGACCTTATATATTGGTGAATCTCTTACTTTAGGCTTTGTGTATCTGGCAAAAAAACACTATTGTGACAAAGCATAAAAATAGAACCTATTTTATCATGTTTCATGAGGTTATCTAGTCTAATTCCACAAAAAATGAAATCAACAAATAAAATCATTTAACTTTTTGATGTCATATTTATATATAACTATACCTATCTAATTTTTTGTATTGCTTTAGATGGATAGAATAATTCATAATTTTGAATTAAAAACCCTTCTTATTTTGCCATTCATTATATTTTTTCTCTTTTTTTTTATCAGATTGATCACTCTGTAATGGAAAGCTTTGGTGCAATGGGAAAGAACTGTATTACTGCAAGAGTTTATCCCACATTGGCTATCGATGATAATGCCCACTTATATGCATTCAACTATGGAACTGAGAAGGTTGAGATCACGAGATTGACTGGTTGGAGTATGAAAAAGGCTCACATCAATTAAATGGCATTTGTTCTATTTATAGGATAAATAATTTTCTAAATTTTTCTCAACCCATTTCATTATTTTAATCATTATTGGGTTTGAGGCACCTATATTCACGTTTACTACCAATGGGAAGGTCTGTTTTAATTCTTTCGTTTATTAAGTAAAAAAATATCAATTACTTCATTACTTAAATGTACTTCTTCTAGAACTGAACAAAACAAAAAAATTAACCTCGTCAAAGTGAACCCCTGGTGACAATTTGATTTTACACAGCTTAGTTATAATTTGCTTTTTTTATCCAAACTGAATTGTTGTTCAGTTGCAATTTAGGAACTTAAATCCAAATAAATCAAATTAAACCGCACATACACATATAAATATAACAAATAAAATTGTTATTTTAACTAAAAATATTTTAATTATACCAATGTTTATAGTACTTCTAAATCAACTTTTGATACAAATAACTAAATTTTTTATCCCTTTCAGTATTATTAATGACAAAAATTATTAAATGTTTTTATATATTTTAAATATTTGTCATGTTTTAAATAAATTTTTAACACATTAAAGAAGCTTTGAAGGATATAGAGAAGTTTTTTTAATCAATAATTAATTTTTTATCTTAGAATATTACTTTATTTCTTTATTATATGTTTATACTATATTCATAAAGCTATTTAAAAATACGTCTAAAATATTATTATTATATTAATATTATTACTTATTTATCTTAATTTTTAAATATAATATATTAAATTGAATAAATAATTTTGACTAATATGTTTTCCATTATAAATCAAATAAACAGTTCTAACTAAACCAATTTGTAGATAGTTTATCTATACTGATGACTTGGGTTGATTTGGTAAAAATTCAAAATGAAATTTCGGCTTGATTGTTAATTATCCTCTTATCCGTACCAAATATAATTATATTTACCCCAACTTCTTTTCGTCAAAAGCCTAACCCATTAATGAAATGACTTTTCAATTAAAATATATACAGAATAGTATGAGATTATAATTTTTAATTATTTTAATAAATTATTAAATATTTAATATATTATATAAGATAATTCTGATAACCCAGTGTATAAAACTTTTCTTTTGCGACTTGGGAGAATATTGGAGATGCACAAAGCAACAATTTTTTTATTTAAATTCGAGACACTCATATTATAATAAAATAACTTTACTTTTATGTTATGGTTTCACTTTCTTACTTCTTCGTTCAACTCTTCCCACGTCAAACATTTTGAAGATATCGAAAAACTATATACAATGATAAATATACTTAGTTTTATCTTATAATATATAGATATATTTTTAAATTTGAGATATCCACATTATAATGGAGCATGCTTTCTACTATATCCCACTTTGAACATTTTGGAAATAGTAAGATTTAGGGACTCCTTTAGATATCTTTAATGTATCTTTTATAATTTGATATTTTATTTATCTATCTATACTCGATGTGTTTGACCCAAATTTTGGCCAAAACCAATGAGGCCCAATTGATAGCAGACGGGTCCAACCAGTAGATGGGCTCATCCCGATAGCAACACCCCAAGAGATTTGGGGCAATGCCCATTAGGCGCCCCTGACGTACGCCATATCAGCTTCACCGGTGCCTCTGCTGAAGTGGCTATAGACAGACAGCATAGGAGACGTTGGCCTAGGGAATGTCAGCGAATGGAAGATGAGATCAACGCTGGCTAGCTACAGTGCGCGCCGTTTCAACAATAGCTCAACCAATCCAAACAAAGTCAAACAGGCATGTGTCGGTCACACACGACGACGATCCCTGCACCACAACAAGGCTACAATTGATACTGCTGACCACCGCCATCGCTCAATAGCCGGTGAATCCAAGCAAACCACTTGTCGAAGGTTCCAGTGCCCAAGAGCCTCCTCCACGGAGCTTACAAACACCTTCTCCCTCAGATAAGAAAGGGATCCCCATCTAGACAACTTAATCGGTGACTTGAGATCTGAAATTGATCCCAACGCCTTACACTCAAACAAACGAAGAGAAAGAACTAGCTCTCTTCCTTCAAAACCACTGCCTCAATCTGGAAACCTTAGTGAGCCACTCTCAGCAGTGCAGAAGAGGAGCACAAGTTTCCTCCAAACACCATATGCACCCCTTGCATACTAGCATACGTGCATCCTCCATCATGTTTACCTTCACTCTTACATCTTTCCATTCCCTAGGAAATATTTTTGTCTTAAATATCGGAGTGTTTACGGTGGAAGAACATCTCGCCGTTTTTGACCTCTTGTTCGTAATTTGTAGTGCGTAGGGCTCAGGTTGTGAGACGTGGAGACCAATCCTGTTTGTGATCCATCCGAGATGAGGAATCTAAAGGCTCGTTGCACGAGGACCTGGACCCAAAGATGCATCATTGGCACCGTCTGTGGGAATGACAAAAATGCCCATCCACTCTTTATGACATCCACTCGCCTATTCAGAAGATGGTCAACACCAGAGCACAAGCAAGCACACCAGCGAAGGACACTACTACCCACGACAATGACCACTTTGTGGTTAGCCATGCCGGCGAGCAACCCGAGCCAGACGTGCACAAGCTGGCAGCTAACATAGGTGACATGAAGCAAATGCTTTGCGCTTGGGCTGGCGCATAATGGATGGGTGCTTCTTCCCTAGGACCCATGGCGTCGACCTTTAGATAAAGGGGATACAGGGCAAGAGCCAGCAACTAAAACAACCAAGCCTGACGACGTCGGGGCCCAAGCGGCCTCAGGCAGTAGAGCCTAGACGACAGCTCAGAGTCTCCCAAGCAAGGAAGCGCTGGAGGAAAGTTAGGAGCGGTGGAGTCCCTGCAACTCCCACAACGACAGAAGGCCCACAATTAGAGGGGAAAGCTCACGCAATACGCAGCCACCCCGTGTAGGCAACCGTCGTGACCTGCACAACCCCCAGAGAACTCCGAGTTTTGAGGCTTCAACAATGCCAAGAGAAGCGGGTCCACCCCTTGACTAGATGAAAAGGTGAAGAAGATATGGCAGCATATGTTTAAGGGGGAAGCTGGGCAACAAGCGCTTGACCTGAAAAGGTCCTCCTTCGCCATGGACATCCAAACGCAACCACTTCCCTTCAAGTTCAAGACGCCAACGCTGGACACTTACAACGAAAGTACAAATCCAATGGATCACCTGGACTACTTTCGAAGGCTACTATCCTTCTACAGAGTAAGTGTGGCCGTCATGTACTAATTCTTCCTCCTGACGCTCAAGGGGGACACCAAACTCTGGTTTCAGGGCCTCCAACCCAACTCCATCTGATCATTCAATGAGCTTGCCGACTACTTCTTGTACCAGTTCACTTCCAATCGAAGGGAAAAGAAGTAGCCCTTGCACATTTTCTGCCTCCAATTGAAGCCTGGGGAGAGTTTGAAGTGGTTCCTCAACCTCTTCACCACAAAAGTTCGCCGAATCCCCAACTCTCCGACGAGATGAAGCTGAGCACCTTCATCACTACGTTAATAGCTAGGGACTTCTTCAAGCACTTGGGGCATCAGCACCCCCAGACTTTCCAGGAAGTTAAAGCCATCGCTCAGGCCTACATTTCAGTTGAGGATGTGACAACTCTAACCCAAATTTCGCAACTAATACCCATATCTGATCACATAAAAAAAATTAAATCTCAAATCAATATATAACACATCTACAATTGATAAAAATATAAATATAATAATCTACAACATCCTCACACCAACCATATATCTGAAAAAAATACATAGTTCTACCAATCCCAACAAAATAAAACAAAACAACAAGATGTATCTCTAGAGTATAAAATAAACATCCTCTCCCACTAGGCCTCAATCTCTCTTGCCACAACTCTTTATCGAACTCTAGAGTTATCATCGTCTAAACCTATTACTCTGAAAGAAAGCAAAAAATAAAAGTGAGTCAAATGTATAGCAAGTGATAATAAATCCAAAACAAATAGGGAAAGATAGTAAATATTTTATATATACAATATGTAATTTATGCCAAGAATCATGAACAATAATACAATATCTAACAGATAAATATATCCACAAAAGTGTATTTCATCGCCTCTATAATTCAAATATATAAGAAAGGTAGATCACTCCAAACCCTGATACGACAAAGATCATAAGATTTTACAAATAAGAGACAAAAATACTCATAATCTGATCTCACAAAAAAATAAAGGGATCTCCTGATCCGAATATCAGCATGAACGACTTGAAAACTAAATAACAATAAACAACATGGATTCCACTGAATCCGAATATCGTAAAATTTGACACATAGATTCTACCGAATATAACTCGTGGATTCCACCAAATCCCAATTCAAGAGGTATCAACAACGATGAAATAACACATTGAATCTCCTCGAACCTTATTCTGCCACCGTGAACCAAATGCCGCGTATTTAGCTCCAAATGGCTAGGTAAGTGCAACAATATTATCCATAATATTATCACTACCCTTACAGTCCTCCCAAATATTGTACCCATAGCATATCCATATCACCCGTGATATCCCTTGCAAAATGATATCTCTCATATCATCTTCTACGATGGTCACATAGTTATAAGTATCCATCCACAATAAACAATACATCTCATTATTACCCTGATACGAAAATCGGTATGGATAAGTGTAAGTCTCGTTAAGGTGTCGTAACCTCTCATTCAACTAGATACCTTAGTTATTTTCATACACTCTCCTTATCCTTGACCGTAGGAAGCTAATAGCTGAAATACTCATGCAATCAAATATAACACAAGGAAAGTTTTGCAATTGTAACGGTAGAATTGTCATTCAGTGCTGATCAGGACAGTACTCACATGATCAAAACAAACACAAAGGAATTATCACAGAACGATGAGAGAACAAAAACAAACCGAAAAATATAAATTTTGACCAATTAAATATTTATCTAATCTCCTATTCTATTCTAATATACGAATGCTATCACTAAACCATATCTTAACCATCACCTGCGAATAATCATATTATTACCAACTCTGATTAGCTCATCCCAATTCGTCTACCAATTTTCAATGAAACTAGATAATAACTTTAACCATGTCTTATAATTCAACTTGTATTCTAAAATATACACACACATATTTAACATCAACATAACATGCTAATTTTTTCTTCACCAACCATTCATGTTGATATATATATATATATATGTATGTATGTATATATAGATATAAATGTGAGCTTCAGGCCCAAATTCTGGCCCAATTAACTGAGCCTGGCCCATGAGCCGATCGAGCCAAGCCGAGCCAGAGCCAAACGGCTTCATCGAGCCGGATCTAAGCCGGTTTTGAGTGGCAGAGCAAAATTGCTCGTTTCGTCTTCCTCGATCAATTTCGTAACCATTTGGCGTTTTTCTCAGTTAATTGCTGAAGCATTTGTGGTCCATTAAGTAGTGATAACTCTCCCATTAAGTTAATTCATCAATTTTGGCCGGTTTGAGTTCCAAACGCTCGGTTGAGGCGGGTGATGGTTTCGCCTATAAATTGAGCATTCTGGCTTTATCCCTGGCACCCAACTCAAGCAATACACCATCTAAACGAGTGAAGGAGTGTCCAGAAGCACGGATTCCGTCTGAATCGCAAGTTGAAAAACAGAGCACCAAATGGCCGGAGGTATACTTAATCGATTTTAAATTCCGCATTTGTGGTTGTTTTAGCCACATAAATATCTAACATTTGGTATCAGAGCAAGGCTTCAACTCTGCCTTTGTTGTTCTGTTATTTTTCCGATTTTTCCCGAAATCAAAAAAACCTAAAGTCTTCGTTTTTTTAAAGATTCGGTTCAAACGAGCACTGGAAATCGATGGGAAATTAAATTTTCGAAATTTCCACATATTTTTCATCATTTATGGTGTTCGTATAGTGCTATTTGAATCGGAGTGCGAATTCGGTCGAAGTCGTTCGTTGTCGGGTTCGGGCGAAACCGACGAAGGTAGACGACGACTTGAACGGCGTCGTTTTCTGCTTCGGCAGTAGTAAACGTCGTCGTTTTATGGCTTTTGTTTTGTGCTCCAGAACGACGTCGTTTCGTTGGAACGAATTCGGTTATTAAAACGACGTCGTTTTGCTACAGTTTTAAAAAAAAATTAATTAAATCGGTTATGGGCCGTTTCGTTCGCGGCCCAGTCTTCTGGCCCATCACTGTAGCAAATGAGAAATTAAAATGCTGCCAGCGGGATTCGAACCCGGGACGCGGAGGACAAAAGGAGCGGCAGTTGCCGCTTGCGCTGCTTAGCGCCTTGCGCCAATTTTGGCATTTC
The DNA here is from genome assembly GCA_033239525.1 of Nepenthes gracilis. Taxonomy (NCBI): domain Eukaryota; kingdom Viridiplantae; phylum Streptophyta; class Magnoliopsida; order Caryophyllales; family Nepenthaceae; genus Nepenthes; species Nepenthes gracilis. The sequence continues at coordinate 4,247,464 of BSYO01000024.1, read as the reverse complement.
AATTACTTATATATGATTCTGTAAATATATATATATTATATATATACGTATATATTTATATATATATATATATATAATTATATTATTATATATAAAGTATAAAATATAATATCCAGTATATAATTGTATATATGTATAAATAATGTCTTGTGATTAAAATAATTTAATTAATTGAGGATTAGCCACAGCACCCTTAATTAATAAATTATTTTATTTTATTTTTATCACGTATGGTATAAAGACATAAATTGTGGTAATTATTTTGATATAATAAAATTTATCCCACAGAAAATTTTATTATATTAAATTAATTAATCAGGATAAAATGTCAAATTATTATTTTCTTAATTTGCCCACAGGGATTAAGAAAGGAATATAATTTGATAGTTTTATCATAAAATTGGACATGAATCTACTGGAATTAAAATTTAGCCCACAGGTAATTTTTTGTCTATTGATTCATGATGTATGTTTTACATTGGTAAAACATAATTTTGTAATTTGTTAGCCTCAATTTTGGATGTTAAGTATGTATTTATTTTTATGCAGCTATTCAATCTGTAAATCTTTCCGATATTAGATGTGAAATTCCCGAACTAAAAGGTGACAACTATAAAGTGTGGAAGGAGAGAATTCTTCTTCACTTAGAGTGGCTCGATATCGATTATGCTATCCGGAAAGACGAACCACCGCTCTTACCCTTACCAAAGACTGGATGAGGTAACTCTTTATGAACGCCGGGAGCGATCTAATCGCCACGATTTAATGTTCATAAAGACAAAAATTTCTCACGGTATTCGTGGTTCTCATTTGACCAAAGATACTAAAGTGCGGGATTTCTTGAAGGCCATAGATGAACAATTTGCGACTTCGGATAAGGCACTTGCAAGCACCCTAATAATGAAGTTTTCATCTATTAGGCTCACCAGTGTTAAGGATGTGCGTCAACACATAATGCAAATGAGGGATATTGCAGCTCAACTGAAAAATCTAGAGGTGAAAATGTCTAAACCTTTCATTGTGCACTACATTTTAAATTCGCTTCTACTGCAATATGGGCCCTTTAAAATCTCTTATAACACACATAAGGATAAATGGTCAATCAATGAACTCATGACCATGTGTGTGCAAGAGGAAGGAAGGCTCATGATGGAACAAAGTGAGAGCGTCTTCATGCAAAAAGAAGGAAGATTCAAGACGCAAGCCAAGTCAAAGGGGAAAGGTAAAGTACCTCCCCAAACTGATATCAAGAAGGAGTCCAAGTGCTTCTTCTGTAAAAAGAAGGGACACGTAAAGAAGGACTGTTTCAAGTATCAAAATTGGCTTGAAAAGAAAGGTAATCCATTCTCTTTTGTATGTTATGAATCTAATATGGTTAATGTTGCACATAACACATGGTGGATTGACTCTGGTTCTACAATCCATATTTCTAATTCCTTACAGGGCTTGCAAAACCTAAGGAAACCAGTGGGCAGTGAACAATGCATCTTCTCCGGAAACAAGATGCGTTCACATGTGGAGGCCATTGGGACATGCAATTTAATTTTGAGTAGTGGTTTTGTTTTGTCTCTTGAAAAGACCTTTTATATTCCAAATTTCTCTAGAAATTTGATTTCTGTTTCTAGACTTGTACCATTTGGATATTCCTTTACATTTTCAGACTCATTATTCAGTTTATCTTATAAGTCTGATATTGTTGGGAATGGTACACTGTCTGATGGTCTTTATTGTTTAAATTTACAAAAATAATACCAATTTCAATACTGTGCATGTTAATAACGGAATTAAAAGATGTGTTATAAATGAATGTTCCTCGATGTTGTGGCATAGGAGATTGGGACATATCTCCATTGATAGAATCAAAAGATTGATAAATGATGGAGTACTTAGTACTCTAGATTTTACTGACTTTGAGACTTGTGTGGACTGCATTAAAGGAAAGCAGACCAACAAGACTAAGAAAAATGCCAAGAGGAGTTCGGACATATTAGAGATCATACATACTGACATTTGTAGTCCTGATATAGACTCATATGGCCCAAAATATTTCATCATCTTTATTGATGATTTCTCACGATATATGTATCTTTACTTGCTTCATAATAAATATGAAGCATTGGATGCTTTTAAATTGTTTAAAGCAGAAGTAGAGAAACAAAATGGAAAAAATATCAAAATTATGAGATCAGATAGAGGTGGAGAGTATTATGGTAGATATACTGAAGATGGACAAATGCCTGGTCCATTTGCAAAGTTTCTTCAAGAAAATGGGATTGTTGCCCAATATACTATGACTGGTTCTCCGGACCAAAATGGTGGAGCAGAAAGAAGAAACCGAACATTATTGGACATGGTGAGGAGTATGCTTAGTAACTCCGAACTTCCAAAATCTTTGTGGAGTGAAGCTCTTAAAACGGTGGTGTACATATTAAACCGGGTCACAACAAAAGCTGTTCCAAAAACTCCTTTTGAGTTATGGAAATGTTGGAAATCGAGTTTGCAACATGTACGCGTATGGGGATGCCCATCTGAAGTAAGAGTTTATAACCCACATGAAAAGAAATTGGACCCAAGGACCATAAGTGGGCATTTCATTGGATATGCTGAACGGTCTAAGGGATACAGATTTTACTGTCCATCTCATACCACTAGGATTGTGGAATCAAGAAATGTAAAATTTCTTGAGAATGACTTAATGAGTGGGAGGAAACGATCAAGAACTGATCATTTGGATTCACAACCCTCCACTTCATATGATAGGTTGATTGATGTACACAACACCCCTCAAGATCAATCTGGTGTTGAACAACCAATCAATGTCATTCCACAAAATGTTGATTCTATTCCAGTTGACCATGAAATTCAGGATTTATCTGAAATAGTTGTACAATATGCTCCTGTTGAGGATGATGATACAACATTAAGATGGTCTTCTAGAATGAGAAAGTCAGCAATCCCTAGTGATTATGCTGTATATTTGAAAGAGTCTGATTACAATGTGGGAGCTGAAAATGATCCTGAAACGTTTTCACAAGCCATGAGTTGTAATGAATCACAATTATGGCACAATGCTATGAAAGAAGAGATGAGTTCCATGAGTAGCAATAGAGTCTGGGATCTTGTTGAATTGCCTAAAGGGGCGAAAGCCATAGGGTGTAAATAGGTCTTTAAAATAAAGAAAGACTCATTAGGCAATATTGAAAGATATAAGGCAAGACTCGTTGCTAAAGGTTACACTCAGAAAGAAGGAATTGATTACAAGGAGACTTTTTCTCCTGTATCTAAAAAGGACTCTCTTCGTATAATTTTGGCATTGGTTGCTCATTTTGATATGGAATTGCAACAAATGGATGTGAAAACAGCATTTTTGAATGGTGATCTAGAGGAAGAGGTTTATATGAAACAACCAAAAGGATTCTCCTCTAGTGATGGTGAGCAATTGGTGTGCAAATTAAAGAAGTCCATATATGGATTGAAACAAGCATCCCGTCAATGGTATTTGAAAGTTGATAAAATTATCTCTTCATTCGGTTTTGAAGAGAATATTTTGGATCAATGTATATACCAGAAGGTCAGTGGGAGTAAGACTTGTTTTCTTGTCTTATATGTGAATGATATTTTACTTGCATCCAATGATAAAGGGTTGTTATATGAGGTGAAACAATTTCTCTCTAAAAATTTTGAAATGAAGGATATGGGTGATGCATCTTATGTCATTGGCATAAAGATACATCGAGACAGACCGCGTTGTGTTCTGGGTTTGTCTCAAGAGACCTATATCAATAAGGTTTTAGAGAGATTTCGGATGAAAGATTGTTCACCGAGTGTAGCACCCATTGTGAAGGGTGATAAGCTCAATTTGAGCCAATGCCCGAAAAATGATTTGGAACGGGAACAGATCAAGAACATTCCGTATGCTTCCGTTGTTGGAAGTTTGATGTATGCTCAGGTATGTACAAGACCTGACATAGCATTTGCAGTTGGAATGTTGGGAAGATTTCAGAGTAATCCAGGAATCGAACACTGGAAAGCTGCCAAGAAAGTCATGAGGTATCTTCAAGGTACCAAAGATTTCATGCTTACATATAGACGGACCGATAATCTGGAAGTTTTGGGGTACTCCGATTCAGACTTCGTTGGGTGTGTTGATTCTCGTAAATCAACATCCGGTTACATATTTTTATTTGCCGGTGGAGCTGTATCCTGGCGGAGTGCAAAGCAAACTTTGATTGCTACTTCCACTATGGAGGCTGAGTTCGTTGCTTGTTTCGAGGCTACAAAGCATGGTGTATGGATGAGGAATTTCATGTCTAGGCTTAGAGTGGTTGATTCCATCTCAAGGCCATTAAAGATATTTTGCGATAATTCAGCTGCTGTTTTCCTAACTAAAAATAACAAAAGTAGCAGTCGAAGTAAACACATCGACATTCAGTTTTTAGCCATAAAAGAGCGCATTAAAGGAAAGGAAATTGCTATTGAGCATATCAGTACTGAATTGATGATCGCTGATCCTTTGACTAAAGGCATGCCACCATTAAGGTTCAAGGATCTTGTATCTGAAATGGGATTGAGTTCCATTTTGTAATTTTCATTGTATGGATAATGATATTAAAAATTCCTATTTTATTAGTGTGATATTTCTCAAAATTGTGTGCACATTAATTAATTTGAGAATATCATTAAGTTGGACAAAGAATAAACATAGGGTTTATTCATAAAGTAAAGTTACCGGATGACTTGGGAAATTAATCTATTGTAATACGTGGAAGATATTACTCATTATTAGAGGACTTATCGCCATGATTCATATATTTATTTCTTAAAGTTTAAAAAATTGATGATCTTAGTTATCACATCAAGTTAAATATGGACCAAGTGGGAGAATGTGAGCTTCAGGCCCAAATTCTGGCCCAATTAACTGAGCCTGGCCCATGAGCCGATCGAGCCAAGCCGAGCCAGAGCAAACGGCTTCATCGAGCCGGATCTAAGCCGGTTTTGAGTGGCAGAGCAAAATTGCTTGTTTCGTCTTCCTCGATCAATTTCGTAACCATTTGGCGTTTTTCTCAGTTAATTGCTGAAGCATTTGTGGTTCATTAAGTAGTGATAACTCTCCCATTAAGTTAATTCATCAATTTTGGCCGGTTTGAGTTCCAAACGCTCGGTTGAGGCGGGTGATGGTTTCGCCTATAAATTGAGCATTCTGGCTTTGTCCCTGGCACCCAACTCAAGCAATACACCATCAAAACGAGTGAAGGAGTGTCCAGAAGCACGGAGCCCGTCTGAATCGCAAGTTAAAAAACAGAGCACCAAATGGCCGGAGGTATACTTAATCAATTTTAAATTTCGCATTTGTGGTTGTTTTAGCCACATAAATATCTAACAATAAACACACGCACACTTACACTTACACTCACACCCACATGGCAGCAACACTACCAGCACACAACACACACACACACACACACGCACACATATCATCTTCGTACCACACCATCCGCATACATACATATCCGTATACTACGTGTAAGTCCAAACAATGTATCCCATACTACCCATTTAGCAACAGGCTTTTGAATCACATTCTCTCCACTTCAACTAACTGGTAAACCCGATGCTCAGAGCATGGAGCTTTGTTCTTTCGCAGCTCCTCTGATTTCCACCTTAAAACAAGAAAAATCTTAATATTTCTTTTCCCATGTGAACGGCAACTATTTTGTTATAATATCCCATTAAATTTCAGTCCTCAATTTAATGAAAAACCCACAAAATTCTAGGTCCTTTATAGTGCTCTACTTTTCCCCCAAATTGCTCTTAAAGAATTATATTAATTCTTTAAAAACCCATGGCAGAGCCGAATGTCCTATTTTTTTCAATTTCTTCACCAACGGTACAATCTCACAAAAACTCTCCAAAATTTACCCATATACTACAATTTTGTCCAAAATCTTAATACACAATTAGAAAATTGACATAAATATGGAGAAAGAAGGTTGTAGATTATTACAAAGAATCTCGAATCAACTTATCTAATTAATAAGAAATGCCAACGGCGGCGGCTTCTAAAATCTCAATGACACTCCTTGACAGTGGCAACAGTGGAAGACCTTTGGCTATACTTTCCTACTCTTGCTCTCCTTGATTTGCCCGTAACCACACTCAAGAGGAAGGAGGGAAGTACCTATTCCAACCGGTTGGCAGGAGAAGGAGAAAGCGTCACAGTAAGATCGACCAGCCATTTCTCCCTCTTTCCTCTCCTTCTTTTTCATTCGATTGCTTCCCTGTTTTTCCTCTTATTATTATTATTATTATTATTATTATTATTATTATTATTATTATTATTATTATTATTATTATTATTATTATTTAGTCTATTTACTTATTTATTATTATTATTTTAACCTTTTAAAATAATTAAACATTTATTATATAATTTATATTAAATTTAAAAATATTCAGAATTTCACAATCTACCTCCTTAAAGAAAATATTTTCATCCTTAAAAATGCACCTTGATCCTTGAAGAGTTCGGGGTATTTTTCTCTCATGTCAGCCTCCGTTTCCTGGTTGCATCTCTTTAATCGTGATGGTTCTGTACTACTTTGACGAGCAGTATCACCTTAAAATGTATGATTTTATCTCTTCTATCAATAATACACATCAGCTCCTCTGGGTAGGTCAAGTCTCTATGAATCTTCAGCTGCTTGTGACAAATACTCTGACCCATGAAATAACATGGCTCAAGAATGTGATTTCTTTTAGCAGAAACTCACACTTTTGAAGCACATTTTAGTTAATCATTATTTTAAGATATGAAGAACAAGATTTTAGCATATTTTGCTAATCATTGAACATTTATATATTAAAAGCCTCAATTTATTTGATCAATTTGGTTTTTTAATTTAATTTCAATAACATAATTATTTTTAAAATTTTGGATACTATTTTGAAATATTAAATTATCACCAAATAATTTTAAATTAATTAATATTTACTCAAAATATTTTTTTTCTTAAATAGATCTAAAAGGCATGTTAAAAATACATTAATTAGTCACCTAAATTTACACATGGATTTATACTTGTCGTAATATATAATGTAGTTTTCTCAGTAAAATTTCAAAACATTATAATCAACATTATATATATATATATATATAGTAGTTAATTACTTGCATAATAAATTTCTATATAAGGAAACAATAATAAAATGATAATGAGATCATATATTTTGAACTCTATTTGTTATTAAGATTTCATCTTATAGAGATCTAGTTATAAAATTACTAAGGCATGATATTAGTAATTTAATTAAATATATATACTTTATAGTAACCTAATGAAATGCATGACTATGCCAACATACATTTATGTAGGTAATGCTGTGATAAATATATTGTATTAATAAGAAAGTTAGTTCAATATGTGATTCCATCAATACACTCTTGAAACTTATTTTTATAAAAATAAGCCCTTTA
>BSYO01000024.1:4213092-4225639 GCA_033239525.1 Nepenthes gracilis | reverse complement strand
GACAGTGACTGTTTGTAGATGTGGGAATGCTCTCGTAGATAGAGAGGTTTTTGGTACTAGTGAGAAGTAGGTTCTCTGAGTATTGAGTTCATTGAGAACTAATAGTAGAGAGAGTGTGTGTGTTGAGATGCTCGAGTATCTGAGAGTTTGGGAGTTTTATAATTGCTTGAGAGTTTTTTTTGCATATGAAAAGGCGTTTCCATTGAAGAGAGCTTCCATGGCCTTTTATAGCCACGACCCTAGGTTGCTTTCCTTGTGCAAAGGAGCTTAATGCCCACGCTCTATTGGGGATCTTTACCTTTTCTGGCATGAGATCATTTCTGGCTGTAACAGTCAAAGGGTTGATTTTCTTCCATCTACGTTTTGTAACCATTAGGATTTCCGATAGATAGTGCATGGATTCTGGTGCCTTCCTCCCAAGATGTGTCTTGATTTTAGAGGTGATCGTTACAGTAAAACTGGTCTTCTTTAAAGATGTGCGAAATTAGGGCAGATGACCGTTGTAACTTGAAGACGGACCCATCAACCAATCTGGGCCTGGGCCACATGAGTCATGGTCCTCAGCCGGTCTACTGTCCGCTTTCCCGGTCAATGAAAACGTTGACCAGTTTACGCTCAAATGGGTTGTCTTGATCTTGGGTCTTTACCGACTTACTAGCCTTTCGTCCGGTCAATGGCAGCCCCTTTTTTATGGCAAAACTTAACGAATCAAAAAACTCTCTAGAATCATGAAAGTCGAATGAGTTGCTGAGGATTTGTGTCGTTTCTTCTTTTGTGGGCCAACTGTTACTGGCGGCCCCATCAGATACCACGAAAATATTAAGTATAATGATTATTTATATAATTTTATATAAAGAACTTATTTTATAAAAAAATAAGTTTCAAGAGTGTATTGATGGAATCACATATTGAACTAACTTTCTTATTAATACAATATATTTATCACAGCATTGCCTACATAAATGTGTGTTAGCATAGTCATGCATTTCATTAGGTTACTATAAAGTGTATATATTTAATTAAAGTACTAATATCATGCCTTAGTAATTTTATAACTAGATCTCTATAAGATGAAATCTTAATAACAAATAGAGTTCAAAATATATGATCTCATTATCATTTTATTATTGTTTCCTTATATAGAAATTTATTATGCAAGTAATTAACTACTATATATATATATATATATATATATATATATATGATGGGTACATCAATAATGGGCTGGCCCAAAGAAGGGTCAACGGAAGCCCAGGAAAGCCAGTCAATATTTTTTGACGGCCCAGTAAGAAGACGGGCCCAAGAACTAGAAAGCCCAAGACGGTCAACGTTGGCGTTGACCGTCTTGGTAGCCAACTCCCTCAGAACGGTCAACCCAATGTTGACCGTCTTTGTGCAGCCTGATTGGGCCTTTAAAGGCTTTGCTACAGTGATGGGCCTATTCCATTCTGGCCCACAGCCCATCAGTTGATCGCCAATCACTCTCCCTTCATTCTCCACGAAAGCGGCCAACACGCTGACGGTCAACTCAAACGTTGACCGTCTGCCCCTGTACATTGGGCCCAAAAGGGCTCTTCTACAGTTGTGGGCCTGGCTCACTCAGGCCCATAACCCATCTGGAGGCTGACGACGGATACCTTTCATAAGGGCGGCCAACACGCACTTAGACGGTCAACTCGAGCGTTGACCGTCCGCGCTTTGCACATTGGGCCCCAAGAAGCCCTTCTACAGTAACGGGCTTGATCCGTTTAGGCCCACCAATCATTAAAAGGCCAACCACGACCATCCAAGGATATTCCACGATCTCAAAATGAATATCAACAAGATTGGCGCCCTTCAAAGAAGGAAAGCGCCAGATCTTTCCAATTCCTTGCCATCCAAGGTACTCCAACGGTAATATGCTGAGGAGGAAAGAAGCCCATTTGGAAAGTTGTTGGCCGCCTCAGAAGGAAACAATCTTCCACAACTTGGCAACAGGCATCGACCTCCAAAAGGAAGGCCAGCAGCAGATTAGGGGGACGATCACTCCTTCCAAAGAAGGAGGATCGCCATCTTTACCATAAAAAAGGCCCTGGGTTCACCATCCAGGGCATGCTTTCATTGAAGCGCTCTTGCATGCTATCTTCTGGGCTTACAACCGCAAAGGCTTTCTTCCATACTTTCAACAGTTTACTCTTCCTTGAACCCTACTGAATTGCATATACTTTCTGGGACGATTGAGAGCTCACAGAAGCCTGTCTTCTCTGCCATCTTCGTTCTCCCAGAAAACCCTAAGGCAACAAATGTGCTCTCACGGCCGTTTACTGCCTTCCCACCATCCAGATTCAAGAAGACTTTGCGTCTCTCTTACATTTGGATCAAACACTCAAACTCTTTCTCTCTATATTTCCAGTTTCTTCCTTTGAAGACTGTATTACTGACTTGAGCGTCGAAGTGTTTTCGGTGGAACAACTTCCCGCCGATAACGCTGACCTCTTGTTCGTTTTAGTGGTGTGCAGGATTCGTGCTCAGTGAACGGAGCCGGTTCAAACCATCCAGAAGAATCCGAATCTGTTCGAAGTCGGATCCAGGTACGCATCATATATATAGATATATATATATATATATAATGTTGATTATAATGTTTTGAAATTTTACTGAGAAAGCTACATTATATATTACGACAAGTATAAATCCATGTGTAAATTTAGGTGACTAATTAATATATTTTTAACATGCCTTTTAGATCTATTTAAGAAAAAAAATATTTTGAGTAAATATTAATTAATTTAAAATTATTTGGTGATAATTTAATATTTCAAAATAGTATCCAAAATTTTAAAAATGATTATGTTATTGAAATTAAATTAAAAAACCAAATTGATCAAATAAATTGAGGCTTTTAATATATAAATGTTCAATGATTAGCAAAATATGCTAAAATCTTGTTCTTTATATCTTAAAATAACGATTAACTAAAATGTGCTTCAAAAGTGTGAGTTTGGGCTAAAAGAAATCATATTCTTGAGCCATGTTATTTCATGGGTCAAAGTATTTGTCACGTGCAGCTGAAGATTCATAGAGACTTGACCTACCCAGAGGAGCCGTTGTGTATTATTGATCGAAGAGATAAAATCATACGTTTCAAGGTGAAATTGCTGGTCAAAGTTGTATAGAACCATCACGATGAAAGAGATGCAACTAGGGAAATGGATGCTGATATGAAAGAAAAGTACCCCGAACTCTTCAAGGATCAAGGTAAATTTTTTAGGGCGAAAATATTTTTTTTAAGGGGGTAGATTGTGACGTCCCAAATATTTTTAAATTTAATATAAATTATATAATAATATTTAATAATTTTAAAAGGTTAAAATAATAATGATAAATAATAATAATAATAATAATAATAATAATAATAACAATAATAATAGTAGTAGTAGTAAGAGGAAAAACAGGGAAGCAATTGAATGAAAAAGATGGAGAGGAAAGAGGGGGAAACGGCTGGCCGATCTTACTGCGACAGCTTCTCCTTCTCTTGACGACCGGTTGGAATAGGTACTTTCCTCCTTCCTCTCGATCGTCAGTGTCATTTTTGCTCTTTTTAGTTACCCTCATTCCTTTAAAATCATTGTCTTCTTCTTCTTCTTCTTCTTCTTCTTCTTCTTCTTCTTTGGGTGTGGTTACGGTCGAAATCAAGGAGAGCAAGAGTAGGAAAGTGTAGCCAAAGGTCTTCCACTGTTGCCACTGTCAAGGAGTGTCATTCGGATTTTAGAAGCCGCTGCCGTTGGCATTTCTTATTAATCAGGCAAGTTGATTTGAGATTCTTTGCAATAATCTATAACCTTCATTCTCCATCTTTATGCCAATTTTCTAATTGTGAGTTAAAATTTGGACAAAATTGTAGTATATGGATAAAATTTGGAGGGTTTTTGTGAAATTGGACCTTTGGTGAAGAAATTGAAAAAAAACAGGACATTCGGCTCTGCCATGGGTTTTCAAAGAATCAATATAATTCTTTAAGAGAAATTTGAGGGAAAAGTAGAGCACTATAAAGGACCTAGAATTTTGTGGGTTTCTCAATAAATTGAGGGCTGAAATTTAATGGGATATTATAACAAAATAGTTGCCGTTCACATGGGAAAAGAAATATTAAGATTGTTCTTGTTTTAAGGTGGAAATCAGAGGAGCTGCGAAAGAACAAAGCTCCATGCTTTGAGCATCGGGTTTACCAGTTAGTTGAAGTGGAGAGAATGTGATTCAAAAGCCGGTTGCTAAATAGGTAGTATGGGATACATTTTTTGGACTTACACGTATTATATGGATATGTATGTATGCAGATGGTATGGTACGAAGATGATATGCGTGTGTGTGTTGTGTGTGCCGGTAGTGTTGCTGCCATGTGGGTGTGAGTGTGAGTGTGTGTGTTTACATATATATATATACATACCAACAATATATAAATCTACACACACACACACACACACACACACACATATATATATATATATGAACATGAATGGTTGGTGAAGAAAATATTAGCATGTTATGTTGATGTTAAATATGTGGTGCATATTTTAGAATACAAGTTGAATTATAAGACATTGTTAAAGTTATTATCTAGTTTCATTGAAAATTTCTAGACGAATTAGAATGAATTAATCAGAGTTGGTATTAATAGGATTGTCCGCAGGTGATGGTTAATATATGGTTTAGTGATAGGATTTGTATACTAGAATAAAATAGGAGATTAGATAAATATTTAATTGGTCAAAATTTGTATTTTTCGGTTTGTTTTTGTTCTCTCATCGTTCTGTGATAATTCCTTTGTGTTAGTTTTGATCATGTGAGTACGATCCTTGTCAGTATTGAACGACAATTCTACCATTACAATTGTAAAACTTTCTATGACGAAATGGGTCCTAATTCCCATAGGATCCTCCATCAGATAGGTTCAGAATAGAATCCATCAATTTAAATCCTTTAAATTGTACAGAAATTTTGATAGAGTCCCATCTATAACTAGACAGAAACCAGAAATACAATCCACATATTTACTAACCTGTACAATATAAATCCATATAAACAAGCCTATCCAAGCACACAACTAACCAAATATCACAATTTACATCCTACAATACGCATTCACAGGATCTCAAATGCCATCCATGGCTTTAGATCAATTATTCTATCTGCTATATCAGAATTCATATGAGAGATGCCATCTAGGACAAGTATAAAAATCAAAAAAAATATAGCGGAAGCATCTATAATCTTAATAGAAACCTGCGGAAGTATAAATACTGTTTTAATAGTTTACAGAACAAACTACAGTCATTTATACATAATTCCGTCCATAACTCAGATATTTATAATTAAAACTATCAGAATCTCCCAAAGCATTACTCCAAGGTAATCTTCAAGGCTTTATCGAGACTCCGGAACCTTTCTGTGCTAAACTCTAACTACACGTGATCCTCCAGTGTCTTCTCTATTTCCTTATTTAGAGGAAAAAAATAAAGAGTGAGCCAAAACCCAACAAGGTACTAAAATATGCAAAACATAATGCTCTCATGTAGAATATAATACAGTAAGGCAGTTGCAGTTACATACAAGGCATGAATGCGATAAAACAGTGATTACGGAAGTATATTCAAGTCATAAAATGAAGATGAGCAGAACATGTGCGATAATCATGAAGAAAGCGTAATTTCTATATAAACATGTCTTAGAAAATATAAATCATGTTAGGACAGAAAAACACATTAATTTCACGTCTGAAGAACAGGATCAGTTCATGGAAACAGGAGCAAAGCATGATTCTATTAAAACATGTGTACCCTACTAGCCGAGGGGGTGACTAATCTGGGATAAATTGTGTTCACTTCACATAATCCAGGGACAGAAATAGGAACGATAACAGGTACCAATTGTGTTTACGGCGTACAATCCAAATCCAGCGGAGGATTATTAGCCTCTGGGATCGGAGGATTAATAGCTTCCACAAGAACGCCCTAAGGAAGGGCAGACAACATATAACTCCATGGACAAAATTATCCCCGATTACCACCGTAATGTCCTAAGGCATGCCGGAGAACCTCATTTAACTGTTCAATAGTCTAGGTCCGTTTTTCTTATAGATTAGCTTAATTCGATACATTTGTTCGAAATTTCATAATCAAAATCATCGTATTCCAAGGCCAAAATCCAAATTTCATTAGTCACTCTTTCAGACAATTCCAAAGGTTTCCATAGTTCGATGACGCAGTTCCATGCAGGGTCTTCAAACGAAAATCATTCAATAAATGATACAGACAACAATTTACGTTTTAAATCATCAAAATTCCAAGTTTCTCATAAAAACTTCCCAATTTTAGTTCTAGAGTTCCGGGCAAAATTCTCGGACAATAATCGGGCACCAAATACATATTTATTCATGAAATCGATACTGTAATTCCAAATACCTATACAAAACCATGCATTTTAACCAAAAACCTCCAATTTTAGAGTTAGGGTTTACGATATATGGTCCGGACACGAAACAGAGACAAAACGTGAGCCAAATCATGAAATCGGAGTCATCAATTACAATATAATCACATAAACATGAACTTTAGTCCGAAAATCATGAGATTCACGCATTATTCATGTCCAATATCTAAGAATAAGAGATTCAGAGCATAAAAAGAACATGGACATATTAAAACGCTGTAAAAATGATATATAACGTCCGAGATATACTTACATGAGGTCGGTCTACAGTTATTTTTACCCGAATCCGAGTGGATCGGTGGATTTTCCCCCTTCCTTCTCTTTTCTTCCCTTTCCCCTCTTCTCTCTTTCTTCTTTCTACTAAAATAGGCCGTAATGGCCGAGGGAAAAAGCACTCGGCATTTTAAAACCGAGTCGGGCGCTCGAGAGGTACTCGTGTGCCAACCAAGCGCACCGTTCTTCCAACACCACGCCTCGAGCGCCCTTCAGGTGAGAGATTCTACTTTTCATGCCCCAGTGGTGCTCGAGCTCTACTCAGGCCTAGGTCAGGCCCACATCGTGCCTGCAGCAAACCTACTTCATGTTTTCACCATCCGGGACCCGTTTTGACCCTTCCGACCCAATTCTTCATATCTTTGAACCCTAATTTTGATTATATAATCTTAATAGGCCATGATTATCACAATTTAAAACCCGGAATCTTATTTACAAATTAACATTTCTCGGTTCACTACTTTGATCCCCGGTTTTACCGATTCTAGAACGTTGGGCTTTTCAATCCGATTCCTCCCATTCCTTTTGACCACAATTCACTTGTTTCAACTTAATTACCTTCCAATTACCATATTTTGAAAATCTAAAACCTCTCCACATATTAATCATATCTTGAAAATTAGGAACTTATAGGGCCTAACTTCCTCTTCCTACTACTGAACTCGATTTCCCACATTCCAAACCTACTTTGATCATTATTACTTTAATTTCTCCCTAATTATCGTATTTCGAAACTTGGGTCATCACATTCTCTCCCACTTATAGAACTTTTATCCTCGAAATTTAACGATCCTTAAATTTTCAGAATCAAGGAACTTTCTTACTGTCTTCAATTCATTTATAAGTTAGGCTGGTTATCCTAGAAAACCTTAATCTTTCCAACTATTCTGACATTTAATACCTGACTCGCTCTATGTTTACCTAAGTCTATCAAATCCGATGACAACCATAATTTATTAACTACTTTTCTAATATGGTTCAAAACTGTAAACAGGCAAAATTTCCTTATTTCTACTTACGTTGAGCATCGAAAATAATTATCCCTTTTTTGAATCTAAAATCGGACATCGAGTTATGCAGACTCACCAAAATTTTGCTGTACACTTTGATTAATTTCCTAACTACGGACCTTTCGATTGCAATTTACTTTCTAATCTAATTTGACTCGACATCCATGATTTTCCAATCAAATTAACAAAAATTTCAGCAATGCCTTAGTTTACAATGAAATCCCAAATCAGAATGCTCTATATCCTCATAGATTCATTGGTATGTCATTAAACCGACATCTCCTTAAAATTCATGACCATGTTAAACACTTAATAAGTAAGTCCCAAAACATCCATATCATATGAACAACTCCCACAAGTCCTTGATTTATAATCAATTTAGAAATTTCAGTCGTAATAATTATTCGAAAATCTATATTACCCTATGTGATAGTCCCCAAACTCCCAGATTCAAGCACTTAGCAATTTTAAAATCTTGTTGGCACATCAATAGACCATCTGATTCCATCCGAACGTGTTACCATAATTCAGGATGGGTGTGTCGTCCTAACCATCTTGAAATAAAATCATGAGGACTTTTGAATTCAAGATTTCATATCCTTAATGCTCCGGATACAATTCTCTAATCAATTATGTGACCATGCTTTTTCACAATTTCTGACTTAGCCTATTACCCACAATCTTTCTGATCGACTTAGTTGGGATTTTAACACAATTTTAAGATTACGGATAAATTTTGAATGCAAAATACTTCACATTTTTTTTTATTCTTTCGTTAAGATGTCTCTAACTGATATCTTCCTAACCCTTAAATCACCATAAAATCAGAAACTATAATTATATCAGTCTCCAAGAAGTTAACATCAAGCTTAAATTATCACTCAATTCTCAAAACTCAATCAGTAGCTCATAACCTGAAGGATTTCTCGTTTCAAAATTTCATAACACTAATACTTTGAACATGGTTTTGTCTGTAATTTCTAGAATACAACACCTGATTATCCCAATACTCTTTGCCAGTATCATTTACCAGTACAAGGGTCCCTTACTCACAACAGGTTTACCCACTCACAACATCACATGATCATCTTTCCTTAGTGGCGCAACCATATGCTTTCAAAATTATTCAATAAAAATTAATTCTAGTGACAAGGCCTATAGCTTCTTTAAATGGGAACCTCAATCATTTTCTCTAACTCATAGTAGAGTAGTGCTGATTATAGACACCTCTACCACTTACTCCAAAGATAATCCATTCTCACGATACAAAAACATCATGGTTTCCTCAAAGTGCCTCATTACATATCTTGTTCCTTCTTCAGGTCATATTTCCTTAACCTTCAAATTCATGGAATAACATGTTCAATTCATGGGAACCTCCCTTTATTTTTTTGTGAGATCAGATTATGAGTATTTTCGTCTCTTATTTGTAATCTATATAAGGAAACAATAATAAAATGATAATGAGATCATATATTTTGAACTCTATTTGTTATTAAGATTTCATCTTATAGAGACCTAGTTATAAAATTACTAAGGCATGATATTAGTAATTTAATTAAATATATACACTTTATAGTAACCTAATGAAATGCATGACTATGCTAACACACATTTATGTAGGTAACGTTGTGATAAATATATTGTATTAATAAGAAAGTTAGTTCAATATGTGATTCCATCAATACACTCTTGAAACTTATTTTTTTATAAAATAAGTTCTTTATATAAAAATTATAT
Organism: Nepenthes gracilis; assembly: GCA_033239525.1. Taxonomy (NCBI): domain Eukaryota; kingdom Viridiplantae; phylum Streptophyta; class Magnoliopsida; order Caryophyllales; family Nepenthaceae; genus Nepenthes; species Nepenthes gracilis. The sequence goes on along the minus strand of BSYO01000024.1, from coordinate 4,216,148 downwards.
AAATAATCATTATACTTAATATTTTCGTGGTATCTGATGGGGCCACCAGTAACGGTTCACCCACGAAAGAAGAAACGGCCCAAATCCTCAGCAACTCATTTATGTTTGGACAGTCAACGCTGCCGTTGACCAGATGAAAGACTAGTAAGTCAGTAACGACCCAAGATCAAGACCGCCCATTTGAACCTAAACTGGTCAACGCTTTTGTTGATCGGGAAAGCGGATAGTAGACCGGCTGAGGACCATGACTCATGCGGCCCAAGCCCAGATTGGTCGATATGTCCGTCCTTAAGTTACAACGGTCATCTGCCCTAATTTCACACATCTTCAAAGAAGACAAGTTTTACTGTAACGGCCACCTCCAAAATCAAGGCACATCTCGGGAGAAAGGCGTCGAATCCATGCACAATCTATCGGAAATCCTAACGATTACAAAACGTAGATGGAAGAAAATCAACCCTTTGAATGTTACAGCTAGAAAGGCGCTCATGCCAGAAAAGGTAAAGATCCCCAATAGAGCGTGGGCATTAAGCTCCTCTGCACAAGGAAAGCAACCTAGGGTCATGGCTATAAAAGGCCATGGAAGCTCTCTTCAATGGCAACGCCTTCTCTTATGCAAAAAAAGCTCTCAGATAATTATAAAACTCCCAAACTCTCAGATACTTGACCATCTCAACACACACACTCTTTCTACTACTAGTTCCCAGCGAACTCAATACTCAGAGAACCTGCTTCTCACTAGTATCAAAAATCTCTCTATCTACGAGAGCATTCCCACATATACAAACACTCACTTCATACTGTATTTTCTACATCCATATTCTACTATTTGAAGGCTGCTTACTGACTTGAATGTCGGAATATTTTCGGTAGGATCACATCTCGCCGTCACCTGACCTCTTGTTTTAAGTTGTGGTGTGCAGGATCGGAGACTCACTGAACGGGGCTACTTACTGACTTGAACTTCAGAGTACTTTTGATAGGACCACATCCTGCTATCACCAAACCTCTTATTTTAAGTTATGGTGTGTAGGATCCGAGACTAAGTGTACAGAGCTAGAATTAGACAGACTATTTGACCCAAATCTGTTCAAAACTTGGATTCATGACGTATAATTATCATATATAGAGATTGTCACGAATTTGAATTAAACAGATCAATTTAAATAATTAATTATAATTCTTAAAATTTAAAATCCTAAATAATTTTAAACAATTATTTCTAAATTCTAAAATTCGGGTGTGATAAACCAAATAAATAGGATTCGACAATTTAAAATCTACATAGGACCTCATCAGACAACTATCCGGACCAAAAATAAATGTGACTTGCTCTATTGTATTTGTAAGGGAGGTAACAATTCCAACTGTTTTCAAAATATATCCATTGAACTATATCCGATAAATTTCATAATACAATCATATCAAATATCAATTTAAGCTACATTAAAACTTAAACTCACCAATTGGACGAATGGCTGACAGATCACGTCCATATTCTGCATTGTATCAGAATCTTCTATTCTAAAGGGATAAAATAGAAAAAATAAGTCTAATACTCAGCAAGTATTATATTTAAATAAAAAGAGTCTAATAAATCAGAAAGAAGATTAAATGGATAAAATCTATTTAAATGATTGAATAAATTCAAATTGCTGATAAAATGAATCCAATAGAAATCCAAGATTCAAAATTCAATGGTAATCTCGTATTCAAATCAAATGTCCAAATTCAAAATAAATATCTAAATCAAAAAATAGTTCTCATGAAGACATTTATATATATATAAACAAAATAAAAGTGATTCGAATCAATTTCAATAGGCAATTAGCTAATTCTAAATTCCAATTCGAATCCGAGTCCGAGTCCAAATCCAAGACTCGATCAGGTTGTGATTTGGGACAAAATTCGATAGTTGGATGATCTAATAGTGTGCACAGAAACTGAAACAGCGTCGGAACAGATAGTTTAAAGGTCCGGATCAAAACATATAGTCAAAATCATTTATACGAGACATACCAAGGCCTAACTGATGGTAAAATTGGTAAATTTTAAATTCAAATCTAAAAACCAAATTCAAATCAAAGTTCTATATAAATCAATGCAGAGATATAAATCATGCATCAAATTTGAGTTTCGATTATTTAATGATTAGTTTGAAGAAGGGTTACATATAATTCTGATAACCTTAGGCAAAATTAAATACAAATTAGGCTAGCATATATGATCACCCATGTACTCTGTATCAATGGGTAAGATCGCTCACTATTATTTGTCATCCTAGTTTTGGGTGCAATCCTCAAACTTGCCAAATATATTAGGACGTCCGAATATATTCTAAAATCAAATCAAATTATCCAAATAGGAAAGGTCATCACTCCAAACCTTTTTCTACTTGCGGAAAGGGATTTCAAAATAATAAAATATCTCCTCGTCATGAGCTGGCCAGAATATCAAATACTCCAAATTTAAATGTAGTGACCACGATTCGACACGTGTATGTGACTACACGGCCTATGTAAAGTTTCATACTCATTTTCATATAAATATACTGATATAAAAATATAAACTATCCTAATAAATTATTCGGGATTTCAGAAAAAATATTAAACCCTCCAAAATCATAAAACCTAATCCAACAACCCCCAAAACATCCAATGAATTACACATGCATATTCAGAATAAATAAATTAGGTATATAAAAATACATGTATGTTAGTAAAAATTTTAAACAGTATCCAAAATATATTAAAAATTAAATCAGACCAAAGAGGGGGTTTACAGATACTTGCTTGGATTTCATATTTCGCAGATTTTAAGAAAAGATGTCCCGAAACACTCAGATCAGGCATTTCTCTCTCCTACCGACGTGAAGCCAGCGCGCTGCCCTCAGCCGTTCATTGCATGCGGCCTCTGCTCCTTCACGACGGCGGCTCTGGCGACGGATAATGGTGGTGATAGCAACGGTAGCACCCGACGGCAACAACCGTGACGGATGGCAGCATCACCCATGGCGGGTCATCTTTCCGTGCGCTATTCTCTCTCTCCATGTGCCG
>BSYO01000024.1:3469437-3519813 GCA_033239525.1 Nepenthes gracilis | reverse complement strand
AAAATAAAAAACTAATAATAAACACTAAAAATATAAGAAGAAGGGGGAGGAAGACCCACGCCTCAATATTACCTGATTTTAGTGTACTTAAAATTTTTTCAGATGTCGGCCCCAAGAAAGTCTTGGGCACGTAAGTCGAGTGGCAAACACACTCGGCCGAGTGGGCTCTCTTTCCCGATCTCTTTATCAGTCCAGAGGCAAAGGCATTATTTACCACCCACATATCCCATTGACAACGCTCCCTTGAACGGGAAGTCTGACTTGACTCCCTTGACCATTCTATACCTTCTGTCTTTCGACCGCAATTGGGAGTCGGCTCTCACCGGTTTGATTGCTCCATCCCTTATTCTTATTCAAGATTTCTATTCTAATATTCACGAGATTTCCTTCGATTCCTTTTCCACCTTCGTGAGGGGCACACGTTCACATTACTCCGGATGTACTTGCTAGCGTTCTTGGCCTTCCTCGGGTACAAGCCCGACCTACCCTTTTCCTCCATTCTCCCGACCTCATCCAAATGAGGTTGCCACATTTCTCCATGGTGCTCTTATGGAGTGGAATGGGAGAGCTTTCAAGACCTCCTTCTTCTCTCTTTGGTGTCTAGTCGTGAGCCGCATCATACTTACGAACATGTTTCCTGTCTCTCACTTCTCGTCCATTCCCCTGGACAAAGCCTTATTCTTGTTTGTTCTACTGAATGGTTGACCAATTGATCTATGGTCCCACATCGTCTCTCACATTATTTCCCACTTCACCGCCCGTAAAGAGGATAACCTTTCCCACAGGTGCCTCATTCAGCGGTTGCTTGTCGAGCTTTGTCATCCCTTTTCTGATCTTTCTCGTCTCCAGCTTGCTCGCCCTATCACTTCTACTACTTTTTCTCAGAGTCAGTCCCACGCACGTCGCTTTGCTGTGGACCCCCAGGAGCTGTTTAATGAACCTCTCCCTACGGTACCTCCTTCTCAGCCCGACGATGGCCCATCTGGCTCTGCCTTGTCATTCCCTGACCCATCGGGTCCTAGACCATCTGCTTCTCATCGGCACTCCATATCTTTCTCCGCAGCTCTGATGGGTTATCTGTCTCGTCTTGCTGACCGTTTTGAGTGTTTGTATTTCTCACAGGAGCGGACTCTTACTTCCCAGTCTCAGCTACAGTCGCACATGCTTGCTGGTTTTGAGCGTTTGGATGATCGTTTGGCTACCCAAGAGGCTGAGCTTCGATGATGGTGGCGTCATTATGGTACTCAGTCCTCCGGCGATTCTTTCGCTTCTGAGTGATCCCCTCTCTTTGGCTCTTTGTGACAAAAAGGGGGAGATCTATTTTATTTCGATAGGGGGAGATAAGGGGAGACGTTATTATTTATGTTAGGGGCATAATAATTTCTTAGATTTCTTTATTGCTTGTATCTCATTAATTTTACTACTGTATGTTGTTTTTTTTATTATACCATATTATACCTTGTTGGTATTAACCCTGTTTGATCAGGCAACTCCGTTACAATGTCGACGTGGCCATTACAACATCGACACAGCAGTACTAGTGTAGATTTTTACATTTTTTGTATCCTTTATTTCTCACTAGGTATAGATTTTTATGTACACGGGTTCTATCTCAGTGGTATCTGAACCCATGCTTTACTTATATTTATTTATTTTCTGGGTTTTGTCACGAAATTACCAAAGGGGGAGATTGTTTGAGTCATTTTTGTAATTGGCATATTCCGTGACCATATGTAATCTTATATCGTTGTCGAGTTATGGCTTGTCAAAATACTGCATCAACATATATCCGTCCCTATCCGTTCCGGCTTTCGGGGATACCACACCTACCGTGAGTACTCTATTTGCTCGAGCCCAAAATCTTGAAGCCCAGCACTCTTTGTGCGCTCTCTACCGGCTCGATCCCAAAAACCCGTAGCATTGCGTAGCATTGCACTTGCCGTGAGCTTGCTATGCGTTTGAGTGCAAAATCCCAAAAGGGCCTGCTCGCTGCCTTCTCGCTTGAGCGCATGTAGGGTTTCTCTGGAAACCCTCTGTGCACCCGCTGCGCGCTCGAGCCGAGTTTGAGTGCTGAGGCAACGGAAAAATTTTTTAAACCCGTTTTTCGAGCCCTCTATATATATGTGCCTTAATTCTTTTACCCTAATTTTTGACTGAGTATTTTGGCACGCCTCTCATTGAAAAATATTCAGCTTTTGCTTCTCCAATCCACCTACAATTGAAAAAATCAATCATTTATATTTCAGGTTGATATTCTAACAAGTTTTCTCTACACCTACACTTCTTCGATCCCATATCGCTACTCTACTACATTCATTGGTACCGTCGGTACGTTGAATAAGGAGATCCGATCGTATTCGGCAATTCAAGTGGCTCAAGATGGAAGATTGACGTGAAGATCGGAAGGTGTTTGGTTCCATTACCGCGGGCAAATCCAAGGAGTTCCTTGGCAGGGGTCACATGATGGGAGTAAGTCGGCTAGGTTAGCGCGTCGTTACTATCCGATCTGTAAGTTGATTTTTATAGTGCATTGTTTTCCTGGCTGTTAAAGCCCGGATGATTTTTTTCTATTACCGTGGGTATCAAATTTTTCCTTCGTCATAAAAAATCGTGTCTTTTTTTTATTATTTATACTCGTTTATATTTTGCATACTTATTAGTATCATTAGTATCTAGAAATAAATATTCTTTACGTGTATTGAATATTTAATTTTTACTACTTTTACTATTTTTATCGGGGTCGAAACTTAATTATAAAATTTAGGACAAAAAGTCCTTTTTTATCCCTCAATGATGGTGTACAAATAGAGTATTAAATTTCAAAATTCAAACCAAATATCACCCTCATATATAGACAATTTTCATCAAATTGTTTCACAGTAGTTACCGGAGGAAGTTAGACAAGGCGGTTATCTGAAAACATAGACCATTATCTGCTAATTTTATTATTATTATTTAAAACTGAATAACTAACATATAATTCATACAAAATCCAAACAATCTCTCCATTGTGAGTTCATCCACAATAAGCACTCTCCCGTGAATAATTATATAATGATCTTTTCACCGTTCTTCTGTAGAAGTCATCCACAATCTTCTTTTGTTTACGAGTGAAAAGGCAAACTTCGTAGCACCATCGCACATGGATTTTCATTGAACTCCCACGAAGTCCAAGTTTTGAGCTCTCATTCGTGTGGAATTCTGCCAAATTTATCGAGTTTTAGACTTTTCGAACACCAGCGCCGTGTGATAATGCAAATAAGCCACACACGAGAATCACTTTTCAAGTTTGTTTCGTTATGTTTTTCCAAAAGCATCCAACATAATGATTTAGTATTTAGCCTCTTTTCATTGGATGGTAACAAAGTGATAAGCAAACTAAAATAAATGAAAAATATACAACAAATGATAAATAAATATGCCAATAAATATATATAAAAAAAGGGTGCAATTCTTAATCAAATTATAGCCCATTTCGATATATATAAAGATATATTTTAATTATTGTAAAATATTTTAAATTTTGTGCTATTTATTTATTTATTTTATATAAATATATTAATATAAATAAATAAAATTTATTTTATTTTATTAATTAAAAAAATATTAACTTAGCATCAATCTTCCTGATATAAAATGTGTACGTGTGGACCTTGGTAGATATGCCGACACGCAATGAGTCAAAAAGGACCACTATATGGGCCCCACACTGCCACACATTAAAAGCTAAAGTGTGAACACAAGCGAATAATTCACACCTCACCATCAAAATCAATATGATATAATATTTTATTGATATTATTTTAATAATAAAAAATTTTTTAAAAATATATATTTATAAATTGATATAAAACAGCCCAATTTAAAATATAGATAAAGTTGATTATAGTTTTTAGTTAAAGTAACTGGATATTATCTCATTTAATTTAATTTAATATTCATAGATTTTTATCTAAATATAACTTTTATCTAAATATTTTATATTTTTAATAAATTTATATAAATATAAATTACTTAAATAAAAATAAATAAAAATAAAAATATATTTATAAATTGATATGAATTGACTCAATTTAAATAATAAATAGACCTAATTATAATTTTTGACTAAAGTGATTAAATATTATTTAATTTAATAGTTATAAAATTTTAACTAAATATAATTTTTATTTTATTTAAATTTAAATTTGATGAATGATCCGTAATTCTCAGTTATTTAAAAGTTAAAAAGGAAATCAATAATAAGCCTCTGTAAATAGTATGGTCAGCACGAGGAGAGGTAATTATTCCAAATCAGAGAAGCACCGAAGTGAAAGCCGCCATGGCATCTACTTGAAGCTCCGTTCTACGCGCCTTGATTATCTGCTCGGCGATCCTTATGGCTGGCTGCTACATCGGCCGAATGCCGCCTAGAATGGCGGAGATTGAGGTTCCATTCTTCGTGTTTGGTGACTCGCTCTTCGATCCAAGCAACAACAACTACCTCAACGGCACCATCGCCGGCCAAGCCACAGCCTGGCCCTACGGCGAGACTTTCTTTAAGCGCGCTACCGGCCGCCTCTCCGACGGCCGTATTGTCCCTGATTTTACTGGTAACGCCGCTAACAACTCCTACACATCCATCTTTAGCATTTCGTTGGTTTCAATTTGGTCAATTGCTTTTGCGCATGAAATTAAGCTTCGCCTCTCAAATCTGATGAACTGATTCTCTGCTTGTTTCGAGCGAAAGGGCAGAAAATGGCGGAACATGAAAGGAAATAAATTGTAATTTGTTTGTTTAGTTGTAAAATTGTAGGTTAAATTGAAAGCAAATGGAGAATTAAGGGTGCTCCTCCAAGACCGTTGGATTTTGAAGCATCGCTCCAGATTTCAAAATAATAAAAAAATATATAAATATTGAATTTAAAATTATTTTTAATATTATATTAAAATATTAAAATATTCATATTAAAACAAATAAAGCTATAGATAACGATCTACATAATTTTTAATTTTTTTTTTTTTTAAAAAACAAGATTTAGGCCATTGCATCGTCAATGCAAGGACCAAAACTTAAAAAAAATAAAAAGTTATTATATGTATTTTTTTAATCGAAAACTAATTACCTTTTAATTTTAAGAGTAATAAAGGTAAATAAAAAATTTTTTTTTCTCTTATATTTTTTTAGTTTTAAATTTTCTTCACAACAAAATAACTATTATATTGCATACATCAATCGGTTCACCGGGCATCTTTTGCTATATTATTCAATATTTATATCTTAATTTCTAATTTATAAAAAAAATTATATTTGATAAATGCTTGATATCGATACATATTGGTTAATAAATATCAATATGACACTAACTGATGTTGATATTTTCATCTTTAAAACTTAGTATTGTCTAATTGTGGCTTGTCAATGTAAGGGTTTCCTTTTTTTTTTTTTTTTTTTTTTTTGGGTGTGGCTGCAGCTGAGTTTTTCAGGCTACCCATATGGAAACCATATCTAGAGCCAGGGCAGCGGAGGTTTGCCGGTGGCGCAAATTTTGCATCGGGCGGCGCTGGTGTGCTCAGCCAAACTCACCCAGGCACGGTATGCATTACCATTAAATTTTTTATTGACCAGACCAAATAAATATTATAAAACTTATTTATTCATCACCGTAACTCACTTATTTTTATCAAATTAGTCGAATCTTGATATTATATTAAAAAAATTCCTAGATCCACCACTAATGGCGACTTCAGCCTTTATAATTGAATCTGTAGTGTGATTCCTGATAATATATACATGGACTTATCCTAATATGTACATTTACGGACAAAAAACCACTCACCAGACGCTTCGTTCTGAATCCCACACAAAGTAAGCTTGGAATTCTTCATTATCCAACAAATAAAATTACCCAAAAAAAAAAAAATTTGAGTAGCATTTGAGGACACTTTCTTCACTTTATAAAAAAGTTGCAATCTCAATGAAACCGGTTGCTTTAAATTGAGAAAGATTTTGGGTATTTGCTTTATTCTCTTTATAATTTTACTTTGGAATTAATCTCTTTTGAGAAAGCTTGTCGGGGGTTTGCTTTTCCTTCACCCCTTATGCTATGGCTCCTCGGGTTTAGTTTTGCCGCAAAAGGAACAATTGACCTGATTTTATTCCTATTTATGCCTTATCCTAATGATCTGTTTCTAACCGGTGATGCAGAACAATTGAACTTGTAGCTTAAAAGGCCTCTTCTCTTTCCCTTGCATCTCTTGAGCCGGCTCGATCCGAGAATTGTTTTTCCTTCTATTCACATGTCGCTTTGAGCCGAAAACTTCAAAACCCTTTCCGTTTTTTTTCTAAATCATCGAATCTTACATCAAACCTTAGTCTTTTTTTAATGCAGGGGAACAACCAGCCTTATAAGTTAACTGAACTACATTCAAATGCTTAATTACCCATTTCATCCGTCAAGGATGCTAAGGTAGTTTATTCGGGTAGTAGTAACCCCGCCAAGAGCTCTTTTTCAATAAGAATGTATGAGACAGCCATTTATTTTACTTTTTTTGAACACGGAAAGAAGAGTTAAGCATGAAACTCTTAGTAAAATCGTTTCTACCACTTTATTTTTTTAGAAAAAGGAAGGATTTGTAATTATTTATTTTAAATTAGTGCTTAGCCCTTTTTTGTTTTATTTTTTAAATTTAATGCAGATAAGCCTAAGAGAGCAGCTGAGCTACTTCAAGGAAGTGGTGAAGACATTAAAGCAGCAATTTGGTGATTTACAGACCAAAAGATTACTAACGAAGGCTGTTTATCTCTTCAGCATGGGAGGCAATGACTACTTCAGCTTCTACTCTTCATATCCCAGCGCATCTCAATCATCCCAAAAGCGATTCGTGGCCACTGTGCTTGGCAACTTGACACAAGTCCTTGAGGTAGACCATCTAAACTTTTCAAACTATTATGCCTAACACTATCTCACTTGACGTAATACATGTGTCGTAATTTATTAAAATCATTCAATATTACAATCTCATATGACTTAATTATATTTTATTAGAGAAATTATTTATTTTATGAGTCTATTTTTTAATGAAATAAATTAAATCTGTCTTTTTCTTATTATGTATATAACAGAACTGCTCATTACATATATGTAAAGGATTAAGGAATCGGTCATTGATAAATAAGAAGCATCTGAGTAATTAAGGAACTAATCTTCTTCTTATTCTATAAAGACAGAATTACCTATCATGTATACATGGATAATTAACAAATTGGTCTTTGATAAAAAAGCATTTGAGCAATTAAGAAATAACCTTTTTTAACCCTAAAAAAAACAGAATTACCCATCTATGTATATATGGATAATTAAGAAATTTGTTTTTAACAAAAAACACCATTTGAGTAATTGAGAAACCGAATTTCTTCTTATCTTATAAAAAGCAAAATTACCAATCATATATATATATATATATATATATATATATATATATATATATATATATATATATATATATATGTATAGTTAAGAAATTAGTTTTTGATTAAAAAGAAGCATTTGAGCAATTAAGAAGTCGGTCTTCTCTTTACCTTTCAAATAACGGAACTATGTGTCCTTAATTAAAAAAGAAGCATTTGAGCAACTAAGGAACCGATTTTCTTATTACTCGATAAATGACAAAACTATCTATTTATATATATAGATAATTAAGAAATGAATCTTTAATAAAAACATTTGAGCAATTAAAGAATTGATCTTCTACTTACCCTATAAATAAAATAACTATATATTATCTAATACCAATGATTTGCTTGTTGCAGGAAATATACAGTGTTGGGGGAAGAAAAATTGCATTCCAAAATGTGGGGGCGTTGGGCTGCGTGCCCATCAACCGAGCAAAGACCACCGACGGCAGCTGCCTTGATGGACTTTCAGCGATGGCAAGACAACACAATTACGGTCTTTCCCATTCCCTGGCAAATTTGGAGAGACGATTGCCCGGATTCAAGTACTCCATCTTCGACTACTACCATGCTATTCTCGACCGGGTTAATCACCCCAAAAAACACGGTATGAAAACACAGTGTGAATGATAAGGGGTCGGACTAGGGCTAGGAGAGTCGTGTCTAGATCTAACATCGTAATTTAAACCTATAATTAGTACTCATTTCATACTCATTATTGTTGCATAAAACTTAGTGGTTTCGTATACTTAAATAAAATCTTAAATGTATTATCGTATTATGTTGAATTAAATCTAGTGCAATTACAAGAATAATCACCCCAAAAAACATGGTATGAAAACACAATGTGAATGATAATGGGTCGGACTAGGGCTAGGAGAGTCGTGTCTAGATCTGACATCGTAATTTAAACCTATAATTAGTACTCATTTCATACTCATTATTGTTGCATAAAATTTAGTGGTTTCGTATACTTAAATAAAATCTTAAATGTATTATCGTATTATGTTGAATTAAATCTAGTGTAATTACAAAAACTAATTTAGATAACCGGTTTCATCGAGTGGATATAAGGCAATGGAAACCTTTCTTAGCTCATCTAAATATCGAACAGTATTCGATATTTTTTAATATTATGATAAAATCATCATATATGATAGGTATATATTATAACTGATAGATATTTGATATTTGACAGATATACTGAATAATATATACTTGTCAGCTTATAGTGCTCATAGTTTTATTTCTTTCGATATATGTGATATAAAAATATATTATTTAATATATTTAATATTAATATGACTATAATTTATACAAATATTAATACTTTTATCCATGTCATATACTTATAAATACTGTTTCGGTGGACTTTAGTCGCATATGAATATGGAGCATGGAAAACATCAAACCTAATTATGTAGTTTTAGGTTCAAATTCAATCTAAAACTGGATCAAAATGTGTAAAACCCTATCAACTCCTCTCGAATCGTGTCAGATTGCATCAAGTTTACGTTTTTCTTCCTTCTTTCTAACCCATTGTGTGCTTATATATCATTTAATTGAAGAGCTCAATGAATCTAACAGCAAACCTTACATTCTATTTAGAGATTCAAAGATTTTATCAGCAGCATTTTGTCTCAAGATGATACTATTATTTTCCATGAGCGACATTCATATGTATATTCTGATTATTTTTGTGATGATATATACCGTAGGTTTCACAAACGGGACATTACCGTGCTGTGGCGGTGCAACCGGGAATTGTGGAGGAAGGGCCGGCACGATCGAGGTATGCAGTGATCCGAGTAAATACGTGTGGTTCGACGGCGGTCACACCACCGAGGCTTGCAATTGGCAGTTGGCCAAGCTAATGTGGAAGGGAAAGGCAGATATAGTTGGGCCTCGCAATTTCAAGCAACTCTATGACCTAATGTAGCCCTAATGTATATCAATTAATTCTTAGCTATTTGTTTTTATATAGATTTTATGTAGCCATTAATATTAGTTTGATCCTGTTGCGGCTGCTCAGCTACTGTTAGATATACATCTGTAATATTTGCCTTTTCCTATGTATAATATATATTATTTATTTATTTATTTTTCATTTATATTATAGCATAGAGGTCAAAGAATTTAAATTATAAAAAAAGTCATTCTGTGGAGGAAAAACTGTACATATTTAGGGTATATTTGATTTAAAAAATATGAAAAAAAGAAAAAAAATTAAAATAAAATAATTTTTCAGTGTTTAAATAGGATGAAGAATTTTAAGATAAAATAGTGTGAAAAACAAAAATTAAAATTGCACCAAATTAAAATAACATAACAAATTTTCATTCCCCAAACTGTCCCTGCCCTAAACCAAAATTCCAAATTTAGCCATTTTTTATTTTTTTTTATAAGGCAGCAAATTGTCATTATCCCAAAATTGAGAGGGGACGACAGCCCGAAGCAGTAATTCAAAAGTTTATATGCTTGGCGAACTAGTGATTGAATTATCAAATTAAGACACTCTTTGTTTGTAAAAAATAATTATCATATATTATATATTTTTGATAAAAAATATCTTTTTAAAAATTATTTTTATTTTCTTTTTTATAAAGAATATTTCTCATCGTAATATTTTTAGATATTTAATACATATAAAAATTTAAATTATCACATAAATTAACCAATAATAATACATGCTATGATCACATATATATAAATATACATGCATATATATGTGCTTATAATGATATAATCATATCTATTTTTACTATATTTTTTGATTAAAATTTAATATAAGTGATTAAATTTTTAGTTATTTTTATATTTTAGCATCATCTAAATTATTATATATTCTTATTTATTGTTAAAATATGTCACGTTTCAAACAAATTCTTATGTTATATTATTTAACACATATATTGTTAATATTATATTAATATTATTAATTTTTATATATAATACACTTACCTAAATAGTTTTTAAACTAATAAATTTAATATTATAAACAGTATAAATTATCCAAATATTCGTCTGTTGGGAGCTTCATTTTTCAGAGATCGTATCATCTTCAGGTAAAATCTTTCATTAATTTGTGCCGTAGTCAATAGCTAATAATGAATTTAAATTTAGGATTTTCCACAAATAGTAAAACTACTAGTTAATTTACTCTTTTTATGCACCAGATATACAAAAAAACATAAAAAAAATATTATAATAAGTTATTTTCAATCAAACAAATAAAATTCAAAAATTTTACCCATAAAAGCATACCTTTTTAATATGCAAATAAATGATAAATTTTATCCCCCTTTTTTTTCATAATTTATACTTTTTTTTTTTTTTTTGAAATATGGTACTTTTTTTATTTTTTTAAGTATATATATATATATATATATTTAATGGGTAGTGGATACCCAAGGCCCAATGACAAAATCTGTTTTCACAATATGGGTCAACATCTCTGAATGACCTAAAAAGCCCACGCAACCTAAGAGGCTAATATGGCTGAGAAGGCCTAAGCAGGCCAAAGACCCGGGGACTTGTCATAGGAAGAACGCTTAGGACTGACAAGAATGCCAGCTCAGGGATGATGTCCTTAAAGGTACGCGTGTCCTACAACACTCATCCTACACAGAGGATGACAGTTTCTGGCGCACGCGTGATGTGACGTCTCACAAAGTCAGTCCGTGTGCACACAATCTTCCTGACACGACAAAGTGGATCTGCAAAGTTGATAGTAGGGTTTTCTGCATATGCCAACCCCCACGTGGCAGCTCCATGTAGAGGATTTCAATTACTATATAAGCATTAACTTTGCACCTACCAAAGGATCTGAAATTCAAAACCCTAAATTCTTACATTTATGCATTAAGAGAGAGAAAGAGTAGAAAAAATCACACTGTATTATAGAGAGAGAAGAAGAGGGTTTTATTGTAAGAGTAACTTCTAAGAGTTTTCATACACTTAGTACTCAACCTTTTGTACTTGTACTCACATATAGTGAAAGTAATTTTTGGACTAAAATCTCATGGTTTTTTCCTCTCATTCAGTAGAGGGCTTTCCATGTAAAAATATTACGTGTTATATTCTCTCTCTTCCCTTTCGCATACATACTATTTATTGTTGTTGTCGGATCCTCGTTCCTATTAGAGTAAGGATCCGAGGACGCAACATTTGGCGTTGTTTGTGGGAACGTGACAAAAAATCCAGCATTTCCTTTCAGCACTCAATCCCTTACACAAAGATGGTGAACACACGAGCCCAAGCTAGTGCTCCCGTCCAAAATGTAGCCTTCTGTGGCAACTGCCCTCCAACAAGCAGCAGAATGGATGACCACCCAGGCCCTTGTATGCAAGCACTGGCAGTGAAAGTGGACGATCTCTCAAGAGCTGTGCAAACCTTATGCTCAAAACTGGACAGGCAGTCAAAGGGAGAGCCATCCAAAGCCTCCCCAGTTGCGACATCCCAGAAAAAGCGTAAGAGGAAGAAACACCCGGCGAAGCAGGCCAGCTAGAACGAGGGCCCAAAGACTCAAACCGTCTTGAGCAGCAAAGTTCCATTGCGACTTGAAGGTCGCTTGGATCCTCGAATCCAAAAGGATGGCACAGAAAGGTCAAGTCCTCATCACTCCCGCAATAATCGGGAGCCTATATTTCAAGGAGGACCCTCTTGTAGCGGACTCCCTCCAAACGAAAAGAGCCTTGTGGAGCAAAAAGTTGCACAAGCTTCCTACAAGTTGAGAGATTATCTCCACAAAAGAAGGCAATGACTCAACCTCAAATGAAGAAGCTTAAGAAGAACTGAAAACGAGTCTTCAGAGAAGAGGCCAACGAAGCAAAGAGACCAACAAGAGAAGAGGATTCCCACCCGAGGGCGGTGAAAGGGAAAAGAAAGAATGGGGACCATCAGGATTCCTGAGGATTAACGAAGCAGTGTAACTCTAAGCAAGTTGTTCAAGGAAAGTTCAAACCTTTGAACCTAACTCCCTAGATGTGCAACATGCAAAGGTTTCGAGAAAGCCTAGACGTGCTCGAGGAAGTTTAAATCATGGCAAGGCTGTGAAGAGCCGCATACCAGCGGGGAAAAGCCGGATACGTTGACAGTTAGGTAAAAGTTTCGAGGACTTAAGTCCCCAAGGCCCACAAGGCTAATCTGACCCGAGGAACCAAATTGGCTCTAGAGACCAAAGGACTTGCATCCACGTCCCAAGAGGTCTAAGAGGCTAATTTGGCCAAGAGTTTAAATCAGCTCAGGAGGCCCAAGAACTTACGTCCACGTCTCGAGAGGGCCAAGTAGCCGATTTGGTTCGAGAGGCTAAGTTGGCTTTGGGGGCCCGATGACTTAGGCACTCGTCTGGAAAATGCCATCAATAAATGTATATACAGATGCTTAGGTAAAGTGACCGCATCATTTGGAATGCTTGTGTGAAGTCCTACGTCCTTACCTCTTACTATTGTTATTATTATTTTCCATTTATACATGAGTATAATCATACACAGGATCCTAATATCAACCAATAATTATAATATTTCTAACATCATATTATTGAATTACAATGTTAGTCTTGTCAAGGAATATACTTACTAAATATCCATAAGTCATTTTTTTTTATTTAAGACTCGGCGGAAGCATAGATACTTACCCAAAATAGGGGAAGTAATTCTAAGATCATTAAAAAATAACATGTAATGCATCTCTAGTTTACATCACTAAGCACATTTTTTCTTTTTTTTTGCTAGGTACAATATGTTACATATTTTTGAAACATCACAACACGTAGAAAAACTCCAAGCTTTCTTTCTAATCCTGCTCATCCTCCATCATGTCCTGTGATTCGTCTGAAGGAAAGTAAAAATCACAAAGAGTGAGCCAAATTCTTAACAATATACATATATATAAGGGTATGCATTTTTATACAGAACATACATTAGTATACATAATACGGAACGGATACATGACATGCAATGTATTTACTTTCCTTGTTCATGTCCTTTACTATACTTTATTTATTTATTTTTTATCTTGAGGGATCAGTACTAGTAGGCCTTACCAACTAACGGAATAGATAAATCGAAGAAAAGATTATGTTAACCCACACATCTGGAAGTCGCTTGTGCTATTGAGGTGACACAAATAAATGAGTGGATCCCAAATCAAATAGTGCATGGGATGAACTATCAGAAATAAAGATAGTATCTTCAACCACGTTCGGAGATACTCTTGCGTCTTGAGTTATTATTGCAAAAACCTTGCCTTGTATAGAAGGCTTCTTCGTCTCCGTCTTAAGGGAAGGACAATTTTTAATCAAATGAGCCATCTGTCCACAGTTAAAACAGGCCCCTGTTGCTCTGTAACGTGGCCTCCCTAGGTGTTGCTTCCCGCATGGAGAACATGGGGGTTTGATGACTTGCTGTTGCGGTGCGATTGAGCAGTACCGCTTCCCTTTCCTTTGTCCGTCATTTTGGCTTTTTTGACCGTCCTACTAGTTGTTACACGGGGCCCTGAGCTTGGACCGGTATGACTAATCTTTCTCTTTTTGAAAAAATCCTCCTGCTCCAGTTCTTTCTCATACAAGAGTGCTTAATTCAATATGTCTCCATAACCCACCACCTCTCAGGGTGCAAAAGAAGATCAAGGCCTTCGATTGTGAGGATATGTGTAATCCATCCTATATTCGGGATATAAAAGATATAAAGATATATGCCTTATATTGTGTGAGATAACACAATTCTTTCTTCGATTTATCTGTTTCATTAGCTGGTAATGCCTACTAGTTCTGGTCCCTCAAGATAAGAAAAAAATAAATAAAGTACAATAAAGGACAAGAACAAGGAAGGTAAATGCATTGCATGTCTTGTATTCGATTCGTATTATGTATACTAACGTATGTTCCATAAAAAAATAAATATCATTGTATATATGTATATCGCTGAGTATTTGGCTCACTCATTGCAATTTTTACTTCTCTTCAGACGAATCACCGGACATGATGGAGGATGAGCAGGAGTAGAAAGAAAGCTTGGAGTTTTTCTACGTTTTGTGATGTTTCGGAAAGATGTAACATATTGTACCTAGCATAAAAAAAATGTGCTTAGTGATGTTGTAAACTAGAGATGTATTACATGTTATGTTTTTGATGATCTTAGAATTACTTTCGCTATTTTGGGTAAGTATGTATGCTTCCGCCGAGTCTTAAATAAAAAAAATGACTTATGGATATTTAGTAAATATTTTCCTTAACAAGACTAACATTGTAATTCAATAATGTGATGTTAGAGCCATTATGATTATTGGCTAACATTAGGATCATGTGTATGATTATACTCATGTATAAATGAAAAAATAATAATAACAATAGTAAAAGGTAAGGAAGTAGGACGCCACATGTCGTATCAGAGAAAATGTTAAGGAGATATTTTATTAGGATGACTGGTCATAAAGCGGAAGTTTAGTATTAGGATGGACTATTTGTAGTGTGTTGAACATTATATTGGCTTCTAGGTTCAAACACTGACCTGTCCATTAATATTTGATTAATAGGAAGTATAAAATGTCAAGGCGGCGGAGAAATACTCAGTTTGGTGTAAATGCTCAACCTAATAGAGAAGTAGATTACTTACACCTACTTGGAAGAGTAGCTGATGCACTGGAGAATCTAGCACCACGGAATCCAGCGCCAAACTCGATCCCGGTAGCAGCTCCAGTAAATCAAGGGATGTCAGCCTATGACGCTTTAATCATGAATGAGTCCCCAAATTTATGGGAGAGCCGGTTTCCATAAAGGTCTCCTCAAACATCTCCCACAAAATCTCATTGGCTGGCACCCCTATGGTCCTCTTTTATATTGCCCACCAATGGTCGGCTTCTCCTTTCATTTTGTACGAAGAAAAGGTCACTTTATCCTCTTCAGGACAACGAATGATTTCAAAGACCTTTTTAAGTCTCCGAATCCATATATGTTCGAACACGTAGTGCTGGCATTCCGCGGATCAAACATGGCCGTGGCGAACTGCAGGTGCAGCAACCTTATCACTTGGTGGCACAAGTTAATGCCATCCCAGTACTTACCCTCCAACATCGGTGCAATATCCATAACCCTTACCGAAGTTCTGTATACCTCCTCCAACTGAAAATTCCTATCTCAGAGAAGCCCATACTAAACCTGCTAGACCTTCAATGTATGGTCAAGGGAAGCAATCTTCCTCTTGGCCTCAACAAGCTCAGCCTCCAAGCATTTGTTGACCACTCGAGTCGTCTTGAAGGATTCCAACTCATAGCAAGTTTGGGCAATACTACCTATGAGCCGACCAAAGTTCTTGGCTAGCTCGTGAAATTGCAAAGGAAAACAAGTTGTTGAAGTATGAATGGAAGGAAAAAAAAAAGAGCAAAAAGTCTAAGGGAGGATAGAAGGATACATGAGAGACGAGAGAACCACTAGCTGAGCTCTCCTCTCTAGGGGCCTCGGACTCCTGTGGCTTAGTAGCAGGCACCATAGAAACCTCAACCTTGGCCTCAGACAAAGGGGTAGCTCCATCAAGATCAAAGATTGGGGGCTCAACAATTTCAGCATGCTCCGCAACCCCAGTCTCAACTTCAACAACGCATGGAGCCCCGGCAAAGACCTTGACCAGGGTCTCCTCATGGACCTCGGACGGAATCATCATGGGACTGTAGATTTGGATTTCAAGGTATGGGGGCTTTACAATCGCGACAATCTTCTTGGCCTTAGTAGTCTCAGAATATGTTATCGCAATCTTCACCACTGCTTCATCGGTCCGAGTTGCCTCGGCCTTCCCCACAGCCTACTCCTCAATGACGTCCTCAGATGGACTGTCCATCTAGTCTGAGACCTCGCCAATAAAAACGAAGGAGATATCAGGCACGGGCTCGCAGAGACGAGGAGGAGCAACTGGTGACTCTATGTGCAAGCCCGCGGCCTCACAAGGCTGCTCGGCAGGCCCCACAACTGTTGATGGCCCAATGTCCTTAGCTCCTTGGATTGGCACCCTCTTCCTGAGTAGGCGCCCTATGACGGTCTTGTCTTCATCGGAAGAGGAAGGGTACTCAACAATCGCCTTTGGATTCTCCAAGGTCTCAGCCTGATGACTCTTAGTTGTCCGCTCGGACACTTCCTTTCTTTAGCTTCTTCTTCTTGTTATGAGTGCAAGGGGCGCCAGAGTTCTCGGGCTGGTTCTCCGACTTAACTTGCACAAGGAACTCAGACCTTAGCCACTTGTTCTTTTTGTTCTCATTAAGAGAACCAAGATTGGCCAGAAACAGGTCTGTGACGTCCTTCGCGGCAGCCCTCTCCTCAGTTGTGATGTCCTCACGAAACTTGGACTCCACGTTCTCCCATTGATTGGGGATGGCCCAGATCCGAGGAACGCCTAGAAAGAGAAATTTATCTTTTCACCTTTTGGTGGAGTCAGAGTTTCCACTGCTCATCACCAGAAACTTAGGACGTGGGGTCGCAACAATTCAGTCTTGTCTGTGCGAAAATCTCAATATAACTGTCACCGTCATCGAATCAAGGCGCATCTCATTGCAACGCACAAAGATGCAAAGTGAAACAAGATACCTAACAACGTTAGACTGAAGTCTGGCCACAGGGACTTGAAGGTCCCTCATTATCACGTAGAGCTCCAATGGCATGGGATATCAAAGACTGCCTTTAAGGCAGACTTCGTAGACAATAACAAATCCTTCAGGAGGCCTGCAAGCCCTGTCATGGGCATCAGGGATCACCATGACCATCGAGCTTGGAATCCTATACCATCGAGCTGTAGACAAGGCAACTATTGTCGGCGATGCCCGAGGACGTTGATGGACTTAAACACATTTGCTAATAGTGATCAGTTGACAAAACGCACTAGTATCTCAGACTCGAAGAGATTCCTTGGACGTTTGTGTCAGACGGATTGCCTCAAGAAGTCCTCAGGCTTTTGGGTCAAATCGCTGGTCTTAGAAAAATGTCCCCGGATATTTACCAGAGAGAAGAACGCGTGCCACCATTAGGCTACAGCTAGACGGCGGACGCAGAGCAAAGACACGGATGGACTTTTGAAGGAGAATGCCTTCGTGTGACCATTGAGACATTTCTGCGGACGGTGAACATGCCAAAGGTTGAGATTCTCGAACCTCCAGTATGATGGGCTAGTGATGGGTAGTGAATACTCAAGACTCAAGGATAAAATCCGTTTCATAAAATGGGTCCATATCCCTAAATGGCCCAAAAAGCCCACGTGACTCAAAAGGCTAATGTGGCTGAGAAGGCCCAAGAGGCCCAGGGACTTATTATAGGAAGGACGCTCAAGACGGATGAGGACGCCAACTCAGGGATGACGTCCTTAAAGGCATGCGCATCCTGCAACACGCAACCTGCACAGAGGATAACGGCTTTTGGTGCACGCGTGATGTGACATCTCGCAGAGCCAATCCGCGTGCACACAATCTTCTTGACACAGTAAAGTGAATTTGTGGAGTTGGTAGCAAATCTTTCTGCACATGCCAACCTCATGTAGAGAATTTTAACTATTATATAAGCATTCACTTTGCACCTACCAAAGGATCTGAAATTTGAAACCCTGAACTCTTGTATTTATGCACTAAGAGAGAGAAAGAGTAGAAAAAATCACACTGTATTATAGAGAGAAAAGGAAAGGGCTTGTGTTGTAAGAGTAATTCTTAAGCGTTTTCATACACTTAGTCCTCAATCTCTTGTACTTGTATTCACACATAGTGGAAGCAGTTCTCGAACCAAAGTCTCATAGTTTTTTTTCTCTCATTTAGCAGAGGGCTTTCCACGTAAAAATCTTACATGTCATATTCTCTCTCTCTTTCCTTTCGCGTACATACTTTTTGGTATTGTTGTCGGATCCTCATTCCTATCAGAGCAAGGATCCCATGACACAACAATATTTTAATTTTAGCAAATCATTTTAATTTAATTAATTAAGTAAAAAGTATAGAGAGAAATTCATAAAAGGTATTTGCCTCTTATTCCAATAAGAAGTTATTCAAATTGCTTTCTATTTTTATTTTATTAATTTTTAACAAAAAGATCTAACTTTTTTAATTTAATTGATAAAACTAAATCATTAACTAAAAAAAAAACCTCAATAAAGTAAGAATATAATTTATTTTTCAAATAAAATAAAAAAACCCTCAATATATATTTTTCTTATAAAATAAATAATATAATATTTATTCTTTCCATATTCACAACAATTATTATTAACATTTTACTTCACTTAGATAACTTGCCAGACTCAACAATTTGATATCTGAATAAAAAAAAATCACCTCAATAAATCTTATTTTTACATATTTAATAATTTTTGAGTAAAAATTGTTCATTGAAAATATTGTTTTATATTCTAAATGCTATATTTTTTTATATTTTATATTTTTATGTGTTTTTATATAAATAAAAATTTTTGATAAAAAACACTTAAAATAAAAATATCTATAGACGGATCAAAACCGACACAATTTTGATCATGGGCAATCATAAATTTGTTTTTCAGCCTCGGTAACTAGACGAAATATGGCCGGCCCGACTAATTTGTTATTGATTTTTATGTCAACCCAACCTGTATTCTATTCAAACTCAATTGTGATTGTAGTAGTCGGTAGAATCCTCCTATTTTGCCATCCTTAAATTTCTAATTTTGGGGTCACACTTGTTCAATTGTTAAGATTAAATCATTATTAGGCTAATAAAAATTTAATTCGTATCATCAATCTTCAGTAATTTTATTCAATAAATAATTTACTTTTGACATTTATGGTTTTTTTAAAATTAATTATTCTAAGGTCCAAATTAATATTAAAAATAATAATTTATCATATTTAGTCACCAAAAATCTATATTATTGCCGGGACAGTAACAAAATGAATAGCTTGGCCCATAGATCATTGATATGGATTCGACTAAGAAGATTGCATATTTAGGAGTGTACACGTCTTTAAAAAATATATTTATTATGTCTTTTTTTTGTTATTAAATAAAAATTTAGCAGATAATATTTTAAAATAACATATATATTGTTGGATTCCAATACCCAAGGCCCATAAAGCACGACTCAAAAGGACAGATACAAGGCCCAAGTGGCCAAGAGGGCTTAGCTGACCAAGACCTTAATTTAGTATAAAAAGCCCGATGACCTCAGACGCTCTTATGAGACTGAATAACCCGAGAGGTCATTGTTTGGCATAGCATCCCGAGGACTTTCCACGAGGAACCATAGATCCCTCAATAATCAAGAGAGCAGTTGACGTTCGAGAACTATCTCCCTCAATGAGTCCGCGTACTCGTGAGAGGACTAGATATGCAACTTAAGGACGAGGACTATTTCATAAACGGCCAAGAGTGCCAGCTTAGCAACTTTACTATTACTAAGGAGTACGTAACCTCTACAACATGCCGCCTCTGCAGTGCATAATGACGCTCAGGGCATGCCTTGTCACTTCAAGACTGACATCAAGGGCCTATACGCCTGACACAGTAAGGCCCAATCAACGCCACCAATGGGTTGCCTCCCTGCACATGCCAGTGTACCTGACACCACATAGCCCAATCAGCGGAGTAGGTGGACAACCTCCCAACCTGGCCCAATCAATAGAGTAGGTGGACAGCCTCCCAGCATGCGTTAGCAGCCACGTGAACCTCTCTTAAGGAAAAAATCTCCCACTATAAATATCCAGCTAAAACACTAAAAAAGGGAGGGGAAGAAAGTTTTAAGGAAAAACTAAGGAGAGAGGCTTGGAAGAAAAAGGGAAAATAATCCCACAACTTAGACTCGTAATTCTCCCACTAATAGTGAAGTGTTATCCAGGGCGGCCGAGCCCGTGGTTTTTCTTCCTCATTCAAAGGGATGTTTTTCACATAAATTATGGTGCCTTTCCTCTCCCTCTCTTCATCTTTCCACCCTCACGTATTCGTTGCGCCATTCCGATAAACTAGGAACGCAACACACACACACACACACACACACACACACACACATATATATTATTTGTGTTGGTGGATAAATCTCACTACTTCCATGTTCCTTTCTCTGTGCTGGTGAATGACCTTACAGTTCTCCCAGTACTTCCGTTCGGTATTTTTCTGCTGTATATATTAGCTACTTTCCAAGAAGGCAAATGAAAAGGTATTATTTATACCATTTGAATACTTTAAAAGCCAATCGAACTCACCCAAAAATAGAAGCAATCAATTAATTTTGTAATATTTTAGATTTTTATTTGAATTATTTTAATATTAATTATAATTTTAGATAATTCAGATGTAATAAAAATTAATTAAATATTATAACATTTTAAAAACTATTTGGATCAATTGGGCTGCCGTTTGAATATCGATTTGAATTATGAAATAAAGGAAAAAGAAAAATATATATATATAATAAAAGAAAAATAAAAAAAGAGAAAAAGGAAAATAAAATAGAGGTGGTGGAGTATTGGGGAGAGAGAAGGAAAGGAGGGAAGAGGAGAGGAAATGAGAAAAGAGAAGAGAGGAGGCCAAGGCCGGCGTGGGGCCGTCATTGCTACTATTG
This sequence comes from Nepenthes gracilis, assembly GCA_033239525.1. Classification (NCBI taxonomy): domain Eukaryota; kingdom Viridiplantae; phylum Streptophyta; class Magnoliopsida; order Caryophyllales; family Nepenthaceae; genus Nepenthes; species Nepenthes gracilis. The sequence goes on along the minus strand of BSYO01000024.1, from coordinate 3,498,825 downwards.
TCGGAGGTGCCGACACTGGGAATGAAAGCTAGCGAAGCCCTTTTCGTGATATTACCCTCCATTTTGTGTGCCGGTGTAAGTAAAGGATGGAATTGCAAACCGAAACAAAACAGCCACCGCCATCGCTATCGTTGTCGGAGGAAATGGGTGAAATCGATGTAAATAAATCATTCCTTTCTACTAGTGGATGCTGATTTTGAGGTTGCATGTACCGATTTTGAGAGAAATCGGCCGAACTGTAAAAAACGGGTGGAAGAGGTGCTGTGGAGAGAGAGAATCGACGGCTTGTATGCGCCGTCGTCCGTTGCCATGCTATCACCGGTTGCTGCCATTGTGGTTGCCATCGTCATCCATGACAGTGCCACTGTCGGCGGAGGAGGAACGTGAAGAGAGGCAGAGGTGCAACTCGACAGGAGAGAGAAAGGGAGAGAGATAAGAGGAGCACGCGAAGCAGAGAGAGAAGTGTGCGATTTGGATATCTCGGAACATCCTTTTGAAAAATTTACTTGGTATAAGGTCGAGGCAAGTATCTTCTAATCTTATCTTTGATCTGATTTCGCATCTAATGTATTTCTATTCTGATTTAGATGTTTTAAACTTGTTGGTGTACTTTTAATTAGTATGTTTATTTTTCCCCATGCACTCATGACATTTTTATCGGTTATTTGAGGGTCCTATTCTGTTTCTATTGATATTTGTGAGTTTTGACATTTTCTAAAAAATAGATAATTTTCAGACACTATGTATATTCATATCAGTATGTGTATACGAAAATGTGTATGAAATTTATATTAGGTCATACATTTTCACATACATGTGTGGGATTGTAGTCACTATATTTGGATTTATTATTAGATATTCTGGTTAGCTTCCGACGATGAGATTTATTCGAAAATCCCTTTTCGCTGGCAGGAAAGATTCGAAATAGTGACCCTTCCCATTTGAATGATTTGATTTAACTTTATATATATATGAGTATCCTAATATATCTAAAATTTCAGAAATTGTATCTAAAATCGCGGGTAGCAAAACATATTGAGCAACCTTACCTATGAAAGACAGGGTACATAAGTAGCATTGCATGTTGGCTTTACGTGCATTCTTCTGGCCTAAGGTTATCGAGTTAGAAGTAACCCTTTTCTCAAATTAGTCTTTAAATAATCAAAACTCAGATTTGATACATATTTTGTATTTCTGTATAAAATTGGATATTCGGACTTTGATTTTAGACTCGTATTTGAAATTGACCGATTTTATCCACAGATAGTTTTGGTATATCTTATATATAAGAATTTAAAAAATATATTTTAATTCGGATCTTTGGACTATTTGTTGTGGTGTTGCTTCAGCTTCTGTGTACATTTTGGATCATCCGATTATCAGATTCTACCCTAAATCATTCGTTGATCGGGCCATGGATTCGGATTTGGATTCAGACTCGGACTTGAATTGGACTTTGGATTGGTTACTTGCCTATTGAAATCAGTTCGGATAACTTCTATTTTGTTTATATATATATTGCTTTGAGATCAAACATTTGTTATCTGATTTTATATTTGATCTCAGTATGAGATTACCATTGAATTTTGGATCTCAAATTTTTATTGGATTTATTATATCGACGATTTAAATTTATTCTATTATTTAATTAGATATTTATCCATTTAACCCTCTATCTGATTTATTAGACTCATTTTGTTTAAATATGATACTTGTTGAATATTAGACTCATATTTTCTATTTTATCCTTTCAGAGTAGAAGGCTCGGATTATTACAGGAGCAGGATGAGTTTCGGCGCAATATCGCATTTTTCAATGAGTTTCATATTTATTTAAATAGATGGCATCGGTTGCTTTTTGATTTATGGATGGATTTTATTTAGACTATCCTTGAACGTTGGAGTCGGCCGTATATGGGTCTTTGAACTGAATATTAACAATTATTGGGTTGATTTTATTATGTGGATGAGTTACTGTTTTTGTTTGGTTTCTCCATTATAACTGTTTGAAGCATGTTATGATTATTTTGTCCGGACGTTTATCCAATGATGTCTTATACAGTCGTTCTTGGGTTCCAATTTGCGTATTTGGTTTGTTACACTCGAGTTTGCATTTATAAAAATCATATTTACAATTTAATTAATTATTTAATTGACCTATTTGGTTCGAATTCATAATAAATTCAAGCAGTATAAAAAAGTAGGATAATTAAATTGAATGGTCTGATATATATATATATATATATATATATATATATATATATATATGGGGCCATGTTGAGTACACCTTATAATTGAGGTTGTAATGTCTACTTATGTTTTTTTTTTATTTTAATTGACATATTTATTTATTTGTCTCTTGATTGGACAAGAACTATTTTGTTATGTGTAAAATTATTATTTTAAATTTATTACTTGCTCATATTTAATAACAATATTTCAATACATAAATTACAACCTCTATTAATATTTTATAACTTCTATAAATTTATAACTTCGTGGTGGAGCAAAGATCCTAATGCTCGACCAACTTTCTACTTCAAAAATTATTGTTAGCCCTTAAGACTGATAAGAGGCTAGTGATTTCTATACCGAGTTCTCCCTCAAATGCCATGGCTTTGTTGTAATTTCACGACTTATGTCCGAAGGAGATTGCAAATTTTCAACTTATAACCAAGGTATATGGGTTTTATTATAGTCATCCAAATATTAGACTCGTTTATTTTTATAATAATTGAGATTTATACTTATAATATAAAAGATTAAAATTGAAATGATATTAAAATATTATCTTAACATTCATTATCTATTATTTTTGAAATAATCTTAGCTATTAGCAAGATAAAAGAATTTAATATTTAGGAGGATTATGAGAAAATAATCCATTTCTATAGTGTTTTATGATAGATGTCATTATAGCCTAATTTAATAATATCTAAAAGAATGTTGATAACTACACATTTTAACTTGAAAAAATAGATTTAGGTAGTTGGATTGTTAAGAGGTTCATGTTTCTTATTGGATTTAATCTTGAAAAAATAGATGATTTTTCTATACTGATAAGTTTCAACTCATATCGTTCGTTCTATTTAATATTTACTCTTGTTGAGCCACGATCTTCATTCTACATCAAGCAACCCTTAAGAAGAGCGACAACATCCTTCATCGCCTTCCATGGAATGGTGTGACGGACCGGCCACATTCCACTGCATGCGGCCGCCCGTCGATCGAAACCGGTCATGAATTTTGATTAAAAAGGTCGACTTAAAATTTTTCTTTTCTTATATATATGTATATACATTGCGTGCACAGGATTGCGTAAGGCCCAACTTCGTGAGTTGGCAGCCAGGGGGCATGGTTTCTCTCTTTTGACCAGCCAAGACGAGGTCGGTCGGACATGAAGGTCCCAAACAAATTGAGATGCCACTAGGAATCACAAATTTCTCAAACCCAACATCGTACGGAAGCATTCTAATATTCATTAATCTTTTACAATCTTCACAGTGGAAGTGCCCTACAAAATGTTTCCCAAAATAATCAAAAGAGAGTACACAAATTTTGCTTATGCATTGTTACTTAATCTTGGTCAGCTATTTCACTTAGCTAGTCCATTGAATTTTTTTTTGTCTGGTATAAGCTCCTCATCATCATCTGAAAAATAGGAGGGGTGAGCTAGAGAGCCCAACAAGGTACTCGTGCATAAATCACGCATAGTCATGAACAGTAAATAGACAAAATGCAATAAAGGTGCATATGCAGGCGGTTTCATAAAACATAGCCGGAGTCAATGCGAACAGATTCTGAAATCATGCAATTAGATTTCTAAAAACATACTTCTGTTTCCAAAACTCGTTTCCGTAAAAAATTGGCTACATTTAAGGTCTGCAGCTACTCGACCATCATACGGCTACATTTAAGGCCTGTAGCTACTCGGCCCTCCGAATCACATAATGCTACATTTAAGGTCCGTAGTCATGACCCAATCAAACGGCTACATTTAAGGTTTGCAGCTACTCGGCCCTTTGAATCTCAATAACGACTACATTTAAGATCTGCAGCTACTCGGTCATCAAGCACTTAGTTCCGCAAATCATGCTTTTTTAAAAATCAAAGTCAAATATGCAATTAACCAGACACCTTAAGGCCTTTCATTTAATGTCTTAACATCGGAGTTCTTCTTAACAAAGCCAGAGGTCTTTTAACAAAAGCCAGAGTTCTTTTTATCAAAGGCCGGCGGTCTTTTTAACAAGAGCCGGAGTTCTTTCTAACAAAATCGATGTTCATTTTATCAAGGCCGCAGTTCCTTTTAACAAAAGCCGGAGTTCTTTTTGTCAAAAGTCGAAGTTCTTTTTATCAAAAGCCGAAGGTCTTTTCAACAAAAGTCGAAATTCTCTTTATCAAAAGTCGGAGTTCTTTTTATCAAAAGCCGGAGTTCTTTTATCAAAAGCCAGAGGTCTTTTCAACAAAAATCGAAGTTCTCTTTATCAAAAGCCGGAGTTCTTTTTACCAAAAGTCGGAGTCCTTTTTAACAAAAGCAGGAGTCCCTTTTTTTATCAAAAATCGGAGTTCTTTTTACCAAAATCCAGAGTCCTTTTTAATAAAAGTCGGAGTCCTTTTTTTATCAAAAGCCGGAGTTCTTTTTACCAAAAGTCGGAGTCCATTTTAACAAAAGCTGGAGTCCTTTTTCCCAAAAGTCGGAGTCCTTTCTAACAAAAATCAGAGTCCTTTTTTATCAAAAGTCGGAGTCCTTTTCATTAAAAGCCAGAGGTCTTTTCAACAAAAGTCGAAATTCTTTTTTCTAAAAGTCGGAGTTCTTTTTATCAAAAGCCGGAGGTCTTTTCAACAAAAGTCGAAGTTCTTTTTATCAAAAGCTGGAGGTTTTTTCAATAAAAGCCGAAGTTCAAAAGCCGGAGTTCTTTTCCAACAAGAGTCAAAGTTCTTTTTATCAAAGGTCGGAGTTCTTTTTATCAAAAATCGGAGGTCTTTTTAACGAAAGTCGAAATTCTTTTTATCAAAAGTCAGAGTTCTTTTTATCACAAGGCGGATGTCTTTTCAACAAAAGCCGAAGTTCAAAGGCCGGAGTTCGTTTTCAACAAAAGCCGAAGTTCAAAGGCGGAAATTCTTTTTAATAAGAGCCGAAACTCTTTTTAACAAGAGCCGAAGTTCTTTCTAACAAAATCGAAGTTCTTTTTATCAAGGCCGCAGTTCCTTTTAACAAAAGTCGGAGTTCTTTTTGTCAAAAGCCATAGTTCTTTTTCATAAAAATCGGAATTCTTTTTCTTTAAAGCCGGAGTTTTTTTCATAAAAGTCGGAGTTCTTTTTCTTAAAAGTCGGAGTTCTTTTTTGTAAAAGTCAGAGTTCTTTTTTTTAAAAAAGTCAGAGTTCTTTTTTATAAAAGTCGGAGTTCTTTTTCTTAAAAGTTGGAGTCCTTTTTCTTAGAAGCCGGAGTTCTCTTTTATAAAAGTCAGAGTTCTTTTTCTCGTGTAATAACCGAACAACTTAAAACATGGACAGATTTCATGTATTTAAGTGAAACGTTCAAACATTATGGAATAATGAGTACATTTTTATTAACAAATAACTAGTCATCATCTACAATCATGCAATAATCAAACTCCATGCATTCAAATATCATGAAACAACTGAACATCAACAGACATGATAAACTTGCATTAAAAATATGAATTTAAAACGGTGAGTACTCTTGCCATATTCTTAAAAATATGAACTCAAAAAGGTGAGTACTCTTGCCATATTCTTAAAAACATGAACTTAAAAAGGTGAGTACTCTTGCCATATTCTTAAAAACATGAACTTAAAAAGGTGAGTGCTCTTGCCTGGATTGGATCTATGAACCTTTCACTTGGTTGTTCGCCTAACTTCCTGTCCTAACTCATGGGGAGGGGCATTACTTATAGGTGTTGGGGTTGATGATAGTACGGAGGACAGGTCAAGTTCTTGTACTTCTTTTCTACAAGGCCATCTAGGTGGTTGGGAGTAGGTTACCTATTCAGGCATGGTCGTTCTGACTTTACTTTTCGTAAGGACTTCCTGGCATTGCAGGCATGGTTATTCAGACATTACTTTTCGTAAAGCTTCCTTACTGGCATTACAGGCATGGTTATTCTGACTTTACTTTTCATAAGGGCTTCCTTACTGGCGTTGCAGGAATAGTTATTCTGACTTTACTTTTCGTAGGGGATTTCTTTATTATTTTCTGTCAACTGGCCTTGACCGGATTTGGGTTTCTCCTTCGTGTTTTCGGTCAACTAGCCTTGACCGGACTTACTTGTTTCTTCCTACACATTGCGGTCAACTAGCCTTGACCGGATAAGGCTTCGTAGACGTTGACCGGATTACTACCTTTTCCGTAATCTTTCCGGTCAACACTTGTTGACCGGATTACTATCCTCGCTCACCTTCCGATCAACTGGCGTTTACCGGATAGCCCTTGATTTTCCTCAACTCCTTGATTATATTGACTCGATGTCGAAAATTTTCTATATTTTAGGATCTGGGCCCTCACAAATGGGTTGATGGAAGTGCAATCTTAGATGACATAGGGTGAGGTATGTAAAACAAACAAAAAATGGGGTTTTGGAATCAAGAACATATTTGCATGGAACACTCCTACAAAACAACTTTGGAGATTTTTGGTAGCATGTGACTCTTTTATTTGGGTTAACTTGATCCTTTAGTATTATATTTAGAATATGTATATTTGAATGTTTAAAGTAACTTTACATATTTTGTAGGATTTTTTTTTAAATTATAAATTTTTGCCAATCAATTAGGCTTTCTATGCATCATATCATCGGAAATGAAAAGAATACTTTTTTTTAGTTGGACTACTGACACTTTGATAACCTTTTTACCAGTAGCCATCCGGACATAATCATTTTTAAGAAATCGGGCTTTTCCATTTTGCAAAGGTGGAGGCCATCATTAGGAATCTTCCTAGTGCTAGCCACCTCCAGCAATAGTCATGGTGGGATCTTTTATTTTTGTGTGGCCACATTGTTTACCTAAGTTGGATAACATATTTTGTCACTCAAACTCTTGAAGCTCCTAGAAAATTTGTAGCCAAATTGCGGTCGAGAATTTTTTATTTGTGCGTGGCCATATTGCTTTTGTAGTTGTTTCCTTTTTTTTTAGTCCACTTAGTCCGATAGATAGATATTTTTGGATTGTCTTAATGGCTTTCTACCATTGGATTAGGTTGATGTTTATTTTTGAAGCCTCTTTGCTAGATTTATTTTCATTTTGAATTATGAAGACATTTGATTCATAAAAGATACTTACCAAAAAAACTAAACATTTTAAAATATAGAGACTGAGTCTTGATAATATAATAATATTATTTTATTATAATATATAGAAAATAGACTTAAATTATAAGAATAACATCTCCACGATGTTGTTGTAAGACTATAAAGTCTAAGGTATAATCTTTATTGAAAGCTAGGGAAAGCAATCGGGGATTTTATCAACTAATTATTTATAATTTTATTACTTTTTTGTTATAATTATCTATTTTTTTCTTGCCTTTCACTTAAAATAATAAACTTTATTTACTGTTGTTGTAATAAAGCTGGCACTTCAACATGTCTAGTTTGGAATAAAGACAATTCATGATATTTATTTTTATCATATGCTCGCTATTTTTATTAAAAAAATGAGGACAAGAATAAACATTATATTAAAATATTTATTAACTTAAAGTAGGAATAGCAAATTTTATATGAAATATAAGTTTATTTTTGATAGAAAAAGTTAAAATATTAATCAACTGCTCGACCCATGACACCTAACCACCCCCAACCCCATCTACTTATTGCAATCGACTCTAAACTGTCGGCATCGGTTAATGGTAATCATTCTAATCAATAGTTGGTCAATATTAATTAATATCTATGTTGTCATATGCGCCCCTTTGTCGGCCAGTTTGGTGGTATTCTCATCTTATTTATGAATATAATATTTATTTTTTTATTTAATTAAATAAGATAATATTTATCTTCACCTTAAATAAGATATTATTGACGTCCCAAATTCTTATCCCATCATTAATAATTATCGATATTAATAATTATTCAATTATCCATTTAATCAACCGTGAATGTGAATTTTACACAATACCTTGACATACCAAAATAAAATAATATAACTTAAGCACAATATCTAAAATATCATGTCATTATATGGCTCCAATACCGACGAAACAGTAACGTCAAATTATATGTAAAGAGTTATATTTAATACATAAATCAGAGTAATCAACTCGAAATAATTCTATATCTAAAATATCATATATTGTCAATTTGTCAAACTTACTGACATTCCATAATTCTAAAAATTCATAATTAACATAAACAATGCCTACAGTTACCGAATAAACCACTATTCAATTTAATATTTACAAACCGTTATCTGAATAATATAAATATATTAACTACTATATGAAAACTGAGATACCATATTAATATTTCGTAAATTCTAATTTTGATATCTTTGAATGGTTCATCCCTTCAATCCTAATCGTCCTACAAGTTTCTGAATTTTTCATCTAAAGGGCTAATAGAAAAATAAAAAATATAGTGAGCCAAAAGCTCAATAAGGTATATGTTATAATTTAACATACGTTATAATTTAATATATAACTTGCATTGAAATATACTGGAAGGAATAATGTATGAGATTCAATAAAGTGTTATAAAGTTCCATGATAATACATATTCTCACATTTTCAGGTTTATTTATTGTCACGTCCGGCATTCTTATATCTTTATACACACGAATTATTATTTATTCAATAATATTACTTATTAATAACTAAGGATGGACGCGTGCTTGTCTCGTTTTATATCATAGTCATCAACATACATAGGATCCAAAATATTTATATCATCTTATCATTGGCTCTGATATCCAATCAACAATAAAATAATGTCAACCTCATAATAAGAAAAGATGCCAACTAAAAATCTCAAACTCATTACAAAATAATCTGCAGAAATATAAAAGATAACCAATACATTTGCGAAAGTACTAACATTATCATAAACATTATTCAGAACTTAGAAAATTTATAACTTTTACATCATTACATGCTATCAAAATTCTAAGTATAGAAAAATTAAAATTTTTTTTATTCTTGTTTATTAGGTATTGATGCGTACCTGGATTCGACTTCGAACAGATTCGGATTCTTCTGGATGGTCTTGAACCGGCCCGTTCACCGAGCGAATCCCGCACACCACTAAAACGAACAAGAGGTCGGCATTAACGCGGGATGTAATCCCACCGAAAATACTCCGACGCTCAAGTCAGTAAAACAGCCTTCAATGGAAGGAACTGAAAATGCGTGAGAGCAATGGGAGAGGGGAAGAGAGTGTTTTGTTCCAGATGTCAGAGGGGCGCAAGGCCTTTCTCGTATCTGGATGGTGGGAAGGCAGAGAACAGTTGTCGAGACTCGTTCGTGGCCTTGGAGTTTGATCGTGTTTGAGAGTTTGGCTATCCAGGGAGAGAGAGCTCGTTTCTCCGAACACTTAGGGTCTTTTCTTTAGTCTGAATGAGAGCCTGCCTCCTGATGGTGAATTCAGAGCCTTTTCTTCTAGCCCAGATGGCGATCCTCCCCCTTTGGAAGGAGTGATCGCCCCTGTGATCTGCTGCCGGCCTTTCTTCTGAAAGCTGCTGCTTGTTGTCCAATTGTGGAGGATTGTTTCCTTCTGAGGCGGCCAACCACTTTCCAAGTTGGTTCCTTTCCTCCCCGGTATGTTACCGTTGGAGCTCCTTAGTTGGCAAGGAGTTGGGAAGATCTGGCGCTTCCCTTCTTTGAGGGGCGCCAATCTTGCTGATATCCTTTTTGAGATCGTGGAATATCCTTGGAGGATCGTGGTTGGCCTTTTTATGACTGGCGGGCCTAAACGGGTCAGGCCCGTTACTTTGAAAGGCTTCTTGGGGCCCAATGTGCAAAGCGCGGACGGTCAACGCTCGGGTTGACCGTCTGCGTGTGTGTTGGCCGCCCTTATGGAGAACGGAGGGAGAGTGATTAGCAATCAGCTGATGGGTTGTGGACTAGAATGGAATAGGCCCATCACTGTAGCAAAGCTTCTAAAGGCCCAATCAAACTGGTCAACCTTGAGTTGACCGTCTGTGAGCGAGTTTGAAGCTAAGATGGTCAACGCCAACGTTGACCGTCTTGGGCTTTCCTGTTCCTGGGCCCGTCTTCTTACTGGGCCGTCAAAAATGTTGACCGACCTTCTTGGGCTTCTATTGACCTTTCTTTGGGCCAGCCCATTATTGGTGTATCCATCAGGTATAAACTCCTACGAGGCATATAGAGTGTAAGAAAACAGTAAGAGAGTGAGTCAAGTACTCAATGAGATATTTAATAATTAAGGACATGCATATTTTTACGAAAAATACGTCATATATATTATAGGGAGGAATAGGAGTTCAGATGCATGTAAAAATATATATAAACTTTCAGAATATTTTCTTGATACATTAACTTTTTTTTTCTTGTATATTTTTCTTATTATTTGCCAGCACTTCTTACCTTTACTTAGTATGAGGAACTAAGGTTAGTAGGCCTTATCAGTTAACAAAACGTTTGATCAATGTCTGGATTGTATTCACTCTACACAATCAAATGTCTTATTCTCCTTATTTATATCTCGAGAATAAGATGGATTGTATTCATTTCACACAAATCAAGGACATTAACTTATTTACATATCAAAGATAGGATGATACTACCTATTATCTTCCGATAAATGGGGCATAAATCGTTCAGGGATACTTATTCAGATAATAATTTATACTATAATATTTTAAGACATGCTAGCAAATACTATCATCTGAATAAAAATTCTTGGTTTGATTTTCTTATTTCTTTAAAACTTTCTTAATGGAAACTTTTTATATTTTTTACTTCTTCTTCTTAATTTTCTCATCTCCGAGAAAATTTTTAGTCTTATAAGATTATAGTAAGCTTCCACTCATGCATACACTTTGACATATACATAACAAAATTCATATCGTTGTATAACATAAGTGCTGGAATTAATTTTTAGGCGACATATTATGTGATTTTTGGTCCATTAACCTTCTAATTTTACCAGTTTACCAACCTTATCCGGTTTATTCAAATAGATGGTTTATGGATTGGTTCGGCCTTTTTAATGAAATTCTTCTTATTTTATCATGTGAACTAATTTATCATGTATCTAAAATGGGTTGACCGGTTCACTTAAATATAAATCATGCCTGAATAGGTTCACTTTCCCATTCATGAACTAAAAACTGAACCGGTTTGCTGAAATCGGTTCTATATCCCCTTTCAGTAGCCGGTTCACCCCATGATCCACCGGTCCACTTGATATTTGATTAGTTAATTATTTTAAAATACTATATATGATCGGTTCATTCATAAATTCTTAACCGGTTCACCTAGATTTGGTAGAAATGTCAAATTGGTGCAGTGGCCAATTCAGTGGCAAGCTCTGATTTTGTTACTGGCACAGTAGGCAAATTACCATTAAAATTACTTTCCATATATTTTCAGAATCAGTACAAAATTTTGGACCGGCTCAAATAAATTTTCTAACTTTATCCTTACGCGGTTCAAAATTATGTACTAATTTTTCATGCACATGTCTATTTTTGGTCGGTTCAGTGACACTTTCTTTTCCTTAAGTTGAACCGGTCAGATTTTTAAATAATAAATTTATACCAATTTTATGACATATTGCAGAATCATTGAAGTGTCATATTTAATTTTTGTGGAGTTTGAACCGATTTAAAATTTAGTGAAAATAGCAGCCAAAGTTAACACCAATAGCTACTCTGTTTTTAGTCGGTTCAATCCATTAGTCTACTTTATTTTCATTGAATCGATCGATTTTATAAAGAATAATTTTTTTTTATAAGAAAATGATGATTTAGCCAACATCTTAAAGTATTTATAGTATAAATTTTATGGCATGAATCAATCAAATAAAGTATGTAAAAATTTGGACATCAGCAAAGTTTAGCAACTAAGACAGCATATGACATGTTTCTGAACTTTTTCTATTCTAGTACAGATTCGGTGAGAATTTTAAGTATCAAATCGACAATACTTGAACATAACAGTAATAATTTAACAACAAATTAAAGAGGTAGTGGAACTCTGACCTGATTTAATATAGAATAAATTTTAAAACTCCTACACCAATTTGTCGAGTAGTTTCTTTCGTTTTAGATTTCTCCACCCAGTTGGCCGCCCTTTTTTCTCTTTTCTCTCTCTGATTTTTTCCAATTCTTTGTATGGATTTCTTATTTTATTAGTCTCCTAAAATATAGAGTCAATGGTTGAAATTTGTGGTGTTGCCACCTGCCCTATAAGGTGGCAAATTCTCAGCTGCCCAAGGATGACTCAGCCATGCAAAATGCCTGTGTATTGTTCTCTCTTTAAACCACTTATTGGAATCTTATTGGTGGTCGTTTGGATACTTATTAAGCCTTTTTGAGTGCCACGTGTCTCACCAATTTTGGTGATGCAAAAATCATTTTCCTTTTAATTAAAATTATTGGGAAAGTGGGGTGTGTGTGAGTGCCGTGTGGTCTTCTCCTCTTTGTCCCACCAAGGCTTTCCTTCTTATAATTTTTCTAAGTATTGAGCTTTGAAGAGGTGACATGTATCCCTCAATAGGAAATTAAAATTTAATTATTAAGGATGCATTAAAATTATTATAATTTTGTTATGTTAGCCAACCCCCTTAATTTTCCTACTTTCACCAATTTTTAGGTGTATAAAATTTTTATTTAGCTGCTATCAGATCTTTTCAATTATAATTTCAACTATAAATTTTAGTTATGTCATTTATCGGAAGATACGGTAGCTTTCGGGCCGCTTTCGGGTTTGCCGAACTGTTAATTTAATCAATCAAAACTTGTTCGATTACAAGTCGAGTCAAATGATTAAATTTCTTATTTGATTTGAGCTATATTTAATCAATTGGGCAAAATTTAATTACTTTTAACCTAATTTTTTTTATCCTTTGATTTAAATTTTAATTATATTAATTAAATTAATTATGATTAAGATAAAATTTAAACTCAAGCCTTACAGAGTGGTTGCTACATTTATGATGAAAATAGAGCCTCCACGTTTTTAAATCTTACTCGTCTATATGTTGGGGTTCCAAACATACATACCGATGATGCAGTAGAACAAATCCCGAATCTCTTATCAATTGTGAATAACTAATCTCTCGTGTGAGTATAGAAAATAATAATACACAGTCAAATATATGAGTTGCACAATGATATTTAATGTAGAAGGCCCTTTTTAATTAAAAAAAATATTATAGGATGACATCTATGACGACTTGATCTTTAATTATCAAATAAGGCTTGAACCGATCACGCAAAAAATCTTAAATTTTGAATTTATGAAATATCTATGATATTCTCAACATTATAACATGTTCACAATGATAATAATCTAAACATCCTCATATATTAAAAGTCTGGGGAAAACATAGCCCCAAACCTTTTAACAAAATAAAATAAAATATTAAAATGTATCTCTAGAGTATAAAATAAACACTCTCTCCAGTTGGATTTCATAATCTCTCTTGCTACAACTCTTTATTTAGCTATAGAGTCATCCACGTCTACTCTTACAACTCTCGAAGAAAGAAATAGTAAGAGTGAGTCAAATACTCAACAAGTAACTCTGATCAATATCAAAAAATAGTGAAAACATCAAGCAATTCAGTGAACTCATTGTCAAATAATAAGTTCCAATAATACATAACATATAGAAATAATTAATTATCCCAGGATCAATAAATGACACAATTAATGAAATAACTCAATAGTAGTTGTTGTGTCACTGAATCCGGGTTATCTTGCGAGTTAGGGAGCCGCTTGATTTTTCTCGTTGGATCGAGCTAGATCTAATTCGTGCTCGTCTCTTAGATCCTGGATCCTGCGCTACAAAAATAAAAACGAGGGGTCATAAGGCGGCAAAAATTACACTTACCGCATATCATCCGACATTCAAATTAAATGTCTTTCCAAGAGAATAGGAAGATGCTAAGATGTAAGATGCGTAGATGCCATGTAATAGGAGATTAAGTGTTCGGATGCGCCTAATAGAAGGATGGCTTGGAGATGCGCCCGACTGAGGGGCTACTTAGAGATGGAAGACAAGAGTAGAGTTCTTAGATAGAAGGCAAGTCGCCTGGACATATGGCCTCCTGAATGGAGGGTGAAACCTCCCAGATGGTCTCCTGGATGGCCACCTAGATGGTGGACTGCTGTGGGAAGGATGGGACCACCTGGATGGAGGGTTAGCCTCCAGGATGGGGGTAGTGTCTCGTTCCTTCCCTCCGTTTTATTAAGATTTAAGTCTTAATTTAACATGAAGCTTGAAATTTTGATTCAAATAAGCCGAAGGCTCTGCTTTGCCCTAAGTTTTCCTTAACTAAAATTTCAGCCAAATCCCATAATTTCTAGGCATGTGAGTATGAGCAATAATATTACAAGGAGAGAGGAAGAGATTGTTTGCGAGAGGATGGAGAAATATTACTTGCAAAAATAGGAATAAAACTTGCCTGTTTGGTGACAATAAATAGTGACAGTAGCTCCAAACAATGACGGTGGACAATAGCAGCACAAAATAATGGCCACGGCAATATAACTCTCTCTCTCTCCGATGATGGCAACAGCTATGGCAATAACCACAACAATAGTGCACACTCTTTTTTCTGTCTCTCTTTCTCAGCTATTTGCCAGACCGAATGCCAATGCAGAGCTAAGTTTTTAAAGAGAGGGGAAATGATGTAGTAAGAAGAATAAATAAAAGAGGAGAAAGAAACAAAAGAAGATGGAAGGACGATTGAAACAAAAGAAAACGGATGAAAATGGCAGGAGAGGAAAGACTAAGAGAGGAAATTTCAGGAAAAAGAAACGGTGAGGCATGCTGTTGGGCTGAAAGGTTTAATGCCTCATTTAATAATAATAATATTATTTATTACTATTTATTATTATTTATTAATATTATTAATCACACTTATTCTAATATTTTCTATTATTTTAAAAATAATAAAATAACCGTAGCCAATAACCTAATAAAACTCAAATCAAAATACCAAAATGTTACATCAAATGCATAATTGGAAGTATTGTTACTATCAAATAGGCTACTTACTCTGCTGGTTTATAATCTGATGAGACGGGTTCCAGCGCCGTTCTAAGATACATCGAAGGCGGGTAGTCTCTGCTATCCACGACTTTGCCACGCAAGTCTCTTTTGAGTTTGATAATTATTTTCTCTGCTAAAACTTTATTTGGATATAAAACTTCGTCTTTACTATCGATTATGTGGAAGGTTGTTTTCAAGACATCCATCTGTTTAACCTCCAACTGCATTGATACAAATAAGAGTCAACTTTGTTAAATAATAATAATAATAATAATAATAATAATAATAGAATCAAATACTTGAGACCCTAGCATTACTAGAAAATGCAGTTCCAGACTCCACATTCCATAGCTCAGACAATCCGATCCACAACTTAGTCGTTACAAGCCACCAAGAAGATGTCATTTTGTTCCATAGGATGGCTGAAGGAGGACAACTTCTAATTTCAAGGGCGTCAATTAATGGTGGTGTTAAGAATTTTTATTAACAAAATCATATTAAAGTATTGTATTTTAAATCCACTTTAGAGATATAAGTGTCAGAAAATGTGGTATTGAAGATTATTTGAGTAGGTTTTAGTCTGATACTTAATGATATCTTGAGGAGATCATAAGATAGCTACAAGATAGAAGCTCAATCTAAATAGTTCCAGAAGCAAATCACCAAATAGCCCCAAGATAGTTGATTAAGTGAAAATTAGTTTTCTCCCTACTATCCATAACTTCAAATAGCTTTTATTAACTATTTACTGCATATAAAGGGATTAACTTCTAAAAATTTATGGCAAACATAATGGTTCAATTATTCTGAAGTTGAGAGAGTCTTATGAGCAAGTTACCAATCTTGAGAGAGAGCATTATTGTTTAAGAGGTTTTATATTTTCATTTGAAAATGTGTTCTTGAAAGCTTTTGATAATTTCTCTCCCACAACCAAATGAATATATTGCTTGGCCATCAATCCTACAGAGTTTTGATATATATTTTCATAGAAATAGGGTATTATTTTTGACCAAAATATCAAGTCAATTAAGGAAGACCCCCGAAGTTTGGGGAAGATTTGGATCTGTGGCTTGAAGGGCAAATTCAAAAAGTAGACTTTTTGTAGAGATCATGCATCAAATAAATACAGTTAGAGGAGTCTAATACATATTTATTTAGTGTAATATAAGTTAGTTTTCTAGTAAATTTATTTATCTTTTTCTTGAGATGTTTGGAGGATTTTCTTTCAAATTGATTGATTATTGAAATTGTCTTTCATGAATAGGATGATATACCATTTATGTTTTCACAAACTTTTAATTATATTTTATGATTGTTGTCATCTTACTTTTGGTAAGATTATTTTCTATTTAAGTTCAACTAAATTTATCTCCTTAAGAAAGAGAAGTAACTTCTCTGTTGGT
Organism: Nepenthes gracilis; assembly: GCA_033239525.1. Classification (NCBI taxonomy): domain Eukaryota; kingdom Viridiplantae; phylum Streptophyta; class Magnoliopsida; order Caryophyllales; family Nepenthaceae; genus Nepenthes; species Nepenthes gracilis. Next base: position 3,482,224 of record BSYO01000024.1, on the reverse strand, counting down.
GAGCAATTTTTAGCACTTAAGTCAAATAATTCACTAAGCTAACCACTAAAGATGATACAGATGCCAAAGCTACCATGTGCTTTAATTGGAGAGACAGGTTTAAACACTAAGCCAAAGTCTTTGTCATACAATTTTGAAACACACATCACACACCAAATAATATCGACAATTCAAATTTTTGAAGAGGATTCAAAATATATCTCAATATCACATAGTTTGGAAACTAGAAATGTTCTAACAAGTTTTTCATTCATCGCAAACTCTTAAGCCTCCATAAAGCTTGCTTGAATAGTTAGATTTATTAATTTTCAATGCAAACTTATTGCGTTGATGCATGAGAAACCAAATATATGCCAGTTTGGACTTTAAAGAAATTTAGCACCACTTATACAACTGAAATTAGATATAGTAGTTTACAAAAAAAAAAGAAAAGAACAAAATAAAATGAAAGTGAGGAGAGTTTTGAGGGGGTTTTACATGTCTATGTGAGACAAAAAATTTGGAAAGAGTGATCTGTGAGTGATTATTGAGTGTAGATGATTATATTCAAAAGTGTATTTTTTTTCCCGTGATTTCTCTGCTTGAAACATGTATTTTTAATATAAATATTAATTTATGTTGTGAGTTTATAATTACAATAATTTTAACTGTAGCATAAAATATCCTTATTTTTTCTATTTAGAAAATTCTCTATTCGTAACTATAAGAAGAGAAAAGGGAATATCTCTATAGAGGGATGTCGAAAAGTATTACCTTAATGCTATCAATTTCACACCAATTGCCAACAAGTAATGGATGTGACACAAATGTAAAAATAATCCCTTCGAACATAGCCTTGAGCGTGTCTCCAAATATGAAACTTGCTGCAAGAAGTGGCGATGCCATTGCAATGAGAACCTTCACGGAAGCGATGCCAGTGAGAAGAAGCCAGCATAGGATGACCACAATCACAACAAATGCCCACATGATATTGTTTAACGTGTTTGTAGCACTTTTGGCATCGGTCAACGTATATCCAAACGACATGCAATTTTTGAAAGCCTCCGTCTATTATAGAATGACATAGTATAATATTAGAATTTATTTTTCTCCATAAATTCCTATTTCTAAAGGACATGGCGCCCCCGCATCATGTAAAAGAGCTGATAATATTGGAAATAATATTTATAATTAACTTCTTTTAATAATTTGGATTTTTTTTATAAAAAATTTTGAAATTTTTTTGTATTATTTTAAAAATATAAAATAATAGCCGTTAGATTGCTTCTATCCATTGGCATTGAGCTATAGGGAAGGAGACCTCCTAATTTCCTTTCTGCCACAAGACTCGAGGAAAGAGAGAATTGGGGCTTTCTCATAGGATGCGGGGAAGCCTCTCCCATACCGCATCAGAACTATTGGATCAAAAAATTTAATAATTGAGCTAATGTATGATTAAAAGATATACAAATATAATTTTTTTAAAAAAAAATTAAAATACCAATGTACCCATAAATTCTAAAACAAAATAAAAACATTTTTATATTTTAAAAATAATTAATTCTAGTTGTTAGTGATAAGTCCTAAATCCAAGTTCAACGAATTAGGGAGCTATTGGGTCTTCGGATCGAATTGACGTGGGTCTCTTCTCCGTACTCTTTGGCTTAGATCCTGTACACCATAACAAAAAATGAGAGGTCAGAGGACGGTGAGAATTGCCTCCACTATATATCTTCTGACGCTCAAATTAAAAATATTTTTTAGAAAATAGAAATATATTAGGAGGATTCGAGAAGATGCGTAGATGCATGTTGTAGTGGATTGAGTATTTAGGTGCGCCCGCTGAAGGGCGGCTTAAAGGTGCACCCGTTGAAGGGCGGCTTAAAGGTGCACCCGCTGATGGGCGTATCAGGGTTGCGTCTAACAGAGGAGTGTCTTATGAGATAAAAGATTGACCTCCATGGACGGAGGCCTAGCCTCCTAGGTGGAGGGTAGACCTCCTAGATGGGCTCCTAGATGGAAAGCCAGCGAGCGTTAGAAGCAGGGCTTGGCAGATAGAGAGAGAGAGAGAGCTTTGGTGTTAGTGGGCTTGCTTAATTATGTATGTGAGTATTAATGTAATATTCTGAATTTTATTTGGATTATTTTAATATTAATTATGATTTTAGATATTTCGGACGTGGTAAAAATAAATTAAAATATTATAAAATTTTTGAAGACGGTCGAAATTTCAGAGTGGCGCCCGGAGTGCGCCCGTGACGTTGTTCGAATGGCGAGTTAGATTTGAAAATAAAAGAAAAATAATAATAATAAGTAAAAGAAAAAAAAAAAAAAGAGGAGAATGGGGTTCATGGAGAGAGGGAGAAGAGGAGAGAGGGGAAAAAAAGGGATTAGGGTTTGTGCAGCCCGAAGAAGAAGGAAGAGGAGAAGGAGGAGAAGGAAAAGGAAGGAGGTGGCAGCGATTGCGACGGGGGCCGCAGGTGGGTCTGCGATGGTTGCTGGCTGAGGCGGCGCGCGGAGGCAGACGACAGCCAGGAAAGCAGCGCGGTGGTGGAGCGGCGGCAGCGGTTGGCAGACGCCGCGCGCGGAGGAGAAATGAGGAGAGAGGAAGGGGCGCGCGATGGCTGAGAGGAAAATCGCCCGATTGGAGTGCTTTGGGACATCCTTTCTTCAGATCTGTGGAGTATAATGTTAAGGCAAGTATCCTCTAACCCTATTGTTAGTTTGATTTAATTTCTGATATATTTTGACTACTATTGGAGATTTTACTAACATGTATGCATTTTTATATACCTACAATTTATTAATTATTTACATACATGTATGTTTTATTGATCGTGCGGTGGTTTTACATGGGTATTTATGATTGGAGGGTTTTTGAACACCCGGATGATATATATGTATATTTGTATATTTGTATGTTGTGAAACCATGAACCAGGTATTGTACTAATCATGCATGCTGCCAGTGGCAGGGTCACTACGGTACTGTAGTGATCCGAGACCCGAGGGGCCATTTATGTGATCCGAGGCACGAGACATTTGGTACCACTCCCGACAGGTAGGCTTAGTCATGATGGGGACGTATATGATAGGCTACTTCCGCCGGAAGGAAGATTGAGATATTTAGTAGTTGACCTGCTCCACTGTGTATTTAATTGAGAACCATCGTAAGGAATTGACAAAACTAATATATTCGGACGTCCTAATATATAACTAAAACTTGAGTTTGCACCCAAAATCGCGGGAAGTAAAATATAGTGAGCAAGTTCCTAATTAATGGGAGACAGAGCACATGGATGGCCTTGAGCTACTGGCGTAAATCGTAGCCGATATAGTTGCGGTTACCAGATGAGGGTAACCCTTTCTCAAATTAGTATCATTGATCTTTGATTCTCTGATTTTGTGCATGCTTTGTATTTCTACATGTATTTGGGTGGACTGTGATTTGAGACACGTGGTTTGGCCCATAGATGGGCGATAGGAATGTCTTGTACGTATAAATACGTGATAAACCCAGAACGTATTTTAATTTATGTTTTAGTTCCGATGGTCTTCTCTCAATTTCTGCTTTATGAGATTTAGATCCAGACGATGGTTTGTATCCCACACGGATGTGGTGACGGTCGCGATTATGTAATGTGATATCGGATTATATGATATGATATCGTCCATAAAATTTGATCGGATCGTTATTTATTACGAATATGTCCTAGAGGGACTGTTTAATACGGACGATGATTTAGTACAAGACATTTTCTCAGTTTTCAGGGATTTTCACCGACCTTGTGTTTTGTTTTGACACGGTTGTGATTGTTATTCCTTCCATCTGATTTGTATGCACCATTTTCATATATATGATACTTGCTGAACTCTAGGCTCACGTTATTATGTTTCATTCCTTCAGACTAGTAGTATGGATACACTTACAAGAGTTCAGACGTGATTTGTTACGATAGATCACTATCGGTGAGTAGAAATATTTTTATTGGTTATTGTTTATGGTCAGATGATGGCCTTGATCATTGTATGAGAAATTTTAGAGTTTTTGCATTATATTGATGAGTTGTTGTTATATTCAATATGTCCATTGTGATTGTGGATAGCAGGTCATGTATTATATTATCCGGATTAATATCCAATGAGATTTTGTGCAGATTTTATTATATCGGGTTCTATATGTATATAATTGTCACGTCTGGGTTGAGTATTTATGATTGATGGAAACATTATTATTGATTTTTATTTTGACCTACGTATTTTGTGTTCCTAAGTTGTGATAGAGGTGGTATCAGAGAAAAGGTCGCAAAGAGAGGTGAATTTAGTTGATGAAGACACAGAAATAAGTCTGTGGCCTTTGATGGGTAAACCTTTGATTTGTTAAGATTGTGGACTCCAGTGTTTAGTTTGGGTCTATAGATATAAATAATTGACTAATCTGATTTTTATTCGATGTGCCAAACTTTGATGTGATAGTGTAAGTGATTTGATTGGCATATGTGGCCACATCTAGGAGTTGTTATGTAGTAATACAGGAGTTTTCTAATTGTATTGTAATTCGGGGCTATTTTTTAGAGGATTAGCTTGGATTATCTTCTGATTAGTAATTGATGTTGCTGTTAAGGTTATGTCCAGAGTAGCATCAATTTCGAGGATCTTGCATAGAATCATGGAGGCATCGGTCAAGTGTTTTGCTGTGGGGTGCCTCAGTGCCTTTGGGATTAGCTAGATGAATCAATGAGGTTATCTATAAATTGTTGAAAATCTAATTCGTTCGGGAAATAAACCATTTGACAAGCAAATGTTGGAAATTGATAGGTGATTTGTTTGATCCATGGTTAGGGCTCGATATTTTCTAAAATCGATATGTATTTGTAGTACAGAGTATTGTCAATTAGGATGATCGGAGATTGTGCAGGAGATAGCCTTCAAGATAGAGGTACGGATTCTGTGAGCTTCTGTAGTGTTTTTGGGTTAGTGATTTAGTTGGCATGTTTTGTAGATCTTATAAATCAAACATTTCGGCCGTATTGGGTCTATTTATGATGGCTTTATAATGATGTTTTGATTTGTTCGAGGTATTTATGTGGGGCATTAGGTCTGTCTGAGAATTGTGTCATAGTTACGAAGGGTAGTCAGTTGCTTGCCCAATTAATGAGATGTGAGTTGGTTGGAAGTAGTGTTATTTTAGGCGTATTGTTTCTTCGATGGTATGTTTATGGATCTGCAGAAAATTGAAGCGGTGGCCGGTTAGAAAAGGTCATTGTTTGTCTTAAAGGTGCGCAATTTCTTAGGTTTGGTTGAATCTGTTAAGCGATTTCTTGAGGATTCCTCAAGAATTATAGCTTTCGTGGGCCATTTGGCTCAGAAGCGGTTGGTGTTTGTTGGAATTGTGAGGAAAGCTTTCAAGAAATGAAGGGCGGGTTGTCGGTAATGTCGATTTGGTCGATCCCTGATGGATAAAGCTAATCATGTGGTGATGTTTTGGGTCGAGAGCCTTCAGATTTGATGTGCCATATGTTCAGAAGAGAAAGCGAAATATGAGCAGCATTCATGAATTTTGCTTCGAGATTGCCAGGGACGGTTAGAAATATGGATGCTGTTTAGGATAATTGTAGATTGGCTGCTGAGGTTGGCCAATCTATTGCCAATTCGAGTGTTGTATTTGGATGGATAGTTGGTTTGTCGATATGCCAACGAGATAAGGAGGTTGTAGGATATTCCAGTTTGAGGTTTTGATTGTGATCATATGTTGTACCGAATTTTGAGGAAAGCTTGTATGAGAAATTGAGCTTCTGATTGAAATTTATTATAGCGATAATTCACAGTCAGGGGATCAATTAGAGTAATGCTGCGAAAGCATGTGGGTCCGTAGCCCTTAGTTGTAAGATTCGATTTGGATTTTTAAGTCGTGAATTTGATTTGAAATCTGGTTTGAGGATATTTATTATGTGGAGGTATTGTTGAGTCCTGCGATTTTGGAGAAGTGGCGATTTTGATGAATCAGCCTAAAATCTCACAGGGTAGAAGGAGATTTTTGCTGATAGAAGTGGTAGGTAGGTAGATCCATTTTTAGCCTATGGGTATACTATTCAGGATTAAAGTTGCATTAGGAGTTTGAGCTGTAATGTCTCCTGTCTTCGGCTTGAGTAGAGAAGTTGTAAAGTTATTGGTGAATAATCCCTGTCGGGATTGGGCTCCGAACCAAGCTTCTATTTGCGGAAGAAATTTTTGTGAAGATCAGAAGTGAAGTTCTTTCTGTTCGAGCGGTCATGAAGCTAGACATGATCAAGCAGAGCATCGATTGATGGATGGAAGCTCGGGGAGCAGTTGAGGTTGTCAGCAATTATAGTGGAGTTGGAGTGATCTAAGTTTTTAAAGAGCGTCGAAGATTCTTTACCAGTGGAGTGGCGAGTTGATCATGCGTCTCGTGACTAACGGAAGAAACCAAGAAGAAGAAGCCTTTGAGATTTTGTTTTGGTTTGCATTGCATAGCGAGGAAACTGGTGGCATCTTGGACGACGATGGATAAGCTGATGAAGTTGGTTTATTGTTTGCTGATCAAAATGTTATTCTCGAGTTAGGTCGTCGACGCATCATCAAGATGAAGAGATTGGAAGATATATTCTTGCGATTGGAAGTAGATGATTTATCAGAGTTGCGCAATGGAATCGTGTGGACTCATAGCTATCGGTCACAAGATCCGATTTGAGGATTGAAGCATGATATCAGATTTGCAGATTGACTGGATGTTTGAGAAGAATGATCAGATGTTTCTGAAAGTATCATGAAGAAAAAAAATCTCAAGTTTCGGGGGAAAATGATGGATTGAGGTTGAGGTTCGATAGGCCTTCAGAGGTTTTGCAACGAATTGGAGAGGTTGCCAAGAGATTTGCATTGTCTAGAGTTTGGCAGATCGTTATGATGTGTTTTGTGTATATATGTTGAGAGAAATATGGGTTGATCCTTGGCATGTGATTGAGTTGAATTGTTATTGATTTTGAGGGGCTATTTATTCTGGATTTCTGCTCGGATTTTGAGGCAGAAGGGATCGAGTGTTGAGAAATAAGTCGAGCATTTTGATTATGATATTTTTGAAAAATCTTTTGGTTGAGAAAATTTGTATATGACCCGTCCCACGTAATTGAGCTTGAGTCATTGGAAATTGACTAGAATTTATCGTATATCAGGATAGAAAGATCAGGCATTGATGATCAATTTTTTTGGAGGAATCTTTTGATTAAGGTTAAGTCCGGAAGAATTGTTCTTATTTGTTCAAGAATTTATATGCGTAAATTTTGGGAACGAAATTTTTATAACGAGAGGAGAGCGTAATATTTCGGATCCCATTTAGATTATTTTAATATTAATTGTGATTTTTGGGTATTTTAAATTTGGTGAAAATAAATTAAAATATTATAAAATTTTTGAAGACGATTGAAATTTCGGAGTAGCGCTCAGAGTGCACCCATGAAGTTGTCAGAATAGCGAGTTGGATTTGAAAATTAAAGAAAAATAATATATAATAATAATAATAATAATAATAATAATAAGTAAAAGAAAAAAAAAGATGAGAATGGGGATCGGGGGGAGAGGGAGAAGAGGGGGAAAAAGGAGATTAGGGTTCGTGCAGCTCGAAGAAGAAGGAAGAGGAGGAGAATGGAAAGGAAGGAGGTGGCAGCAACTACGACGGGGGCCGAGGGTGGGCGGTGACGGTCGGCGAGCCGGGCGCGAGGTGGCGCGACGGTGTGGTGTGCGGAGGAGATCGACGGCGAGAAGTCACGCGAGGAGAGAGGCGGCCGCTAATGGCGCCGGTGCACCCGGTGGTGCAGAGAGGCCGACGCGGTAAGCGGCGCGGTGGAGCGGAGCGACGTGAGCGGGCCGGGCAGTGGCTAGCAAAGGCCGTGCGTGGAGGAGAACTGAGGAGAGAGGAAGGGGCACGCGGTGGCTGAGAGAAAAATCACCCGATTTGAGTGGTTTGGGATATCCTTTCTTCAGATCTATGGAGTATAATATTAAGGCAAGTATCCTCTAATCCTATTCTTCGTCTGATTTCATTTCTAATGTATTTTGATTACTGTTTGAGATTTTATTAATATGCATGTATTTTTATATATCTACAATTTATTAATTATTTTCATACATGTATATTTTACTGGTCGCGCGGTGATTTTATATGAGTATTTATAATTTGGAGGATTTTCAGACTCCCGGACGATATATATGTATATTTATATATCCGTATATTGTGGAACCATGAAGTAGGCCTTGCACTAATTATGCATACTGCCGGGGGCGGGGTCACTATGGGACCATGACGGTCTGAGACCCGAGGGGTCGTTTATGTAATCCGAGGCATGAGAAATTTGGTACCGCTCCCGACGGGGACGTATATGATAGGCTACTTCTGCCAAAAGGAAGGTTGAAATGTTTAGTAGTTGACTTGCCCCACTGTATATTTAATTGAGAACCGTCGTAAGAAATTGATGGAACTAATATATTCGGACGTCCTAATATATAACTAAAATTTGAGGTTGTACCCAAAATCGCAGGTAGTAAAATATAGTGAGCAAGTTCCTAATTTATGGGAGACAGAGTACATGGATGACCTTGAGCTATTGGCCTAAATTGTAGCCGATATTGTCGTGGTTACGGGACGAGGTAGCCCTTCCTCGAGGTTGGTATCATTGATATTTGGTTTTCGATTTCGTGTATGCTTTGTATTTCTGCTTGTATTTGGGTGGACTGTGATTTGAGACACGTGATTTGGCCCATGGATGGGCGATAGGAATGTCTCGTATGTATAAATACACGATAAACCCAGAACGTCTTTTAGTTTATGTTTTCGTTCCGACGATCTTCTCTCGATTTCTACATTATGAGATTTAGATTTAGACGATGGTTTGTATCCCTCACGGATGTGGTGACGGTCGCGATTGTGTAATGTGACCTCGAATCATATGATATGATATCGTCTATAAGATTTGATCAGATCGTTATTTATTACGAATATGTCCAAGAGGGACTATTTAATATGGATGTTGATTTAGTACGAGGTATCTCCTCGGTTTTCAAGAATTTTTACGGATCTTATATTTTGTTTTGACACGGTTGTGATTGTTATCCCTTACATCTGATTTATATGCACCGTTTTCATATATATGATGTTTGCTGAGCTTTGGACTCACGTTTTCATGTTTCATCATTTCAGACTAGTTGTATGGATACGCTTACAAGAGTTTAGACGTGATTTGTTGTAACAAATCACTATCGATGAGTAGAGATGTTTTTATTGGTTATTGTTTATGGTCGGATGATGGTCTTGATCATTGTATGAGAAATATTGGAGTTATTGTATTATGTTGATGAATTGTTATTATGTTCAATACCTCCATTGCTATTGTGGATAACAGGTCGTGTATTATATTGTCTGGATTTATATTCAATGAGATCTTATATGGGTTTTATTATATCAAGTCTTATATGTGTATGACTGTCACTCTCGGGTTGAGTATTTATGATTGATGAAAATATTATTATTAATTTTTTATTTTGACATGCGTATTTTGTATTCCTAGGTCGTGACAATTGATGTGTGCCTACCTTTGGAGTTTGCCTCAAGGGCTTCTTATAGCCTTTGGGCTTTCTCGATCTTGCTTGGGCAGTAAGGTTAACAGTCAGTTGTCCCACACAAATATGGTGGGTTAGCGCAAAAATTATGAGCACCTATTTAGGCAATTATGATCAGACGAAAGGGATTCATTCCTTCTTGGGAGAGATGATGCACGTTGCGGATATTGCGATGAATCTTGGAACGATATGCTAAATTAGAAGTTGCTATTCATGGAGAGATCGTAATCTTGGACAATATTCGTGGGATATTCATTGGGATTAGAGGTAGCTTTGATAAGAGTCTCTATTGGGTCGTATCAGGCGGTCCAAAAAAATACCGTGGGACAGATTTTATTGCCTAATTTCAATCTAACGAATTGGGCTTGGCTAGTCCACCCAAATTGACCATGCGATATGGGTTGCCACCTGTTGGGCCTTCGGATTAGTTCGTAGGCCTGGGTCCTAGGCCAGCCCAATGTAACGGTACCTATCAATAACCTCCCATACTGTGGGCGAGGTCTTTTAAGGTCAGATCATCGTTCCATGAATCTTTACTCCTTATTTTGTTCATTTGCCGTTGAAAGCTTGTACAGGACTTGATGAATAGAACTATTGTTTTGCCTCTTTGATTTCTTGAATGCCACTCTTTGTCGCTTGACGTCGTCAGCCGACCATGCAGCTTGGGCTACGCCAGCCTAGCAGTCCAGTCCTTGGATAACTTGTTCTCCTTATTCGGCTTACGGCAGCTTGTCCTCGTACTTCATAGGGATAGGGGGCCAGTCGAGCCTGTATTGAGCCTGCCAGGGTTGAGTGCTTCCCACTGCTTGACAACTTGATGACCTGAAAGTTTGGTCAGCTAGCGCCTCAGTCTTACAATGGTCTGGATCATGGCGGTTTGTCATCATTGGGACATAGTGAGCTAGGGCATCATTAGTTTCCAGTGGGCTATGCTGGAAGCAGAGCTGCCAGACAGAACATAATGTCCGCAAGCTCGTTGCTTCAACAATTTGACCATTTCAAGGAGCTGGGGCCTTGTGGAGTTGAAAATGAGATGGCTGTCTTGAGCCTATCGGGGTTGAGTGGTTCCCACTGCTTGACACCTTGATGACCTGACAGTTTGGTCGGCTGGCGCCTCGGTCTTACGGTGGTCTGGATCATGGCGGTTTGTCATCATTGGGACATAGTGCACTAGGGCATCATTAGTTTCCAGTGGACCTTGCTGGAAGGCAGAGCTGTTGTACAAGAACTGTAACGTCCGCGAGCTTGTTGTTCTTGGTTGACTCGTTTCAAGGAGCTAAGGTCCTGTAGAGTTGAGAATGAGATGCCTACTTTGACCATGAGCCATCCGAGTCCTAGGTGAGATCCAATATCCCATAGAGGAAAGGTCTCGTGTTCTAGATCGAATTGCCTCGCTATGAGGTCGTGCTTTGAGAGCAAGTGGCGGGGGAGATGGAGAGCTGAGTGAGTGTTGTTGCTGTCGGGGCCCCGGAGCTATGAGCGGGTGCCGCTGGCCTCGACCGTGGGCCATCCAAATCTTAGGCGAGATCCAAGAACTCGTGGAGCAAAAATCTGACGCTCAGGATCGGATCACCTTACTTCGAGGACGCGCTTCGGGAATCCGAGCAGTGACTTACTGCCTTTTGGAGCAATCATGCTTTGAAGAGGCTAAGGAAGAGACTCAACTCTGCTTGGAGGGATCTCGCAAACCTTGGATCTACCAATCGGTGCCCTTGAATTCAGGGGTGCTTGAGATCGGTATTGATTGGTCGATTTCTTGAAAATAGAAGGAAAGCGTTCGTCAAAATTGACCAAGAGTCGTCCGAGTCTCGGGCGAGATCTAGAAGCTCGTAGAGGAAAGATCTCAAGCTTGGGATTAGATTGCCTCATTACGAGGACATGCTTCAAAAGGTTAGGAGATGACTTGCCTTAAGATAGTTGATCGTTTGAGTTGTAGAAGTAGGATGCCCTTTACATTCCTTGGAAGGGTCATCGTTGTGTACAGCTGTTAGCGAGTCAACTGATGGGACTGGGGTGAGGAGCCCTGAACGAACTTCGATGCTAGAGGTAGGGACCCTTTCTCTCTCAGGTCGAGTGAATGGGTCGATGATGTGACCACGGTCAAGCTGGGGATTCTGATCTTAGTGGCTTCCTCTCCGAGGATGCTTCTCTACTTTCTAGTGGAGTGTCAAGGCCGCTGGGGATGACTCGTGCCGGAACCTGATCGTTTATGTGAAGGGAAGTCGTGGCCCTAAGAAGATGCGATTGTGAGGGGATTCTTATGGTGCTCAACGAGCAAACCGTTGGCTCTTGAGAGCCTTCTGAAGCAGTGTTTGAGGACGATTGCTTGTTTAGGCGACAGTGTAGGCATTTGATAGAGGATTCCCTTAGAGTTTGTCTCAAAGGCTTTTTATAACCTTTGGACCAATTCAGTCTTACTTGAGTGGTAAGGCCGGTTGCCAGCTGCCCTCTGCAGGGCTGGTAGGCTAGCACGGAGATTATGTGGGCCGGTTATGGTAATCGTGGTCAGTCCTAGGGATTCCTTCCATCTCCAAGGAGATGACGCACGCGGCAGATATTGGAGTTGCCTTTGTGAGAGGTCCGTTGAGTTAGGAGTTGCAATTTCTAGTGAAAACATGATTAGGAGCAATATTTTGGGTGTCGAGTTATCTAAGGCAAGCAATTTTACTATGCGAAAATGACAGCATGGGCCATCCGAGTTGGACCGCAGACAGCCTAGTCCTTTGGGTCGGCTCAGGGCTCTATGGTCAACGAAACCATTGACCAGCCCTTGAACCGACGAGCAGGATGTCTTTTAGGCCAATTGCCAGGCCCGTGGGCCTTCACGCTGAATCAGCCCTTTCCTTCCATCCCTGTCGGTTGGATATGTGATTCAATGGTTAGGAGCTGTACGGGAGCCTAATGAATGCACCGACTGGGAGAACAGGAAATAAGAATAGATTTGATCGTGTATTTGTACGGAAGCTGTTAGAGTCTCAAAGAATGATGATTTTATCCCACTAACTAGGAAAACAAAGATTATAAAAGAAGTTTAATATATTTTAATATGTTATTATAATATTAAATGCCTATATATAAGATTTTTGTAGGCACTTGTGATAAATTTAAATTTAGAGTTTTTTTAAATACTTTTTTTAATAAAATCTATATATTATAACTTTTTTATTGACAAAAAAATT
>BSYO01000024.1:3384372-3469337 GCA_033239525.1 Nepenthes gracilis | reverse complement strand
CGAAGCCGCATTTAAAGGTAAACTTTATGGCTTGATAACAAATCCATCCAGGAGAACAAGCCAGCCATTGAGCATCGGGGATCACCATGGCCATCGAAGCTTGAATCCTATCTAGTGCTCTAATAGCTTCGATGCAGCAAAGGTCGATAGAAGATGTAAAAGATCTTTTACTCCTGACGCTATCGAAGAGTTAGGAATAGTACAGAAGACGAAGGAGAAGAAAGAAGGAACTCGCAAAAAGTGCAAAGAGAGCTTGGAGACTTAGGAAAGTTTTCGAGTACATAAATGGAAGCAGTGAAGGAAAAGAGAATTTAAACGGCTAAAATTCAAAAAATGCGCCCATTAATTGCCTAGCCATGTGTCAACTCCCAATGGGACGTAGGCAATGATGACGCTTCCCTTCCCAAGGCAACAAAGTGATGCGCATTTAATGCGCAAGGTTAGTACGTTTTAATGAACCAATTGGCAACGTAGACCAACTCCTCAGATTTGGAGAAAGAGTTCGCGGACGACGTTTTGTCAAGATAATTCAATTGAACGTACGGGGATACTTGCAAAGTTTGCGCCCGAGAAAGACAATGTTTAGCCGCAGACAAGGCAACTATTGTCGACGATGCCCGAGGACGTTGATGGACTCAGACACATTTGCTAACAGCGATCAGTTGACGAAACGCACCAGCATCTCGGACTCGAAGAGAATCCTCGAACGTTTGTATCAGACGGATTGTCTCAAGAAGTCCTTAGGCTTTTGGGTCAAATCGCTGGTCATAGAAAAATGTCCCTGGATATTTGCCAGAGAGAAGAACGCGTGTCACCATCAGGCTACAGCTAGACGGCGGATGCGGAGCAAAGACACGGATGGACTTCTGAAGGAGAATGCCTTCATGTGACGTTTGAGACATTTTTGTAGATGGTAAACATGCCAAAGGTTGAGATCCTCGAACCTCTAGTATGGGGGGCTAGTGATGGGTAATGGATACCCAAGGCCCAAGGATAAAATCTGTTTTCACAAAATAGGTCCATATCCCTAAATGGCCCAAAATGCCCATGTGACCCAAAAGGCTAATGCGGCTGAGAAGGCCCAAAGGCTCAGGGACTTATCATAGGAAGGACGTTCGAGATGGATGATGACACCAACTCAGGGATGATGTCCTTAAAGGCATGCGCGTCCTACAACACGAAACCTGCACAGAGAATAACGGCTTCCAGCACATGCGTGATGTGACGTCTTTTAGAGCCAGTCCGCGTGCACACAATCTTCCTAACACGGCAAAGTGAATTTGAAGAGTTGGTAGCAAAGCTTTCTGCACACGCCAACCCCCACGTGGTAGCTCCATGCAGAGAATTTTAACTACTATATAAGCATTTACTTTGCACTACCAAAGGATCTAAAATTCAAAACTTTGAACTCTTGTATTTACGCACTAAGAGAGAGAAAGAGCAGAAAAAATCACACTATATTATAGAGAGAGAAGGAGAGGGCTTGTGTTGTAAGAGTAATTCTTAAGCGTTTTCATGCACTTAATCATCAACCTCTTATACTTGTACTCACACATAGTGGAAGCAAATCTCTGATCAAAGTCCCGTAATTTTTTCTCTCATTCAGTAGAGGGTTTTCCACATGAAAATCTTACGTGTCATATTCTCTCTCTCTTCCCCTTTACGTATATACTTTTTGGTGTTGCTGTCGGATCCTCGTTCTTATCAGAGTAAGGATTCGATGACACAACAATATTTTAATTTTAGCGAATCATGTTAATTTAATTAATTAAGTAAAAAGTATAGAGAGAAATTCATAAAAGGTATTTGCCTCTTATTCTAATAAGAAATTATTCAAATTGCTTTCTATTTTTATTTTATTAATTTTTAACAAAAAGATCTAACTTTTTTAATTTAATTGATAAAACTAAATCATTAACTAAAAAAAAAAACCACAATAAAGTAAGAATATAATTTATTTTTCAAATAAAATAAAAAAAACCACAATATATATTTTTCATATAAAATAAACAATATAATATTTATTCTTTCCATATTCACAACAATTATTATTAACATTTTACTTCACTTAGATAACTTGCCAGACTCAACAATTTGACATCTGAATAAAAGAAATATCACCTCAATAAATCTTATTTTTACATATTTAATAATTTTTAAGTAAAAATTCTTCATTAAAAATATTATTTTATATTCTAAATACTATATTTTTTTATATTTTACATTTTTATGTGCTTTTATATAAATAAAAATTTTTGATAAAAAACACTTAAAATAAAAATATGTATAGACGGATCAAAACCGACACAATTTTGTTTATGGGCAAGCAAAAATTTGTTTCTCGGTGTCGGTAACTAAATGAAATATGGCCGGCCTGACTTATTTGTTATTGATTTTTATATCAACCCAACTTGTATCCTATTCAAACTTAATTGTAATTGTAGTAGTTGGTAGAATCCTCCTATTTTACCATCCTTAAATTTCTAATTTTAGGGTCACACTTATTCAATTGTTAAGATTAAATCATTATTAGGCTAATAAAAATTTAATTTGTATCATCAATCTTCAGTAATTTTATTTAATAAATAATTTACTTTTTGCATTTATAATTTTTTTTAAATTAATAATTCTAAAGTTCTAATTAATTTTAAAAATAATAATTTATCATATTCAGTCACTAAAATTATATATTATTGCCGGGGCAGTAACAAAACGAATAGCTTGGCCCATAGATCATTGATATGGATTCGACTAAAAAGATTGCGTATTTAGAAGCGTACACATCTTTAAAATATATAATTATTATGCCTCTTTTTTTCATTATTAAATAAAAATTTAGTAGAAAATATTTTAAAATAAAAAAAAATTATATATAATATTATTTGTTTAGGTGGATAAATCTCAGTGCTTCCACGTTCCCTTCTCCGTGCCGGTGAATGACCTTACCGTTCTCTCAGTACTTCCGTTCGGTATTTTTGTGCTGTATATATTAGCTACTTTCCAAGAAGGCAAATGAAAAGGTATTATTTATACCATTTGAATACTTTAAAAGCCAATCGAACTCACCCAAAAATAGAAGTAATCAATTAATTATGTAATATTTTAGATTTTTATTTGAATTATTTTAATATTAATTATAGTTTTAGATAATTAAGATGTAATAAAAATTAATTAAATATTATAAAATTTTAAAAATTATTTTGATCAGTTGGACTGTTGTTTGAATACCAATTTAAATTATGAAATAATTGAAAAAGAAAAAAAATATATATATATAATAAAAATAATAAAAAAAGAGAAAAAGGAAAATAAAACAGAGGTGGTAGAGTATTGGAGAGAGAGAAGGAAATGAGGGAAGAGGAGAGGAAATGAGAGAAGAGAAGAGAGAGGAGGCTGAGGCCGGCACGGGGCTGTCACCGACACTGTCATCGGAGGTTCTGACGCTGGGATTAAAAGCTAGTGAAGCCATCTCCATAATATTACCCTCCATTTTGTGCATCGGCGTGAGTAAAGGAAGGAATTGCGAACTGAAACAAAACAGCCACCGCCGTCGCTGCGGTTGCCGGAAGAAATGGGTGAAATCAAGGTCAGTAAATCCTTTCTTTCTCCTAGTGGATACTAATTTTGGGGTTACATGTACTGATTTTGAGAGAAATTGGCCGAATAGTAAAAAATGGATGGAAGAGGCGCGGTGGAGAGAGAGAATTGACGGCTTGCATGTGCCGTCATCCGTTGCCATGTTATTGCCAGTTGCTGCCATTGTGGTCACCGTCGTCACCCATACCAGAGCCGCTATCGGCGGTGGAGGAACGAGAAGAGAGGCAGAGGTGCGACTCAGTAGGAGAGAGAAAGTGAAGAGAGAAAAGGGGTGCGCGCAAAGTAGAGAGAGAAGTGCACGATTCGGATATCTCAGAGCATCCTTTTGTTAAATTTGCTTGGTATAAGGTCGAAACAAGTATCTTCTAATCATATCTTTGATCTGATTTCGCATCTAATGTATTTCTGTTCTAATGTAGAGGTTTTAAACTCGTGGGTGCACTTTTAATTAGCATGCTTATTTTTTTCTTATGCATGCATGACATTTTTACTGGTTATTTGAGGGTCCTATTATATTTTTATTGATATTTGTGAGTTTTGGCATTTTCTAAAAAATAGATAATTTTCAGACATAGTGTATGTTCATATCAGTATGTATATACAAAATTTACATTAGACCATGCATTTTCACATACATGTGTGGGATTGTAGTCACTATATTTGAATTTGTTATTAGATATTCTGTCTAACTTCCGACGAGGAGATTTATTCGGAAATCTCTTTCCGTTGGTAGGAAATATTTGGAGTAGTGCCCCTTCTCATTCGGATGTTTTGATTTAACTTTATATATATTCGGATATTCTAATATATCTGACAACTTAAGAAATTACATCTAAAGTCGCGGGTAGCAATGAGTAACCCTTTTTCTCAAGTTAATTTTTAAATAATCAAAACTCAGATTTGATGTATATTTTATATTTTTGCATAAATTTGGATATTTGGATTTGGATTTTAGACTCGTATTTGAGATTCACCAATTTTGTCCACAAATAATTTTGGTATATCTTATATATCTGATTTTAAAATATATATTTTGATCCGGACCTTTAGACTATTTGTTGCGGTATTGCTTCGGGTTCTGTGCTCCTTTTGGATCATTCAATTATCGAATTCTACCCTAAATCACGTGTTGATTGGGCCTCGGACTTGGACTCGGATTCAGACTCGAACTTGAATTGGACTTTGGATTGGCTATTTGCTTATTGAAATTAGTTCGGATCACTTCTATTTTGTTTATATATATACTGTTTTTGGATTGGACATTTGTTATCTGATTTGGTATTTGATTTGAGTATGAGATTACCATTGAATTTTAAATTTTAAATTTTTATTGGATTTATTATATTTGCGATTTAAATTTATCCTATTATTTAATTGGATATTTATCCATTTGACAATCTATCTGATTTATTAGACTCGTTTTATTTAAATATGATACTTATTGAGTATTAAGCTCATATTTTCTATTTTATCCCTTCAGAGTAGAATGCTCGGATTCTTACAGAGCAAAATGAGTTTCGCTCAATATTGCTTTTTCGTGAGTTTCATATTTATTTAAATAGATGGCATCGGGTTGCTTTTGATTTATGGATGGATTTTATTTAGACCGTCTTTGAAAGGTTGGAGTCGGCCGTATGTGGGTTTTTGAACTAATATTAAGAATTGTTGGGTTGATTTCATTATGTGGATGAGTTCTTTGTTTTTTTATTTAGTTTTTTTATTACAAATATTTGAAGTATGTCATGATTATTTTGTCTTCTACGATTGTCCGATAATATCTTATATATGCGTCATTCTTGGGTCTAATTTTTGTATTTGGTTTGTTACACTCGGGTTCACATTTATAAGAATCATATTTAAAATTTAATTAATTATTTAATTGACCTATTTGATTCGAATTCGTAAAAAATTCAAATAATATAAAAAAGTAGGATAATTAAATTGAATGGTCTAATATATATATATATATATATGAGGCCACATTGAGTACACCTTATAATTGAGGTTGTAATGTCTACTTATGCATTTTTTTTATTTTAATTGACATATTTATTTATTGGTCTCTTGATTGGACAAGAGCTGTTTTCTTATGTGTAAAATTACTATTTTAAAATCTTTACTTGCTCATATTTAATAACAATATTTCAATACATAAATTGCAACTTCTATTAATATTTTATAACTTCTATAAATTTCTAACTTCGTGTTGGAGAAAAGATCCTAATGCTCGGCCCAACTTTATGCAGATAATTCAAATGCTCCTTCATTATCTCTCTGATTGCAAATGTTCTTCCTCAAATGCTGTGGCTTTGTTGTAATTTCACAACTTATGTCCAAAGGAGATTTCAAATGTTCAACTTATTACCATAGTATATGGGTTTTATTATGGTTATCCAAATATTGGACTCGTTTATTTTTATAATAATTGAGATTTTCACTTATAATATAAAAGATTAAAATTGAAATAATATATTAAAATATTATCTTAACATTCGTTATCTATTATTTTTAAAATAATTTCAACTATTAGCAAGATAAAAGAATTCAATATTTGGGAGGACTATGAGAAAATAATTCATTTCTATTGTGTTTTATGATAGGTGTCATTATAGCCGAATTTAGTAATATCTAAAAAAATGTTGATAACTACACATTTTAACTTAAAAAAATAGATTTAGGTAGTTGGATTGTCAAGAGGTTCATGTTTCTTATAGGATTTCATCTTGAAAAAATAGATGATTTTTCTTTATCGATAAGTTTCAACTCATATCGTTTGTTCTATTTAATATTTACTCTTGTTGAGCCTCTATCTTCATTCTCCATCAAGCAACCCTTAAGAAGACCGACAAGATCCTTCATTGCCTTATGTGGAATGGGTTGATGGAGGTGCAGCCTTAGATGACATAGGGTGACACATGTAAAAGAAAGGAAAAAAGGGGTTATGGAATCGATAACACATTTGTATGGAACACTCCTCTTACAAAACAACTTTGGAGATTTTGGTAGCATGTGATTCTTCTATTTTGGTTAACTTGATCCTTTGATATTATATTTAGAATATGTATATTTGAATGTTTAAAATACCTTTACATATTCTATAGGGTTTTTTAAAAATTATAAACTTTTAGCAGTCAATTATGCTTTCTGTGCATCATATCATCAAAAATGAGAAGGATATCATTTTTTGGTTGGACTACTCACACTTTGATTACCTTTTTACCAGTAGCCATCTAGATAGAATCATTTTAATGAAACTGGGCTCTTCCATTTTGCAAAGGTGGAGGCCATCATTAGGAATCTTCCTAGTGCTAGCCACATCTAGCAATGGTCGTGGTGGGATCTTTTATTTGTGCGTGGACACGTTGTTTACCTAAGTAGGATCTCAAATTTTGTCACTTAAACTCTTGAAACTCCTAGAAAATTTGTAGCCAAATCTCAGATATTGTTTACCTTTACTTTCTTGCTTTTGTAGTCATTTCCTTCTTTTTGAGTCCACTTAGTTCGATAGATAGATATTTTTGGATTGTTTTAATGGCTTTCTACCATTGGATTAGGTTGATGTTTATTTTTGGAGCCTCTTTGCTAGATTTATTTTCATTTTGAATAATGAAGATAATTAATTCATAAAATATACTTACCAAAACTAGACATTTTAAAAAATAGAGATTGAGTCTTGACAATGTAATAATATTATTTCATTATGATATATAAAAAATAAATTTAAATTATAAGAATAATATCTCCACGATGTAATTGTAAGACTATAAAGTCTAAGGTATATTCTTTATTGGAAGCTAGGGAAAGCAATTATGGGTTTTATCAACTAATTATTTATAATTTTATTACTTCTTTTCTTATAATTATCTATTATTTCCTTGCCTTTCACTTAAAATAATAAACTTTATTTACTATCGTTATAATAAAGCTTGCACTTCAACATGTCTAGTTTGCAATAATGACCATTGTGATATTTATTTTTATCATATTCTTACTATTTTTATTAAAAAAATGAGGATAAAAATAAACATTATATTAAAATATTTATTAACTTAAAGTAGGAATAGCAAATTTTATATAATATATGAGTTTATTTTTGAAAGGCAAAGTTAAAATATTAATTAATTGCTTGACCCATGACACTTAACTGCCCCCAACCCTAGCTACTGATTGCAATTGACCCTAAACTGTCGGCGTCGGTTAATGGCAATCATTCTAATCAATGTTTGGTCAATATTAATTGATATCTCTCTTGTCTTATGAGCGTCTTTGTTGGCTATTTGGTGGTATTCTCATCTTATTTATGAATTTAATTTTTAATTTTCTATTTAATTAAATAGGATAATATTTATCTTCATATTAAATATGATATTATTGACGCCCCAAATTCTTATCCCATCATTAATAATTATCCAATTATCCATTTAATCAACCGTAAATGTGAATTTTATATCAATACCTCGACATGCCAAAATAAAATAATATAACTTAAGCACAATGCCTAAAATATCATGTCATTATATGACTCCAATACCGACTAAATAATAATGTCAGACCATATGTAATGAGTTATATTTAATACATAAATCAGAGTGATCAACTCGAAATAATTTAATACCACTATTGTCAATTTGTTAAACTTGCTGACGTTCCATAATTTTAAAAATCCATAATTAACATAAACAACATTTATGGTTATCGAATAAACCACCATTCAATTTAATATTTACAAACCGTTATCTGAATAACATAAATATATTAACTACTATATGAAAACTGAGATACAACATTTATATTTCATAAATTCTAATTCTAATCTTTTTGAACGGTTCATCCCTTCAATCCTAATCATCCTACAAGTATCCGATTTTCTCATTTGAAGGGCAAATAGAAAAATAAAAAATTGAGAGAGCCAAAAGCTCAATAAGTATATGTTATAATTTAACATATGTTATAATTTAACATATAATTTGTATTGAAATATACTGGAAGGTATAATGTATCAGATTCAATAAAGTGTTATAAAGTTATATGATAATACATATTCTCACATTTTCAGATTTACTTATTGTCACGTCCTGTATTCTTATATCCTTATACGTACGAATTATCATTTATTCAATAATATTACTTATTAATAACTAAGGATGGATGCGTGCTTGTCTTGTTTTATATGATAGTCATCAACATACATAGAATCCAAAATATTAATACCATCTTATCAGTGACTTTGATATCCAATTCACAATAAAATGATGTCAACCTCATAATAAGAAAAGATGCCAACTAAAAATCTCAAACTCATGACATAATTATCTGCAGAAATATAAAAGATAACCAATACATTTGTAAAAGTACTAACATTATCATAAACATTATTCAGAACTTAGAAAATTTATAACTTTTACATCATTACAAGCTATGAAAATTCTAAGTATAGAAAAATTAAAATTTTTTTTCTTTATTCTTGTTTATCAGGTATGAACTCCTACGAGACATGTAGAGGGTAAAAAAACAGTAAGAGAGTGAGTCAAGTGCTCAATAAGATACATAATAATAAAAAATATGCATATTTTTACTGAAAATACATCATATATATCATAGGGAGGAATAGGAATCCTGATACATGTAAAAATATATATAAACTTTCATAATATTTTTATGATACATTTAACTTTTTTATTGTATATATTTTTTTATTACTGCCAGCACTTCTTACCTTTACTTAGCATGAGAAACCAAAATTAGTAGGCCTTACCAGTTAACAAAACGTTTGATCAATGTCTGGATTGTGTTCACTCTACACAATCAAAGGTCTTATTCTCCTTATTTATATGCCGAGAATAAGATGAATTGTATTCACTTCATACAAATCAAGGACATTAACTTTCTTATTTACATATCAAAGGTAGGATGATATTACCTATTATCTTCCGATAGATGGGGCTTAGATCGCTCTAGGATACTTATTCAGATAATGATTTATACTATAATTTTTAAGACATGTAAGAAAATATTATCCTCTGAATAAAAATTATTAGTTTGGTTTTCTTATTTCCTAAAAAGTTTCTTATTGAAAACTTTTTATATTTCTTGCTTTTTTTTTCTTAATTTTCTCATCTCCAAGAAAATTCTTATTCTTATAAGATTATAGTAAGCTTCCACTCATGCATACACTTTGACATATACATAATAAAATTCATATCATTGTATAACATAAGTGTTGGAATTAATTTTTAGGCGATATATTATGTAATTTTTAGTCCATTAACCTTCTAACTTTACCAGTTTACCAACCTTATCCAGTTTATTCAAATAGACGGTTTATGGACTGGTTCAACCTTTTTAATAAAATTTTTCTTATTTTATCATGTGAACTAATTTATCATGTATCTAAAATGGGTTGGTTGGTTCACTTAAATATAAATCTTGCCTAAATCGGTTCACTTTTCCCATTCATGAACTAGAAACTGAACCGATTTGCTGAAATCGGTTATGTATCCCCTTTCAGCAGCCGGTTCACCCCGTGATCCATCGGTCCACTTGATATTTGATTAGTTAATTATTTTAAAATAATATATATGACTAGTTCATTCATAAATTCTTAACCGGTTCACCTAGATTTGACAGAAATGTCAAACTGGTGTAGCGGCCGGTTTAGTGGCAAGCTCTTATTTTGTGACTGGTTCAGTGGGCAAATTTTCATAAAAAATTACTTTCCATATATTTTCAGAATTAGTACAAAATTTTGGACCGGCTTATATAAATTTCTAATTTTATCCTTACCTGATTCAAAATTATGTACTAATTTTTCATGCACATGTCTACTTTTGGTTGGTTCAGTGATACTTTCTTTTCCTTAGGCTGAACCGGTCAAATTTTTAAATAATAAATTTATGCCAATTTTATGACATTGTGGATTCATTGAAGTGTCATATTTAATTTTTGTGGAGTTTGAACCGATTTAAAACTTGGTAAAAATAGCAGCCAAAGTCAACACCAATAACTACTCTGTTTTCAGTCAGTTCAATCTATCAGTCTACTTTATTTCTATCGAACCGGTCGGTTTTATGAAGAATAATCTTTTATAAGAAAATGGTGATTTTGCCAACATCTTAAAGTATTTATAATATTAATTTTATGGTATGAATCAATCAAATAAAGTATGTAAAAATTTGAATATCAACAAAGTTCAGCAACTGAGACAGTAGATGACATTTTCTAAACATTTTTTATTCTAGTACGGATTCGGTGAAAATTTTAAGTATTAAATCAACAATATTTGAAGATAATAGTAATAATTTAACAACAAATCAAAGAGGTAGAGGTATTTTGACATGATTTAATATAGAATAATTTTTAAAACTCCTACACCAATCTGTGGAGCAGTTTCTCTCGGTTCAGATTTCTCCACCCAGTTGGCCTCCCTTTTCTCTCTTTTCTCTCTCTAATTTTTTTCTATTCTTTTTATGGATTTCTTACTTTATTAGTCTCCTAAAATATTGAGTCAATGGTTAAAATTTGTGATGTTGTCACCTGTCCCATAAGGTGGCAAATTCTCAGCTGTCCAAGGATGACTCAGCCATGCAAAATGCTTGTGTATTGTTTTCTCTTTAAACCACTTATTGGAATCTCATTGGTGGTCGTTTGGATACTTATTAAGCCTTCTTCAGTGTCATGTGTCTCACCAATTTTGGCCATGCAAAAATCATTTTCCTTCTAATTAAAATTATTGGGAAAGTGGGGTGTGTGTGAGTGCCGTGTGGCCTTCTCCTCTTTGTCCCACCAAAGCTTTCATTCTTATAATTTTTTTCTAAGTGTTGAGCTTTGAAGAGGTGACATGTATCCCTCAATAGGAAATTAAAATTTAATTGTTAAGGATGCAATAAAATTATTGTAATTTTGTTATGTTAGCCGGCCTCCTTAATTTTCCTACTTTCACCAATTTTTCTAAGTGTATAAAATTTTTATTTAGCTGCTATCGGATCCTTCCAATTATAATTTCAACTATGAATTTTGGTTATGTCGTTGATCAGAAGATACAGTAGCTTCCGGGCCGCTTTTGGGTTTGCCGAACTGCTAATTTAATCAATCAAAACTTGTTTGATTATAAGCCGAGTCAAGCGATTTAATTTCTTATTTGATTTGAGCTATATTTAATCAACCAGGCCAAATTTGATTACTAATCGGGTGATAACTTGGTGATTGGGCTCCCTTTTTGTCAACCGAAATTTATTTGATTTGTAGTAGTTGAGAATCTGTTAACTAAATTACTTCCTTATCGTTTATTCTATCTTTTATTCTCCAAAAATTAAATTGGCTTTCTTAATAAAATTTTCATTGCTTCTCGGGGTGAATTTCTGGCTTTTAAGGTTTTATTGTTAATATATATTAATTTTTCAAACACTGGTTTAGCTAGCGAAATTATGCTTTAAAAAAAATCTCAATCTTTACACTTATCATATATATATATATTTATTTAAATTTCTATCATCAAATCTTGTTGAAATATGATTTTTTAGGGTCTAAGGGTCAATAGGGCCTCATCAACAAAATGAGCGAATAATTGAAACCTGAGTTATATTTGTTTTCACAAAACTAAGGCTTTATACTATTATTTATAACCTGTAAACGGATCGTCGTACATATAATCCTATATACGGGGTCAAATGCAAATTTACCTACGGGGTCAAGCGAATAATCATTTATTTATAATAGAGAGGTGCTCAAGCGCTGATCGGGCGCACATTAGGCACTACAGCCAAACTATGCGGGGCACGAGCGTCGCCTTGGGTATGCATTGAGTGCTGGCATTCTGCCTTAGTGTGCTTGCGTATCATTTGGGCTTGATTCAAGCACGTCTAATATGAAATGTGCGCTCAAACGCCAATCATAGATCCATTAAGCTTGACCTCATTGCCCATCCCAAGCATAGGCGAGCATTGAGCACAGATCAGGCATCCATCAACTTAATATTATCTGGTCTAATCTTTACTTTTAATTTAAGATTTTTTATCATTTGATTTTAATTTTAATTATATTAATTAAGTTAATCATGATTAAGATAAAATTTAAACTCAACCCTTACAGAGTGGTTGCTACATTTATGATGAAAATAGAGCATCCATGTTTTTAAATCTTACTCGTCTATATGTTGGGGTTCCAAACATACATACCGATGATGCAGTAGAACAAATCTCAAATCTCTTATCAATTGTGAATAACTAATCTCTCGTGTGAGTATAGAAAATAATAATACACAATCAAATATATGAGTTGCACAATGAGATTTAATATAGAAGGCCCTTTTTAATTAAGAAAAAATTATAAGATGACATCTATGACGACTTGATCTCTAATTATCAAATACGGCTCAAACCGATCACGGAAAAAATCTTAAATTTTGAATTCATGAAATATCTGTGATATTCTCAACATTATAACATGTCCACAATGATAATAATCTAAACATCCTCATATATTAAAAGTCTGGGAAAAACATAGCCCCAAACCTTTCAACAAAATAAAATAAAATATCAGAATGTATATCTAGAGTATAAAATAAACGCTCTCTCTAGTTGGGCTTCATAATTTCTCTTGCTACGGCTCTTTATTTAGCTTTAGAGTCATCCACCTCTACACTTATAACTCTGGAAGAAAGAAATAGTAAGAGTGAGTCAAATACTCAATAAGTAATTCTAACCAATGTCAAAAAACAATGAAAACATCAAGCAATTCAATGAACTCATTGTCAAATAATAAATTCCAATAATATATAACATATAAAAATAATTAATTATTCCAGTATCAATAAATAATACAATCAATGAAATAACTCAATAGCAGTTGTTGTGTTGTTGGATTCGGGTTGTCTTACGAGTTAGGGAGCCACTCAATTTCAGTGTTGGGTCGAGCTTGATCTAATTCGTACTCGTCTTCTGAATCCTGGATCCTGCACAACACAAATAAAAACGAGGAGTCATAAAGCGACAAAAATTGCGCTCACCGTATATCATCCGACATTCAAATTAAATATTTTTCTAAGAGAATAGGAAGATGTTAGGATGTAAGATGCGTAGATGCATGTGATAAGAGCTTGATCTAATTCATACTCGTCTCCTAAGTCCTTGATCCTGCACAACACAAATAAAAACGAGGAGTCATAAAGCGGCAAAAATTGCTGTTGTTGTATATCATCTAACATTCAAATTAAATATTTTTCTAAGAGAATAGGAAGATGTTAAGATGTAAGATGCGTAGATGCATGTAATAGGAGATTAAGCATTCGGTTGTGCCTGATAGAGGGATGGCTTGGAGATGCGCTCGACTGAGGGGCGACTTAGAGATGGAAGACGAGAGCAGAGTTCCTAGATAGAAGGCAAGTCGCCTGGACATATGGCCTCCTGAATGGAGGGTGAAACCTCCTAGATGGTCTCCTGGATGGCCACCTAGATGGTGGACTGCTGCTGGAAGGATGGGACCGCCTGGATGGAGGGTTAGCCTCCAGGATGGGGGTAGCGTCTCGTTCCTCCCCTCCGTTTTATTAAGATTTAAGTCTTAATTTAGCATGAAGCCTGAAATTTTGATTCAAATAAGCCGAAGGCTTTGCTTTGCCCTAAGTTTTCCTTAACTAAAATTTCAGCCAAATCCCATAATTTCTGGGCATGCGAGTATGAACAATAATATTACAAGGAGAGAGGAAGAGATTGTTTGCGAGAGGATGGAGAAATATTACTTGCAAAAATAGGAATAAAACTTGCCTGTTTGGTGACAATAAATAGTGACAGTAACTCCAAACAATGACGGTGGACAATAGCAGCACAAAATAATGGCCACGGCAATATAACTCTCTCTCTCTCCGATGATAGCAACAGCTATGGCAATAACCGCAACAATAGTGCACACTCTTTTTTCTCTCTCTCTTTCTCAGCTATTTGCTAGACCGAATGCCAATGCAGAGCTAAGATTTTAAAGAGAGGGGAAATGATGCAGTAAGAAGAATAAATAAAAGAGGAGAAAGAAATGAAAGAAGATGGAAGGACGATTGAAACGAAAGAAAACGGATGAAAATGGCAGGAGAGGAAAGACTAAGAGAGGAAATTTCAGGAAAAAGAAACGGTGAGGCATGCTGTTGGGCTGAAAGGTTTAATGCCTCATTTAATAATAATATTATTATTTATTAATATTATTAATCATACTTATTATAATATTTTCTATTATTTTAAAAATAATAAAATAATAGTAGCCAATAACCTAATAAAACTCAAGTCAAAATAACAAAGTGTTACATCAAATGCATAATTGGAAGCATTGCTATTATCATATAGGCTACTTACTTTGCTGGCATTGCCATCCCTACCAAATGCATCCGCAAATTAATGTCTCTGCCATCCAAGTCTTTGTCAACCAAGTCTCTTTTGAGTTTGATAATTCTTTTCTCTGCTAAAACTTTATTTGGATATAAAACTTCGTCTTTATTATCAATCTTGTGGAAGGTTGTTTTCAAGACATTTATTTGTTTAACCTCCAACTGCATTGATACACATAAAAGTCAACTTTGTTAAACAATAATAATAATAATAATAATAATGGAATCAAATACTTGAGACCCTAGCATTACTAGAAAATGCAGTTCCAGACTCCACATTCCATAACTCGGACAATCCAATCCACAACTTAGTCGTTACAAGCCACCAAGAAGATGTCATTTTGTTCCATAGGATGGCTAAAGGCGAACAACTTCGTATTTTGAGGGCTTCAATTAATGGTGGTGTTAAGAATTTTTATTAACAAATTCATATTAAAGTATTGTATTTTAAATCCACTTTAAAGATATAAGTGTCAGAAAATGTGGTATTGAAGATTATTTGAGTAGGTTTTAGTCTGGTACTTAATGATACCTTAAGGAGATTATAGTGGTTACATAAGATAGCTACAAGATAGAAGCTCAATCTAAATAGTTCCAGAAGCAAACCACCAAATAGCCCCAAGATAGTTGATTCAGTGAAAATTAGTTTTCTCCCTACTATCCATATCTTCAAATTGCTTTTATTGACTATTTACTACATATAAAGAAATTAACTTCTAAAAATTTATGGCAAACACAATGGTTCAATTATTCTGAAGTTGAGAGAGTCTTATAAGCGAGTCACCAATCTTCGGAGAGAGCATTATTGTTTGAAAGATTTTATATTTTCATTTGAAAATGTGTTCTTGAAAGCTTTTGATAATTTCTCTCCCACAACCAAATAAATCTATTGCTTGGCCATCAATCCTACAGAGTTTTGATATATATTTTTATAGAAATGGGGTGTTAGTTTTGACCAAAACCTCAAGTCAATTAAGGAAGAATCCCAGAGTTTGGGAAAGATTTGGATCTATGGCTTGGAGGGCAAATTCAAAAAGTAGACTTTTTGTAGAGATCATGCATTGCATAAATTCAGCTAGAGGAGTCTAATGCATCTTTATTTAGTTAAGTTGATTTTATAGTAAATTTATTTATCTTTTTCTTGAGATGTGTGGAGGATTCTTCTTTCAAATTGGTTGATTATTGAAATTATCTTTCATCAACAGGATTATATACCATTTATGTTTTCACAAAAGTTTAATTATCTTTTATGGTTGTTGTTATCCTACTTTTGGTGAGGTTGTTTTCTATTTAAATTCAACTAAATTTATCTCCTTATCTTTATGGTTGTTGTTATCCTACTTTTGGTGAGGTTATTTTCTATTTAAATTCAACTAAATTTATCTCCTTATGAAAGAGAAGTAAGTCCTCTGTTGGTGAGCAATTTTTAGCACTTAAGTCAAATGATTAACTAAGTTAACTGCTAAAGATGATACAGATGCCAAAGCTATCATCTGCTTTAATTGGAGAGATAGGTTTAAGCACTAAGCTAAAATCTTTGTCATACAATTTTGAAACACACATCACGCACCAAATAATATCGACACTTCAAATTTTTAAAGAGGATCAAAATATATCTCAATATCACATAGTTTGGAAACTAGAAATGTTTTAACAAGTTTTTCATTCATTGCAAACTCTTAAGCCTCCATAAAATTTGCTTGAATAGTTAGATTTATTAATTTTCAATGCAAACTTATTGCCTTGATGCATGAGAAACCAAATATATGTCAGTTCGGACATTAAAAAAATTTAGTGCCACTTATACAACTAAAATTAGATATAGTAGTTTACAAAAAAAAAGAACAAAATATTATGAAAGTGAGGAGAGAACCTAACCGTGAGTTTTGAGTGAGTCTCACATGTCTATGTGAAACAAAAATTTTGGAAAGAGTGATCCGTGGTGATTATTGAGTATAGATGAATACATTCAGTAGTGTATTTTTTTTCTCCACGATTTCTCTGCTTGAAACATGTATTTTTAACATATATATTGATTTATGTTGTGTGTTTATAATTACAGTAATTTTAACTAAAGCATAAAACATCCTTATTTTTTATATTTAGAAAATTCTTCATTCGTAACTAAAGGAAAAGAAAAAGAAATATCTCCATAGAGGGATGTCAAAAAGTGTAACCTGAGTGTCATCAATTTCACACCAATTGCCAACAAGAAATGGATGTAACACAAATGTAAAAATAATCCCTTCGAATATAGCCTTAAGCGTGTCTCCGAATATGAAACTTGCTGCAAGAAGTGGTGATGCCATTGCAATGAGAACCTTCACGGAAGCGATGCCAGTGAGAAGAAGCCAGCATAGGATGACCACAATTACAATGAATGCCCACATGATATTGTTTAAGGTGTCCGTTGCACTTTTGGCGTCAGTCAACGTATATCCAAACGACAAACAATTTTTGAAAGCTTCCATCTATTATAAAATGACGTAGTATAATGTTAGAATTCATTTTTCTACATGAATTTCTATTTCTAAAGGAACCTCCCCTCCCCGCACATAATGAAAAAGAGCTGATAATATTAGAAAAAATATTTTTAATTAATTTCTTTTAATAATTTAGATTTTTTATAAAAACAATTTGAAATTTATTTATATTATTTTAAAAATATAAAATAATAGCCGTTAGATTGCTTCTATCCATTGGCTTTGAGCTATAGGGGAGGAGACCTTTCTACCACAAGAGTCGGGGAAAGAGAGAATTGGGGCTTGCTCATAGGATGAGGGGAAGCCCCTCCCATATGGCATCAGGACTATTGGATAAAAAAAATTTAATAGTTGAGCTAATTTATGATTAAAAGATATACAAATATAATTTTTATTTTAAAAAAAAATCAAAATGCCAATTTACCCATAAATTTAAAAACAAAATAAAAACATTTTTATATTTTAAAAATAATTAATACTAGTTGTTGGTGATATGTCTTGGATCCGAGTTTGACGGATTAAGGTGCCATTGGGTCTTCGGATTGAACTAGAGTGGGTTTTTTTTCTGTACTCTTTGGCTTGGATTCTGCATACCACGACCAAAAACGAGAGGTTAAAAGATGACGAAAATTGTATCAATCATATATCCTTTGACGCTCAAATTAAAAATATTTTTCAGAAAATAGAAAGATAATAGGAGGATGCGAGAAGATGTGTAGAAATATATTGTGATAAATTGAGTGTTCAGGCGCACACACTGAGGGGCATCTTAGAGGTGCATCTGCTGAGGGGTAACTTAGAGCTGCACCTGACTAAGAGACGTTTTAGAATTGCGCCCAACAGAGAAGCGTCTTATTAGATAGAAGATTGAGCTCCATGGACGGAGGGCTGGCCTCTTTGCTGGAAAGTAGACCTCCTGGATGGGCTCCTAAATCGAAAGCTAGTAAGCGTTAGAAGCGGGGCTTGGCGAACACAGAGAGAGAGAGCTCTGGCATTAGAGGGCTTGCTTAATTGTGTATGTGAGTATTGATGTGTGCATGCCTTTGGAGTTTGCCCCAAGGGCTTCTTATAGCCTTCGGGCTTTCTTGATCTTGCTTGGGCGGTAAGGTTAACTGTTAGTTGCCCCACATAGATATAGTGGGTTGGCACAAAGATAACAGGCACTTATTTAGGCAATTATGATCAGACGAAAGTGATTCCTTACTTCTTGAGAGAGATACTGCACGCGGCGGATATTGCGATAAATCTTGGGATGATACGCTAAGTTGGAAGTTGTCATTCCTAGAAAGATCACGATCTTGGTCAATATTCGTGGGATATTCATTTGGATTAGGGGCAGCTTTGGTAAAAATGTCTATTGAGCTGTGTCAAGCGGTCCAAAAAAATACCATCGGGCAGATTTTACAGCCTAATTTCAGTTTAACGGATTGGGCCTGGGCCAGTTCACCCAAATTGGCCATGCAATATGGGCTGCCACCTGTTAGGCCACTGCATTAGTTCGTGGGCTTGGGTCTTAGGCCAGCCCAATGTAACGGTACCCATCACTAGCCCCCTATACCGTGGGTGAGGTCTTTTAAAGTCAAATCATCATTCCATGAATCTTTACTCCTTATTTTGTTCGTTTGTGGTTGAAAGCTTGTACTTTGTAAAAAGGACTTGATGAATAGAACTACTGTTTTGCCTTTTTGATTTCTTGAATGCCACTCTTTGTCGCTTTACGTCATCAGCCGACTAGGCCGCTTGGGCTACGCCAGCCTAACAGTCTAGTCATTGGATAACTCGTTCTCTTGATGCGGCTCACGACAGCTTGTCCCCGTACTTCGTAGGGATAGGGGGCCGGCCGAGCTTGTCTTAAGCCTGTCACGGTCAAGTGCTTCCCACTGCTTGACACCTTGATGACCTGAAAGTTTGGTCGGATGGCGTCTCGGTCTTACGATGATCTGGATCAAGGCAGTTTGTCATCATTGGGACATAGTGCGCTAGGGTATCATTAGTTTCCAACGGGCTATGCTGGAAGGCGAAGCTGTTGTATAGGAACTGTAACATTCGCGAGCTTGCTATTCTTAGTTGACTCGTTTGAAGGAGTGGGGGTCCCGTAGAGTTGAGAATGAGATGCCTTTCTTGAGCCTGTCAGGGTTGAGTGTTTCCCATTGCTTGACACCTTGTTGACCTAAAAGTTTGGTCGGCTAGTGTCTCAGTCTTACGGTGGTCTAGATCATGGCGGTTTTTCATCATTGGGATAGTGTGCTAGGGCATCAATAGTTTCCAGCGGGCTATGCTGGAAGGCAAAGCTGCTGCACAGGAACTGTAACGTCTGCGAGCTCGTTGTTCTTGGTTGACCCATTTCAGGGAGCTGAGGTCTCGTAGAGTTGAGAATGAGATGCCTACTTTGACCATGAGCCATCCGAGTCCTATGTGAGATCTAATAGCCCATAGAGGAAAGGTCTCGTGTTCTGGATCGGATTGCCTCACCGTGAGGTCGTGATTTGAGAGTGAGTAGCAGGGGAGATGGAGAGTTGAGTGAGTGTTGCGGCTATTAGAGCCTAGAGCTATGAGCGGGTGCCACTAGTGTCAACCCTGGGTTGTTCAAATCATAGGCGAGATCCAAGAACTCCTGGAGGGAAAATCTTAGGCTTGGGATTGGATCACCTTACTACAAGGACGCACTTCAGGAAGTCGAGCAATTACCTACTGTTTTCTGGAGCTATGATGCTTCGAAGAGGCTAAGGAAGAGGACTCAACTTTGCTTGGAGGGATCTTGCAAACCTTGGATCTTCCAATCGGTGCTCCTGAATTGAGGGGTGCTTGAGATCGGTATTGATTGGTCAATCTCTTAAAAATAGAAGGGAAGCCTTTGTCAACACTGACCGAGAGCCATCTGAGTCTAGGGCGAGATCCAGGAGCACGCAAAGGAAAGATCTCAGCCTCGCAGTAGGATGCCTTTTGTATTCCTTGGAAGGATCCTTCTTGTCGTACACTATTGTTGGCGAGTTGGCTATTGGGATTGGGACCAAGGAGCCCCCAACGAA
This sequence comes from Nepenthes gracilis, assembly GCA_033239525.1. Classification (NCBI taxonomy): domain Eukaryota; kingdom Viridiplantae; phylum Streptophyta; class Magnoliopsida; order Caryophyllales; family Nepenthaceae; genus Nepenthes; species Nepenthes gracilis. Next base: position 3,448,863 of record BSYO01000024.1, on the reverse strand, counting down.
CTCTGATGCTAGAGGTGGGGATCCTTTCGCTCTCAGGTCAAGTGAATGGATTGACACTGTGACCACAGTCAAGTTGGGGATTTCAATCTCAGAGGCTTCCTCTCCGAGAATGCCTCTTTACTTTCTAGTGGAGTGTCAGGACTGCTGGGGATGACTCGTGCCGGATCCTGATCATTCGCGTGAAGGAAAGTCATGGCCCCAAGGAGGCGCGGTTGTGAGGGGATTCTTATGGTGCTCAACGAGCAGACCGTTGGCTCTTGAGAGCCTTTTAAAGCAGTGTTTGAGGGTGATTGCTAGTATAGGCGATAGTGTAGGCATTCGAGAGAGGATGCCCTTGGAGTTTGGTTGCTAGGATATTGGAGTTGCCTTTGTGAGAGGTCCGTTGAGTTGGGAGTTGCCATTTTTGGTGAAAAGATAATCGGGAGCAATATTTTGGGTGTCGGGTTATCCAAGGCAAGTGATTTTACTATGTGGGAAAGACGGCATGGGTCATTCGAGTTGGACCGCAGACAACCTAGTCCTTCGGGTCGGCCCAGGGCTGCTATAGTCAGCGAAACTGTTGACCAGCCTTTGAATCGACGGGCAGGATGTCTTTTAGGCCAATTGCCAGGCCCGTGGGCCTTCACACTGAATCAGCCTTTTCCTTCCATCCCTGTCGGTTGGATATGTGATTCAATGGCTAGGAGCTGTACGGGAGACCAATGAATGCACCGACTAGGAGAACAAGAGAACAAGAAATAACAATAGATTTGATCGTGTATTTGTACAGAAGCTGTTAGAGTCTCAAAGAATGATGATTTTATCCCACTAACTAAGAAAACAAAGATTATAAAAAAAGTTTAATATATTTTAATATGTTATTATAATATTAAATGCCTATGTATAAGATTTTTGTAGGCACTTGTGATAAATTTAAATTTAGAGTTTTTTTAAATTCTCTTTTTAATAAAATCTATATATTATAACTTTTTTTATTGACAAAAAAATTAATTAAGGGGGCTACTAAAGAAATTACAAAAGAATAGATATGTGGTTCTTAAATAATTGAATTTTAAATTTTATTGACTTTTCAAAATCATTTATTAATTAATATAATCTACTAATTTTTATGAGATTCATCCTTTTACTTATAAAAAAATATAACTACTTTAAATTTCGTTTTTAAAAATAGTAAATATACTCAAGTGTTGAGTTATTGCTATTAACGTGACCTTGGATATTAAATATAGCACCCCTGCCCAACCAAAAAAATAAAAAAATAATAAAAATAAAAATTTTTAGATCCTTACGTACCATCCATCCTTCAAACGTGCTGTAACTGATTGCATCCGTTGATGATGAATTACTATTGTTTTCGAGTATATCTGCATCTCTGAGCTCCTTAAACCAGCCGTTTATCACCATATTATTTACTGAGATTTTGTGATCTTGTAGCTTCTTCCTCACGCTCTCCTCGATTATGTAACTGTTCATATATTTCAATATTAAAGAAGAAGAAGAAGAACAAACAAAGAGTTAATTTTGATTGTGTGATAGACTTACTTTGAACCGTCTTCCTTGAATTTTTGCCACTGTTTGCGGATTTTATTGGGAATAGGATCATAGTTCCTTGAACACAATTTTGTAACCTCGATGAAACACTGAGCCATATGCTTTTTACGGTAAGTAGACAACCCTTCTGCTTCCGAATTCTCTTCATCCGCATCCGAATTCTCTTCATCAGTATCCGAATTATTTATATTGTCGGCCTTTTCCAGGATCCCTTCATCGGTATCCGAATTATTTATATTGTCGGCCTTTTCCGGGATCCCTTTATCCGGTGAGAAGATATCCACGTCCAAGTCATGGACGAGGCCGAGGAAATACAGCTGCAACCCGACTTTGCGGATGTTGCCGGCGAACCGGCTGTATATGGCACGAGATTCCCATGAGAGGATCAACGCGTTCTTGACCAGCACCAGAAACGCGCCGACAAGAAGAGAAACAGCTGTCCAAGTCCCGATATCGAGAGCCTTCTCGCTGACTCTGTACCGCCGGAGTCCATGGCGGGGCGACCGAAAGTAAAGCTCCCATGCGAGGAGGATAACGACACAAACTATAAGATTGTAGCCGCTCCCTCCCAATCCATCCAGGTAATACACAAGGGCATACTTATCCTCTCTCATCGTAAGAGACAATTTCTTCACGGTGCATTCTCCCAGCAAGCTAATATAACGGTAGCTGACGATATACAGCGCCGGCACCACCATCCAAATCCAGAGCGGCAATCCCAGGACTTTGATCCGCTTCAAGCCGGGGACGAATACGACGATCACCATGAACAGGAGCAACAGCAGCAGGATGCACAGCGTCCACTTTGCAGCGGCTACCCCTTCCCTGACCAAATCAGCGACTCTTTTCCTCCGCAATTCGAAATCGAAATTGCTATTACCGCCTTTCGGCTTCAGATTCGCAGCTACCTGTCCTGGTGACGAGACGTCTTTGATGAACATCAGCTTGGAGAGCAGCCAGTACAGACAGCAAATAAGCAGAATCAGTAAGATGATCAGATAAAGTAAGGCATAAAAAATAAACAAGCGTGGTCTGAAGCAAAATACATGCGGAGCACTAGCCGCGCCGGTACCGCCTGACTCGTTCTGAAGAGGAGGCTCGACGGCGTTAAGAGAAGACGCAGCCGGTGGTGCGGCTTTGGGCATGGGAATGTGCACATCAGGGGCTGTGGTTTCACCCATTGGGAGGTTTCGGATGCTCTGTTTGTCTATGTGAGCTTTTCTCGCGTCGAGCGTAGATTGAAGTGAGCTTTTATAGGCAGGCAATGATTAAAAGGATTTCAGATTTTGCATTTAATAAAATATATAAATAATGGTGAATCTTTTGGTTTAAATTTTATATAAATTTAAAGATTACTTTTTTTTTTTTTTCGGATTGAATTAAAAAGGGTTTAATTTTTATTATTTTAAACCTAAATTTGATATACCACAATTAAAAACAAGTGGTTAGCGGACGACGAAGCTCGCGCTCTAGTATTTCCTTATATGCTTAAGTCGATAATCTTTTTTAAATGGAAAGAAATGATATGAAAATTATTCGTGGATGCACAAAGTAGGGGGGATTGAGTGTTGGTAGAGGGTAGGGGACCGGTGATTTGTTTCATAACAATAAGTTTATTGGCATTATCATAAAATAAAATTATAAAATTATTTTGTAATAAATAATATAATAATGACAATAAAATTTTTAATATAAATTAAATCATTTTATTTTAAATTACTTTCATCAATCGTGCTAATTTTGATATGTCGATACTATTATTAAAATTTCGGATAAGAGAATAATGATTCTTAAAAAAATATATATATATATATATAATATCTCTTTATTTATTTGAACCACCATATTAATTGAAATGATTTAGTGGTCTTGATGTATACCTGGATCCGACTTCGAATAGATTCGGGCTCACTTGATCGTTTGGATCCAATTCCTTTCAGCGAGTTTGGACCCTGCACACCACTACAACAAATAAGAGGTTAGGTGTCGACGGGATGCTATCATACCGAAAATATTCTAATGCTCAAATCAGTAATAAACCTTCGAATTATAAGAAGGTAATTAAAAATGTAAGTTGAGATAGATAAGGAGATTGAGGTAGGAAGGAGTGTTCGCCTTTAGATGTAAGAGGCATTCTTGTGACTCGTCGAGAGCACAGTTTCTCGGATCAATGCTAACGAGGAATAGGCGGGCAACCAAGTCCTGTAAGCGTGGAAGCTTAAATGGACGGCTCTTGGGGAGTGGGTGAAGCCTCTGGAATCTGAAGTTTGGAGTGGGATTATTGTAGCAAGTGATTGTGTGCTTAGGGATGAGCGTTAGTATGCTCAAGGGTTTCTCTGTCGTAGTTCTTTGTTGTCTCTCTTTTTTGTCTCCGTGTTCGGGTCCCCTCAGAATAGAAACTCTGTGGGGTTATATAGACGGTGGGGAGGGCAACCTTTCTTGGCCAAGAAGGCGTGATCCTTGCATCGTGTTGGGTGGCCTCCCTTAAGCAAGAAGGCTTGACTGATGTATTCTGTTGGGATCGTTTCCTTACTGAGCGGGTAACGGTTCTTCAAATTATTTACTTTCCTTCTGTGCTTTTGTTACTGTTAGAGTCCATTGTAGGTAGGAAGAAAGAATCTCATGCCTTCCTTATGGGAAGGACGTCGGATCTGTTGATACATTCTTTAGTGGAGATTGGCTTTAAGGAAGGCGCAAAATCAAGAAAAGGAACTGTTGCTTCTCGTGTACGGAAACGTCTGTCAAACTGGGCCTGACCCATATTAAGTTTTTATCTTTTCACGGCCTATTGCTATAGTGCTTCTGGTCAAGATAAATGTTGACCGTCTTGAGGGAGCGTGTTGGCCACCCAGTTGGCGCTTACGGTCAACCCTAGCGTTGACCGTCTAAATACGCATTTGAGCTTTTCTGGATTTTAGGCCATTTTTCTTATTGGGCCTGCTTGCTATGAGCTTACCCATCACTAACCCCTCATACCGGTGGTCTGGATTCTGGCCTCCGACATATTCACGATGGGATGCGATTGCCTTTTGCTGACAGTGACGGAGTCGTTGCTTGTCTGAAGAGGGGCCTCGAATACCTCCGCCAGAGGTCCTGCAGGGGAAAAAGAGGAAAAAAGGCTTTATCATAGGTCCTCGCCTATCTGATGCAAGTCCCCCCAGTCCAAGGCAAAAGAGGGCGGCCTCGGTGGCGCCTTTTTCTTTGTCCTCTGGGCCAGACAATCTCTTCGTCGGGCACTTTGCGGGTGTAGGCGTCGCTTTTGGGATTGAAGCAAAGTTGGCTTTAGGGGCCTATGGCGCCAGGTTAAATGCTAGGGTGAGTGGCGGTATTGTTCTCACGTAGACCGCGCCGGCGGGGTTGACTCCAAATCTATCTATCGGAGCACTTGGGCCATAGGAGTTGTCCGTTGGATTGCCTGTTGTGGAACTGCCGATTGAGCAGCAGGAGTCGGCCTTGGAGCCCCCCACTATTCCAGAGGAGACAGCCATGGTGGAGGATATTTCAGAGGAATCGTTGGAGGAACTCTTGACAGAGGCCGCTACCAGCCTTACCCATGAGGGCCCTATTTCTTGCCCATCGCCTTTGGCGCTGGGTCTGGGTGCCAGGCCAGACAGGCCAACACGAAGAATTTGGACGATATAAATTCTACTGCCTGCATTGTCTTTTAGTTTGCCTTTTTTAACTCCTCTTTTTTTGTGTGCAGGCTGATAAGGTCACAGGCGCAGTTGCCAAGGCGCTTAGGTAGAGAGACTGGGTGACTCCTGATAGGGACATGGAGATCGCTTGGCTCGATTCTAAGCTAGAAGCTCTAGGGGCAAAGCATCAAGAGGACACGGCTACCTTGGAGTCTGTCTTGGCGGGTATGGAGGCGGAGAATGAGAGCCTGAAAGTAGAGAACGCTCGTCTAAAGGAGGAAAGTAAGTGAGTTAAGGGGCGCATCGATCAGCTCGTAGGGTAGATGGCTACCCTGGAGAACGATCTAAGCCTCCGTATTCGTCCTCACGAGGTCGCGGACATAATGCTGTCACGGTTATGGGAAGGGATCAATATTAGTCGACGTATTGTGTGGCTGGTTGATCCTGACTTCCCCATGGATCTCATCAACTTGTCAAACCAGTCAGCGCAGCGCCACGACATTCTCGTGGGGGAGCCACGGGACAAATAGGGGCCACCACCGCCCCCTTAGCTTTTGGTGATTGCAGTTTTTTTTTCTTTTTGGTACAATTATGTAATTGTACTTTACCAAAAGCAATAATACGAGCAACTTTATACTTATTGTGTGTTTTTGCTTTTTTGCTTGTATTTTTTTCATTTGCCATTCTGGGCAGTCAACTGGGCTAACTTCCTGTGAGTTGGCTGCCCGCCTTATTTTGAGCGTTCATGGCATTTCCAGAGGGTTGGAGTTCTTGGGTGTGTTTTCTAGGCCGTCACTTGTGTTAAGCAAACCTAGTATTCGCCTGTGAGTAAAACTTGGTGGCACTGCCCAAGTGTAGACTTGGGCGGCCAGCTTTGGTGGAGCATTTTGCTCTGGTCGACTATCATTGACTGATTCCGCTATCTCCTTGTGAAGGAGGTTATCGCGTGTGCTGCACTAGCCCCTAAAATTTTTTGACCACTAATGGGCCACTTGGATGACCAGAGTTTAGTTATGACCGCTCATAGGCAGGTTGGATGACCAGGGTTTAAATACGACCATTCATTGGCCATCTGAATGACCAGGGTTTAGATATGACCACTCATGGGCCACCTAGATGACCAAGGTTTATATACGACCACTCATGAGCCGCCTGGATGACCAGGGTTTAATAACGAGAGGGTGAAGACCCTCCCGGCTTAGGGGCAACCTATGTCATTTGAATTTGCAACAAGGATCACACATATATGCACACTAAAGAAAAGAAACACAACATGTTAAAGGGAATACTTGTTTTGCTAATAGAAACGCGCAAACAAATGATTACATACAATTATGCAAAATACCTATTTGGGTCCTCATTGGAAGTAGCGTTTGAGGTGGATCGCGTTCCATGTCTATGGGACCAACTTTCCATCAGAGTTTCGGAGCTTGTATGCCCCGTTTCGTAGGACGGCGGAGACTAGAAAATACCCTTCCCAATTCAGGGAGAGCTTATTTCGGCCGGCCACCTTTTCCGTGGCCTCGATTCTTCGCAAGACCAAATCTCCGACATCGAGCAGCCGCACTTTTACCTTCTTGTTATAGTAGCGGGTGATTCAGTGTTGATAGACCGCTGTCCGTATTCTGGCAGCATCGCGGGTTTCTTCTAGCAAGTCGAGGTGTTCCCGAATTTTCTGGGAATTATCTTGTAGGTCAAAATATTCTACCCTAAGACTTGAAAGCCCAATTTCGATCGGAATCACCGCTTCAATCCCGTAGTAGAGGCTGAAGGGTGTCTCACGTATTAATTCTTTTAGAGTTGTCCGATAAGATCAGAGGACTGAGGTGAACTCATCTACCCAAGAGCCGCCTGTGTCCTCCAACTTGGTCTTAATCCCATGGAGTAGTATTTGGTTTGTGGCCTCCAGCTATCTATTCGCTTCGGGGTACGCTATCAAACTGTGGACCAGCCTAATCCCAAGGATGGTGCAATACTTGGTGAAGCGTTTCCCTGAGAATTGAGTCCCGTTGTCAGTCACAATGACTTCTAGAATGCTAAATCTACTGATGATATTATAGTGAACGAACTCAAGAGTGTTGTGTTCTGTGATCTTAGCCAGCGGAACGGCCTCGACCCACTTTGTGAAGTAGTTGTTGCCTGCCATGATGAACTTTGTTTGCCCAATTGTGATGGGAAATGGGCCAAGAATGTCGAGCCCCCATTGCTCGAAAGGCCACGATGCCTGAAGGGATTTCAGCTCGGCGGACGGCCGGTGGCGAAGGTTACCATGAAGTTGACAACTTTCGCACTTCTTTACAAACTCGAGTGCATCTTTTTTCATCGAGAGCCAATAGTAGCCTTGCCACATGATCTTGAACGCTAGGTTTTTGCCGCTGATATGTGATCCGTAAATTCCAAAGTGTACTTTACCCAAGACGTAGTCAGTGGGTTAGGCACCGAAGGTATGGAGTCGAGTAGTTGCAGCGATACAACTGCTCGTCGACTATGGTGTACCAGCCGGCCGTTCTCTTTATCCGCCTGGCCTCCTCTGCATCTTCTGGAAATATTTCATCCGCTAGATACCTCAGGTAGGGTGTCATCTAATTTTTCATCCCGGAGATCTGTATTGCCTTCTATTTCTCTATACTGGGAGCGTTCAAGACCTCCTTCATGTCCCTCAAGTACTGTTCTGGATTTTCGGCCGTCACTGCTCTTACCAGTTGATCGGCCTTTCTGTTTTTAATTCTGGAAACATGGACCAGCGTCAGCTTGTCGAAGCTGCGGGTGGCCTCCCTTGCCTTGGTCAAGTATTTGGCCATGTGTGGATTGCTTGCCTTGAAGTTCTCATTAACCTGATTGATGATTAGCTCGGAGTCGCTGTAAACAGCCAGTTGTTTGGCTGAGCACTCTTTGGCTAACCTTAATCCGGCTAGCAAGACTTCGTATTCGGCAACGTTTTTGGTTGTCAGGAAGTCGAGTCTAATGGAGTACTTCACCTCAAACCCATCGAGGTGTGAGGACCACCCGGCTCCACGGCACATATTCAGACGATCCGTCTACGTGAAGTACCTATTATGGAGTCTCCAAGTGCTGTTTCACCTTCTCTAGGGGCTCCTCTTCGAGAATTGGGGTCGTGGTCTCGACAATAAAGTTGGCCAAAACCTACGTTTTTATTGCAGGTTTGGGTCAAAACTCGATGTTGAACTCACCCAATTTGATAGCCCACTTTACCAACCATCCAGAATTATCAGGTTTCTGAAATATACTCTTCAGAGACTAGTCGGTGAGAATTATGATGCTGTGTGCTTGAAAGTAGGGCCTCAGTTTTGGTATGGAGAATATGAGAGCTAAAGCCAACTTTTCTGTACACGGGTAGCGCGTCTCTAGGCCGGTCAGTGTTTTGATCACGTAATAGATCGGCTATTGGGCATCGGAGTCCTGGCGTATGAGGATAAAGCTGAGGGACACCTCTAGCACCGCCAAGTATAGGTATAGCTCCTTTTCGACCTTGGGCAACGTTAGTAATGGCAGGCTAGCCAGATATTGCTTCAACTCATTGAAAGCCGTTTGACAATCTGCTGTCCATTGGAACCCGTTTGATTTTGTTCCCCTTAGAGCCTTGAAGAAGGGCTAATACTTGTCACCAAATTTCGTTAGGAAGTGGAACAAGGTCGCCAATCTCTCAGTCAGTCGCTGGACATCATTGATACTTCGTGGGGGAGCCATGTCCGTGAGGGCCTTGATTTTCTCTGAGTTTGCCTCGATCCCTCGTTGGGAGATGATGAAACTCAGGAATTTTCTTGAGGCTACACCGAAGACGCACTTAGCCGGATTCGGCTTCATTTGATGCTCATGGAGCACCCCAAACGACTCTACCAAATCGCGGATATGGTCACCTGTGGTTATGCTCTTGATGAGCATGTCGTCAATATAGACTTCCATATTGCGGCCGATCTGTTTCTCAAATATTTTATTTACCAGTCATTGGTAGGTGGCTCCTACGTTCCTCAGTCCAAAGGGCATTACCTTATAACAGTAAGTCCCCTGGTCCATCATAAACGAGGTATGCTCTTCATCCTCTGGACTCATCCTGATCTGATTATAGCCTGAATAGGCATCCATGAAATTTAACAGCTTATGTCCGGATATTGAGTCCACCAGCAGGTTAATTCTGGGTAAAGAAAAACTATCTTTTGGGCAGGCTTTGTTAACGTCTGTGAAATCGACGCACATTTGCCACTTCCCGCTGCTCTTCTTTATGAAGACTATGTTAGAGAGCCAATCGGGGTACTGGACTTCTCTGATGAATCCGGCGTCCAGCAGTTTCTTTACTTCCTCCCGGATGGCGACCAACTTTTTTACCAAGTGATTTCTCCACTTCTACCTAACGGACTTTCGATCCGGGTTGAGACCCAATTTATGGACAATTACCCAGGTCAAAATCCAAGGCATGTCAACGGGAGTCCATGCGAAGATGTCAGCATTTTGTCGTAGGAACGTGATCAGTTCATAGCACAATGTACTGGTGAATGAGTCTCCGATCCGTATGCACTTTACTGGATTCTCCAAATTCAGTGGGATTAGGTCGATTGCCTCCCCGGACTGTGCCTACTGCAAGGTTATTTCGTCTCGATTGTCAAGTTCTTCCATCGCTCTGGTGCTGTTGTTAGGAGCAATTTGAGATATGTAGCATGTCCATTCGGCGACTTGGTCACCCAACACATCGCCCACACTGTATAGTGTTAAAAATTTCATTTTGAGGTGTGGTATTAAAGTAATCATCCCGAATGTTAGGCACGGCCGGCCTAGTATAGCGTTGTATACGGAGGGCAAGTCGACTACCAAGAAGGTAAGTGTATGACTTGTCAAGAGTATGTTTCTAGGGTGACTTCTAATCGGACCGTTTCTTGGACGAGCACCGGCTCATTGTCAAGGCCGTACAATGGACATTCGGCAGGTTGTAATTGACTTTTTTTAAACCAAGTTTAAAAAATGTATCGAGATAGAGCAAATCGCGAGAACTTCCATTGTCAACGAATACTCGTTTCAACTGGTAGTTGATGCTACCGTCGAAAATGAGTGTAGATACAGTAAGGGGCTCTGCATGGGGCAAAACTACATGCACCAGGTCGATATCACTAAAACTAATGACGGTGTCAGTGGTGCGTTGTTTCTTCCACTTAGTTTGCTACTCCTTGTTGTCAGCCGGGTGGTGATCATGTTGACCACTTCTGCCGCAACCCAATTTCATGGAGGGGAAGACCCCGATCCTTCTCTGCCGTAGTGCCAGAGCTCTGACTAGGGCCCTTAACAAACATGGTGAGATGGCCCCTTCTGATCAATTCTTCAATCTCTCGCTGAAGGGTCTTACAATCCTCTGTAGAGTGTCTGGGAGATCGATGGAAATCACAGTACTTGGATGGATTTCCTCCCTCCGCATTCTTAAATGGTTTTGGCCACTTAATGAACTTCTCATCACGGATCTGCATGAGGATGTTTGAACGCATATCAGTCAATGGCGTTAGGTTGATGGGCCCGTAGTCCTTGCACTCTAGTGGTCCGATCCTGTGGTGCTTTCGACGGGAGTGATCGTCACCGTCGTGTTTTCTCTTTCCTTCAGTTAGGAAACAGCAAGGCTGTTCGATCCGATCGGGACGTTTAGCCTCGTTGGCTCCTCCGCTGTTGCATAGGCTCTTGTGATAGATTCTGCTTCTCAAAATATCTACGGGTTTTTATGTGCCTGGTGCGTGAAGAATTCTCCATGCGCTAGCACCAAGATGAAACTGCCTAATTTCATTTCCTCCGTGAGTCGGGGGATCCGCCGAACTTCTGCCACGAAGTGATTCATGAACCTTTGCGGGTTCTCTCTATACTTCTGCTTGATGTGCGACAAATGTCAAGGCTACTTTTCCTCCCTGTGGCTGCAAGCATTCTGTGACAGGAAGAGATCCATAAGCTCTTGAAAAGTTCGGATTGAGTTCGTGGGGAGATGATGGAACCAGATACGCGTGTCTCCTTTTAAGGTGAGCAGGAAGCAGAGGCACATGACAGCGTCCTCCAGCCCCTGTAGACCTTGATGGGTGTGAAAGTGTGCGAGATGGTCAACAGGATCAGCACTCCTATCGTACGAGTTAAGGGTTACCATTTTAAATTTTGCCGGCATGGGATAGATCAAGATCTCCGCTGTGAAGGGAGATCTGTCCATATTGATTGCGTGCTCATCATTTTTGAAGATACGGTTCCATATCTTCTCTAGCCTCGGATCTACTTGAATGACATTACCAGATTTTTCGGAGTTGAGATATGTCATCAACTTCGTTCTTTCTCTGGTTTGTCCAGCAGCCGGGCGGCTGCTATCACCGGTAGATATAACGGCCCGGAGGGCTCCCTCCTGAGCCTGGGGCCTAGATTCTACGCGTGAGTATCTAGGGTTCCTTTGTTCCGGACTTTTCTCCTGGGTAGTGTTGATTCCCCGCTCCTCACGCCTTAGAAGGCTTTGAGTATGTGAGGATTCCGGTGCGGGAATGTTGGTTAGCCTTCCAGGCCTTCGGGCGGGAACTTTCTTTCTCTTGTCTCCTCGTTAGGATGCCGGTGCGGGGGTTCCCGCCAGTGTAACCCCTTGCTGCGCTTGCTCCTGGCGAGAACAGCGTATCTGAAGTATCCTGTTGGTGTTTAGCATATGTTCCGCCAAGTTTTGAAAGAAAGGCGCTGGAATCCCGCTGGCTACCCCATTGACCACAGCACCAGTAGCGTGGTCCTGGTCAGGCAAGGCCACATCTCAAGTTGGCTCGCTTGCTTGTACCTTTGTGTTCACCATTTCGTATTGAGGGTATTGGTTGAAAAGGGCTTCTGGGAAATGTAGTTGGCTCTTTGTAAGCGTTTTCCACAAGTGTCGCCAATGATGCGTACCTAGATCTAACTTCGAACAGATTCAGGCTCACTTGATCGTTTAGATCCGGTTCCGTTCACCGAGTCTGACTCTACACACCGCTACAACAAACAAGATGTCAGGTGTCTGTGGGATGTTGTCCCACAAAAAATACTCCAACGCTCAAGTCAGTAATAAACCTTCGAATTATAAGAAGGTAATTAGAAATGCAAATTGAGATAGAGAAGGTGATTGAGGTAGGAAGGAGTGTTCGCCTTTAGATGTAAAAGGCGTTTTTGTGACTCGTCGAGAGCACAATTTCTCAGATTAATGCTCATGAGGAACAGGCAGGCAACCAAGTCCTGTAAGCGTGGAAGCTTAAATGGATGGCTCTCGGGGAGTGGATGAAGCCTCTGGAATCTGAAGGCTTGGAGTGGAATTATTATAGTAAGTGATTGCGTGCTTGGGGATGAGCGTTAGTATGTTCAAGGGTTTCTCTGTCGTAGTTCTTTGTTGTCTCTATTTGTCGTCTCCGTGTTCGGGTCCCTTCGGAATGGAGACTCTATGGGGTTATATAAATTATGGGGAGGGCGACTTTCCTTGGCCAAGAAGGCATGATTCCTATATTGTGTTGGGTGGCCTTCCTTAAGTAAGAAGGTTTGACTGGTGCATTCTGTTGGGATCGTTTCCTTTCTGAGCGGGTAACGGTTCTCTAGATTATTTGCCTTCCTTCTATACTTTTGTTACCGTTAGAGTCCATTTTAGGTAGAAAGAGAGAATCTAGCACCTTCCTCATGGGAAGGGCGTCGGATCTGTTGATACCTTCTTTAGTGGAGATTCGCTTCAAGGAAGGCGTGAAATCAAGGAAAGAGACCGTTGCTTGTTGTGTACGAAAACGTCTGCCAAATTGGACCTGGCCCATATTAGATTTTTATCTTTTCAAGGCCTACTATTACAGTGCTTCCGGTCAACAGAAATGTTGATTGTCTTGAGGGAGCGCGTTGGCCACCTAATTGACGCTCCATACGGTCAATGCTAGCGTTGACCGTCTAAACGCGCATTTAGACTTTTCTGAATTTTTGGCCGCTTTTTTTATTGGGCCTGCCTGCTATGGGCTTACCCATCAGATTTAAATTTAAATTTTAAATAATAAGTCTAAATAATTGTAACTTATGATAAACGAGTCCAAATTATGGTGAGATCGATGGCCTATTTCTCATGGAAAGAAATGAAGAAAAAGTCAGATGAAGACAAATTGGGATATTGAGTTGACTCAGCGATAATGTCTATCTTTTAACACGTAATTTTAATTTTAACTTATTTTTCATCTATCTAAAATTATTATAAAAAAATAAAATCATTGTTGAATTTTAATCACTAATTCTTACCTAATAATGACTTATAAGATTAACAATTACTTAATAAATAAAGTATAAAACTCCAATTATGTTAAATATGAATTTATAGGCCAGATTAAAGATAAATTTATTGCTCAAATTTGGATAAATATTCGTGATAATTAAGCCAGACCAAAGAGGTCTAAATATGAGCTAATTATTAGGATAAAAAATCTTAATCGTACAGGTGCATAATCTAAATTTGGCCTGTTTAAATCAATTCATCAAATATTTTTTTTTCTTTTCAAATATTTTTATTTAAAATTTTATTTTTACTTAAAATACCTAAAATATAAAATATTTTTTAAAAAATATAATATTTAAATTATAATAATATTTAAATTTATATTTAAATATATAGTTTTTATATAGTAAGTTATTAATTATATAAAATTATAATATATTAAAATAATTTTTTAAAACCTAGGATTTATTCAAAATAAAAATATATTTACAAAGAGAAATGTTAATTCAAGCAAGTTGGACTGAATAAGTCAATTTTTCTCGTGACCTATTCAATAAAATAATTAATTGAGACCTGTTTTTTTGATAGTGTTCATCCATAAAATCGATTTATATTTACCAAATTTTATAAATTTTATAAGTATAGTAATTTATTTCACAAGAATAAGTTTATTGGCATTATCATAAAATTTTTGGATACAAAAGGTAATTGAGGCGATAATAAGTTTTTAGATCCTAGACACTATAATTTTATATGATTTACTTTCTTGTTTTGCTTAAAATTACTAAATAATTTTAAACAAAATTAACATTTGGACAATTAACAATAAATACAGATTTTCAAAATTTTATAAATTTAAAAAATAAAATATATTTATTATAATAATTATTAAAATAATGATCAATTGTATGAGTCTTATACATTATAATACTAGATGTAAGTAATTTATATACAGTTTGATCTCAATATTTTAGAGTTACTATTAGTAATTTAAAATTTTAAATTCATTCAAAACTTTAAAAAAATTTTTGTAATAAATTAAATAGTGAAAAAGTAAAATAAAATAAAATTAGAGTAGAAAAGGTGGTTTTTAAACTAGACTGTCGTTAAAAAATGATTATGGTGATTTTAATTTTATATGAAAGTCCCACTCACTTATTCTGATTTCTTTTTATTTTTTTCTTCTGGATAATAATTTCCAAAGCAGTCGTTGGGCCATTTCCCATATTTCAGTATTATCGGATGAAAATTCAATAACATTAATTTTATAATAATTAAAATTTATTTTAAAAATATGATAATATTTATATTTTTGATTAATTTTTTCACAAAATAAATATTCTAATACTTTATTATTTTAAATAATAAAAATATATATCATATATTATTTTTAATAATATAAAATAAAAATTGTTAAATTATAGTTATCTAACTGTCTAAAAACTTATGGTTTTCATAAGACTCGGCTCTACGGGATTGCCGTTGCTCCCAAAGGAGACAGTCCTTTCATTATCAACACATTAACTCCATTTTCTAGGTTTGTCTTCTTTCTATTTTTCATTAATTAGTAAGATATGTTGAATATATAGATGAATTATTTATTTTATTGCTAATATTTTAATCAAATTATATTTAATTTAAATTAATTTTTTTATTTATACTTATAAAATTAATATGTACTTAAAAAAATAATTCGAATTGAATGGTTATGGAGCAAACTTTGATCCAAGAAATCTCAAATTCTACACACAACGAACACAAACAAAAGGTCACAGGCTCGAGCTACTTTTCAAGATATTTTTTAATATTCAAATTACTGTTCCACTAGACAAACTAGAAGGCTTCCTTATCTTGAACACAACGAAAAGGCATTATCGATTACCTGTCTAGTCTAATCAAAAGAGAACATTGGTGTGTTACATCTCAGTCGGGGGCAAGTGGCTAGATTCTTATATCGAAATCTCCGTTTTCTCAACACCTTATTCTCGGAAGTGAGCCTAAATTATCTTCTTAAACTTCCTCCGCATTGGTACCTCAATTTATTGCATCATTAAATTAAACTTTTTATTTTAAATTAAGACAATTTATGATTTATATGAGCTCAAACCATCCAGGTAAACGGACAAATTGAGACCGACCAGACATAATTGGTAGTAATTTTTATGTAAATACAACTGTGTCCCTTTCAAACTGAATTATGATCGCAGTAACTAATAGAGTCTATTTATTTTATCATTCTTAAATTTTTAATTTTATAATCATACTCAATGAATTATTATGGTTAAACTAATAATTTAAAAGAAAAAAAAATAAAAGGATTAATAAAAATAGGACACAGGGTCAGTCCTACCATTTTTAACGAGTTTAACAACCCTCCTCCTTTTCACACTTTCATTTTGTTCATTACATTAAAATAAACGAGACATGTTAAATAAATAGACATAACAGTTGGCCCTATCATTTTTAATGAGTTTAACAACCCTCCTCCTTTTCGCACTTTCATTTTGTTCATTATATTAAAATCAATGACAAAATGGTCGGTTCTATCATTTTTAACGAGTTTAACAACCCTCCTCCTTTTCACACTTTCATTTTGTCCGTTATATTAAAATTAACGAGACATGTTAAATAAATAGATATATAATAATTATCATTTTTCTCACCTTTCTAATTTTTTTAAAAAAATTAAAAATTTTCATTAATCTTCATTAATTTTATTCTATAACTAAGTTAATTTTAAAATTTTTGATTTTTTAAATAATAAAATTAAAGTCCTAATTGACATTAAAAATAATAATTCATGATATTCTGTCACTAATAATATATATTATTGGGGGTACAGTAACAAAATAAATAAATCTGGACCCCATTGTTAGAAAAACGTATCATCAAAATGGTTAGAAATGTCAAAGAATCTAGTTATAAACGAGTTTTTTTAATATTAAATACTAATTTATGATAAACATTAATTATTGTAAAATTTTGGTATTTAAAAATTTCAAATGTTTGATATTTAAAAATGGAAATAAAGTTACATTTTTTTAAGTAACGAGAAATATGAATTTTTGAGAAAAAAATTGTTATACTCAAAAAGCAATCGTCTACCCAACAAAAGTAATTTTAACTGCCCCACAGATCAATAATATTGATTTCGATGTACACCTATAAAAAATATATAATTGTTATGTTATATTTGAAATTTTAATGCCTTTTTATGTCTTTTTTATATTTTACTTAGTATACTTATTTATTTGTCTCCTGATTAGGCATGAATTATTTTATTATGTATAAAATTATAATTTTAAAACTATTACTGCTAAATTTTAGTTAAATAGGGTAACCAAATTTAATTAAATTGATTATTAAATACTTATTCAAGTGAAGGATTGGAGTGGTGCATAAAGGTCTCAAGAGATGTGCATGTGTCGTCATGACTAAGATATTAGTACTTGATGTGCATTTGAAAGAATAATATCACGACTTAAGAATACAATATACGCAGGTCGAAAATAAAATTTATAATAATGTATTCCATTAACCATGAAAATCCAACCCAAACGTGACAATTCGAACACTTACAGGAGCCAATATAAAAAAAAAACTCGTATAAGACCTCATTAAATATAAATTCGGACAAACATAATATATAACCTATTATCCAAATATCGTAAAGGAGGTATCCAAATATAAAACTCCGATATTTCTCATACATGAGTCAAGGCTCTCATCCGGCCATAAATAATAACCATAACACATTCTTGAGATCAGAAACATACCCAACATAATATTTTCACTCACTGATAGAGATATGCCGCGTCAAATTATGTTCGAACTCCTATAAGTGTATCCGTGCCATTAGTCTGAAAGAATAAAATATGAAAACGTGAGTTTAAAACTCAACAAGTATCGTATAATGTAAACAGTGCATATAAATCAGAGGGAATGGATAACAATTATAACCGTGTCAAAACAGCACACAAGGTCCGTGAAATCCTTAAAAACTGAGGAGATGTCTCGTACTAAATTATCATCCGTATTAAACAGTCCCTCTAGGATATAATCATAATAAATAACGATCAGGTCAAATCTCATAGAAGATATCATATCATATGATTCGAGATTACATTACATAATCATGACCGTCATCAATATATTTATTGATCTAAATCTCATATATTATATGCTGAAATTAAAGAAAATATCGTAATTAAAACATATAAATATAAAATATGTTCGGAGCTTAACACATCAATAAATGTCATTTGAGACATTCCTATAACTCATCTGTGGGCCAAACCACGTATCTCGAATCATAGTCTACCCAAATATATGTAGAAATACAAAACATTTACGAAATCAGAGAACTAAAGATCAATAATGCCAACTTGAGGAAGGGTTACCATCGTCCGATAATCATGGCTATATCGGCTGCGATTTAAATCAGCAGTTTAAGGCTCGACTACGGTTTAAGCCAATAACTCAAGGTCATCCATGTACACTGTCTCCAATAGATTAGGAACTTACTCACTATATTTTACCACCCGCGATTTTGGATGCAATATCAAGTTTTATTTATATATTAGGACGTCAGAATATATTATTTCATTAATTCCTTATGATGGTTCTCATTTAAATACACAGTGAGGTAGGTCAGCTACTAAACGTCTCAACCTTCGCGCTGCGGGAAGTCGACATGATATCATATACGTCCCCGTTAGGACTAAGCCTCTCCGTCGGGAGTAATACCAATATTTCATGCCTCGGATCATATATAACGATCCCTTGGGTCACGGACCGCCATGGTCTCATAGTGACCCCGCCCCAACAGCATGCATGTAGACAGACGCATGGCCTGATTCATGATTTCACAATATACGGATAAATAAATATACATATATAGGGTTTGGGCGTCCGAAAACCCTCAAAATTATAAATGCCCATGTAAAACTACCGCACAACCAGTAAAACATACATGCATGTACATGATTAATAAATTTGGTGTATATAAAAATATATGCATGTTAGTAAAATATCCAACGGAAGTCAAAATACATCAGAAATTAAATCAAACTAAGACTAGGGTTAGATGATATATGCCTCAACTTTCTACTCCGCAAATCTAAATAAAGGATGTCTCAAAGCACCCGAATCGAGCCTTTCTCTCTCCTGCTTCATGCATGCCCCCCGCGCACGGCCCTCTCTCCTCTGCGCGCGGCCTCTCGCGCTACTACCGCTGCCTTGCCGCCTCGAAAGGCCATCGACGGCCTTCCCAGTGTCGCCTCGTCGGCACCACCGCCACTGCTCTGCCACCTCTCTCTCCTCGCACGGCTTCCCTCTCCTCACATCGTTGCCTGCACCGCATCGTGTCGCCGTCGCCTCAGCCTGCGACTGCTGCGGCCTCACCCGCGACCACCATCACCGTCGTTCACCTGCATCGTTGTTGCCTCTTCCTTCCTCCCCCTCCTTCTTCACTGTGCCCAAACCCTCCTCTCTCTCTCTCCCCAAACCCATTTTCTCTGTTTTTTTTCCTTTTTTAAAATCTTTGTATATATATATATATATATATATATATTATTATATATTATTATTACCATTATTATTGTTATTATTATTATTATATTTTTATCTTTCTTTTTCTTTCATTTTAAAATCTAAATCGATATTCAGACAATAATAAGAGCGCACTTCGGGCGCCATTCCAAAATTTTATTCATTTCTAAATTTTTTATAATATTTAAATTTATTTTCGCCACGTCTAAAATACCAAAATCATAATTAACATTAAAATAATTTAAATAGAGATTCAAGATATTACACTCTCCCATTCTTATATAAATTTTATCATGAAATTTAAGTACATCAATTCTTGAATAGATAATGACAATTCTTTCGAACTTAACCTTAATTAAAATATTCTTCCAAAAATCTGATCCTCAATACCTGATCACTCTATCCCAATATCAAAACTAAAACCCAACATATGATAAATTCTCACTAATTTCCAACGACTCAAACTTAATCACATAGGATAGATTATATACAAATTTTCTCAACCGAAAGATTTTTCAAAAATAATGTAACCAAAATGGTCATATTATTTCTCAACACTTGATCCTTTCTACCTTAAAATCTAAGCCGAAACTCCAATATAAAATAACTCATCGAAATCAGCAATAATTCACACTCGATCACATGCCAAGAATCAACCCATATATCTCTCAACATACATACACAAAACACATCATAATGATTCCGCCAAACTTGGGACAATGCCAATCTGTTGGCCACCTCTCCAATTCATTGTAAAACCTCAAAAGCCCTATCGAACCTCAACCTCATTCTATCATTTACCCTCGAAACTTGAAATTCATCTTTTCATGATACTTTCAGAAACATCTAATCACCCTTCTCAATCATCCAATCAGGCTGCAAATCTGATTTCTTATTTCAATCCTTAAATCAAATCTTGTAACCGAGGTGTGAATCTATATACTTTCGCTGCACAACTTTGGTTGATCATCTGTTTCTAATCGCAATCAAAAGCCTCAAAATTAGAATACTTTGCAATCTCCTCATCTCAAAAATGTGTCGATGGCCAAACTCGGGAATGACATTCTGATTAGCAAGCAATGAGCCGACTTCATTAGCATATCCATCGTCATGCAAATTGCCACCAAATTCTTCACTGTCCAACACATACTAGAAATAAAATGTCGATGGCTTCTTCCTTTAGGCACGAGATATATAATCAACTTGCCACTCCACTAGGTGGAGAATTTTTGACGTTACTTATGAACTTAGACCATTCCAACTCCACTATAGCTGCTGAAACCTCAATTGCTCCCCGAATTTCATCCACCAATCGAGACTCTGCAAAATCTCGTCCAGCTTCATGATGGCTCGACCAAAATGACTTCATCTCTGATCTTCACAAGAGATTCTTCCGCAGATAAGAGCTTGATTCGGAGTCCAATCCTAGTAGGGATTATTCACCGATAACTCTACAACTTCTATGGTCAAAATAAAGATAGAAGACATTGCAACGCAAACTCCTAATACAACTCTAATTCAAAATCATAGGACTCAACAAAACCCTTACCTAATCAATGTCCTCAAACCGAATTTCAAATCAGATTCTCTACCTAAAAATCTAAATTGAATCTTACAACTGAGAGTTATGGACCTACATTCTTCTGCTTTCTCTTATGAACATATGACTCATCAAATCCGAAGGCTTTTGACCTAAAATATCGCTAATAATATTCTCCTTCTTGGTTGACACAAACTCACCATCACACAGCCCTCAAGCGATCCACTCACTTATATAGCTACATGATTAATTTCTTTTCTGAAATAATTTCTTCAAACCTCTATGATCAATCGATACCACAATTCTCTCTCCATGCAATAACACTTCTAAATCCTGAAAGCAGAAACCTCAACTGCTAATTCTAAGCCACAAGTGGAGTAATTCTAATCATAGACTTTCAACAGTCGTAACCCATAGGCAATCACTCGAATACGCTATATCAGAACACAACCTCAAATCTTCCTCGAAAGTATCACAACTTACCACAGATTAACTTGATCTATTAGGGATCGACGAAATCGACATTGTCGATAATTCACCCTTTATTTCTAGAAAGCTCTCTTCACAATTCCAACGAACACCAACTGCTTCTAAGCCAAATGGCCCACAGACGCTGTAATTTTTTAGGAATCCTCAACAAATCACTTAACAGATTCAACCAGACCTAAGAAATTCGCACATTTGTAACAAACGACGGCATTCTTCAACCAGCCACCGCTTCAATTTTCTGTACCTCTACAAACATACCAATAAAGAAACAACACACCTAAAATAACACTACTTTCAACCAAACTTGCATATCCTCAATTTGGCAAATAACAAACTATCATTCATAGCTATGACACGGTCCTCAGACGAACCTCATGCCCCATATAAATTTCTCAAACCAATTAAAATATCAATAATAAAACCATCACAAATAGATCCAAATACGACTGAAAGATCCAATTTGTAAGATCTATAAAAGATGCCAATGAAATCACTAACCCAAAAGAACAATTGAAGCTCACAACGATCGTACCTTTATCTTGAAGGTTATCTCCGGTACAATCTCTTGATCATCCTTGATTGACAATACTCCGAATATAGATTGATTTTAGAAAATATCAAGCCCTAACTATTGATCAAACAAATCGCCTATCGATTTCTAACATTCGCTTATCAAATGATTCATTTTTTAAAAGAATTAAATTTTTAATAATTCATAGATAATCTCATCGATTCATCTAACTCATCCCAAAGACACTGAAGCATCCCACGGATCAGAAGACAATTCAGGCTAATTCTCTCCTCTAAGAAATAACCTCTAATTACCATACAATCAGAATAACTCCCAAATGTGACTATATTTTCCAATAAAACTTGGCATACATTCTCATCAAATAATTCGCAAGTAAAACAATATCAATTTTATCGCCTCTCAATCAGCTCTTCCTCATATTTAAAATTTATAATCCAAATTTCAAATCAAAATATTCTTATCGAAATCATCTACACTAATGTGGCGACTTGCTAACCTTTTTGATTTATATATGAGTAATAACCTTTTTGAGAAAAAAATTTTCATTTAAAATATTATTTATATTCTAAAATCTATATTTTTAAATATTTTATATTTTGGATATTTCTATATAAATATAAATTTTTAATAAAAATATTTATAGTAAAAATATCTACAAATCGATCAGAATTTATATGATTTAAATTATGAGCAGGCATAATTATATTTTTTGGTCCAGGTAAATAGACAAATTGAGACTGTTCTGATATAATTGCTACTAGTTTTTATGTAAACACAATAGTGCCCCTTTCAAACTGAATTATAATCGCAGTAATTGGTGGAGCCCATTTATTTTATCATTCTTAAATTTTTAATTTTATAATCATACTCAATCAACTATTATGATTAAACTAATAATTTAAAAAATAAAAGGATTAATAAAAATAGGACAAAATGATCAGTCCTATCATTTTTAATGAGTTTAACAACCCTCCTCCTTTTCACACTTTCATTTTATCCGTTATATTAAAATCAATGAGACATGTTAAATAAATAGAGATATAATAATTATCATTTTTCTCACCTTTCTAATTTTTTAAAAAAAATTAAAATTTGTCATTAATCTTTATTAATTTTATTCTATAACTAAGTTAATTTTAAAATTTTTTATTTTTTAAATTAATAAAATTAAAGTCCTAATTGACATTAAAAATAATAATTCATGATATTCTGTCACTAATAATATATATTATTGGGGGTACAATAACAAAATAAATAAATCTCGACTCTATTGTTAGAAAAACGTATCATCAAAATGGTTAGAAAAGTCAAAGAATCTAGTTATAAACGAGTTTTTTAATATTAAATACTAATTTACGATAAACATTAAAATTTTGATATTTAAAATTTTCAATTATTTGATATTTAAAAATGAAAATAAAATTACATTTTTTTTTAAGTAACGAAAAATATGAATTTTTGAGAAAAAAATTGTTATACTCAAAAAGTAATGTCTACCTAACAAAAGTAAATTTAACTGCCCCACAGATCAATAATATTGATTTTGATGTACACCTATAAAAAATATATAATTGTTATGTTATATTTGAAGTTTTAATGCCTTTTTATGTCTTTTTTATATTTTAGTTAATATATTTATTTATTTGTCTCCTGATTGGGCATAAATTATTTTATTATGTGTAAAATTATAATTTTAAAATTATTACTTGCTAAAGTTTAGTTAAAAAGGGTAACCAAATTTAATTAAATTGATTATTAAATACTTATTCAAGTGAAAGATTGGAGTGGTGTATAAAGGGCTCAAGAGATGAACATGCGTCACCGTACTAATTAATAATTTTATTATTTGTTAAGTTTAGATACATTATTCTAATTTTAGTTTTAAGATATATATTATTTAGTTACTTGATTTCTTGATATATTATTTTTTAGTGAGTTTTTAAGAGTATTTGGACTATATCTAACCTGTCCAGCACACTGATTGTTATGAATGAGTTTCGGATGTGGTCTTTTCTATAATCGGACACTTTATCCTGGGTTTTTGATGAGTTTGATCAGTGGATTTTTCCTAGTGGATAAAGATTTTTTAGATTAAATATTATCATATAACTTTTTATAAAAATAAATTTAAATATCTCGCATAAAAATAAAATTTTTAGTATAAATCAATTGCTATAGTTTTATATAGATAATGAATATTTTATATAAAAATTATTCTTTTAATTATAAATATTAAATTATTCTAAGTTTAGGGTAATATCCATTCAGTTATTATGCCTAAGTTACTATTAAACTAATTTCATTTTGGACCAATTTGATAACCCCCATCCTTTCACACTTTCATTGCGTTCGTTATATTAAACTAATCAATAAGATATATTAAATAAATATAGATTTATCATTTTTCTCACATTTTTAATTTTTTTTAAAATTTAATCTTTATCATTAATCTTCTGTAATTTTATTCTATAAATAACTTAATTTTAACATTTATTATTTTTAAAACTAATAAATCTAAAGTCCTAATTAATATTAAAAAGTAATAATTTATCATATTCGGTCTCCAACAATATATATTATTGGCTGGTACAGTAATAAAAATAATAGCTATGCCCACAAATTAGTGATATAGATTCGATCAAGAAAATTGCATATTTGGTGGCATGCACCTCTTTAAAATATAATTATTGTCTCTTTTTTATTATTATTAAATAAAAATTTAAAAATAAATATTTTAAAATATTAAAATATGCCTTTTTATGTATAATATTTGAGTTTCTAATGTCTTTTTATGTTTTTTTTTTCATTTTAGTTGGTATACTTATTTATTTGCCTCTTGATTGGGTATAAATTTTCTTTTATGTGTAAAATTATTATTTTTATATTATTGTTTGCTCAAATTTATTTAAATTGAGTAACCAAATTGAACCGTTCGCTTTTAATTCGGGGTTTTGTAGATAGTTTTATATCACATGTCAAATTACTATTTTAAGATTATAATTTATTTATTAATATATATATATATATATATGTTGGGGTCGGAAGATCCGAATCCACTAGATCCGGCAACAGAGAAAAATCCAAACCCTCCGTCATCGATAGCCACCATTTAGTTAACAAAGAATATGGACATTTAAATGCCTTTTTTACGTAAAACCTTTCCCAAATCAAGAGAAAATCACTAATACATAAATCCACCAATAAATCCATTATGTAAAATGGGTTACAAACCCTCGAGATAGAATATCCGCTATATACTTGAGAATAATAAAGAAAAACCTCACCGGAGTAAACGGGAAACACTCCTGTCTTTTACTCTCTGTTTTTCTTTCTTCTTTCTCTTACTGGTTATGCACTTCTCTCTACATTTTACAAGTGTTGGTGAAATGGCCGCCTGCCGTTTCACCCCCGCACACAGCAGCCGGCGCACAGCGCCCTTGGTGTTGTCTCCCACACTAGCCTGGTCACCACTTTGGGCTCCCTCTGGACTAGCTCAAGGCTCCCTCCTCTGGAAGCTCCTAGTGCTCATATATAGACGTCTGGCTCTACCTAATCCCATCTGCCCATCTGGTCATCTTGCAAATAATAGGTGCCATGTCTTTACCAATTTCGAACTTCCCGCCGCCCATGCTCCCGCAGATGGTGCATGTTCTGCACTGTGTAGACGCTGACTCAGCCTCAACCGCCGGCACACTAATCTGAAAGACATCTCGTCCACCGCCACCGCCACTTTTCACAGCCCTCCAAAGCCTAAGATTTCAGCTGGCCAACTTCTCGCTGACTGCCTTGACTACCATCCGGCCAACTTCTATAACGACCATCTCCCGTTGTCACCCGCCATCCGTGGTGTCTGCCAGAGCCCTTAGACGGCCAACCTTCGGCTGACCGGGATTCACCGGGCCGTCCGCCGTTAATCTCCATTGACCATCCACCGCTTTCCTCCTAAAAGGTCAACGAGACAATTCTTCAAATTTGATCTCCTCAAATCCTCCGATGACAAACCAGTTTGTTGGATTGCTCACAAGGGAGTGACCAGACCCAACAAACATTCCCTCACGACCTTGTGGGGAACACCTTCCCCTTTACCCCTACGATAGTCATCGCCGTCATAGCCTTCCTCAACTGAATCCTAAGATTAGCCTCTCAAAATGATGCCTTCTTCCGCCTCTACCGAACTAGGAGTACTCCAACTCCCTTCGCCTTCCCCGCGGTCGAATCATTCGCCTTACCTTCGCACCTCGCCTCCGCCTTATCACCCCGCGCTGCTGTTAGCCCCGTTGGTTCCGCCGTTGGTCCCGCCGACTCCGCCTTGGCCTCCCGCCATTTGCGCCGCTGGCTCCACCCTTGCTCCTACATGGCCGCGCCGCTCGCATAGCTTTGTCTCGGCCTATCAAGCTTCGCCGCCCCAGTTATGTTGGCTCCACCATGGCCCCGCGCCTCCGCACTTAGTCCTACTCGGCTCCGCCCTTGGTCCCGCACCCCACCTTGGCCTTGCTCAACTTCGCCTCGGCCTCCCGCGACTTCCGGGCCGTGCTTTTTACGCCTCCATCCAGCTTCTACACTAAATGGCAAACTCTTCCACGATGACACCGTATACACTCCAACCGCCGCACTCTCGGTGGCTCCACTTCTCGCGTCCACTTTACTAGGCGCTTCCCTTGTGACGCTTCACTCTACTTCGACAAGAAGTCGGGCCTCCGTAGGTAGCCCTTTCTCGGTCACACTCTTCGCAAGCCTCCTCTTTCCGGCTCCGGGTCGATCTCACCCATCTCTCGATACCACTTGTTGGTATCGAAGAGACTGATCTGCCTCTCGATACCACTTGTTGGTGTCGGAAAACTCAGATCCACCAGATCCAATAACAGTGGAAAACCCGAACCCCCCGTCATTGAAAGCCACCATTTAGTAGGAATAAGGAACAAGAGATGTACAGCTTTTTTACGTGAAAACCCCTTCCCAAGCCGAAGAGAAAAAATCACGGGACACATAGTCCACCAATAAATTCACTATGTAAAATGGGTTACAAACCCCCTAGATGGAGTATCCGCTACACACTTGAGAATAATAAAGAAAAACCTCATTGGAGTAAACTGGAAACATTTCTCTCTTTTACTCTCTGTTTTCTTTCATCTCTCTCACTGGTGGTGCACTCCTCTCTACATTTTATAAGTATTGGTGAAACGGCCGCCTGCCGTTTCACCCCCGCACACGACGGCCGGCGCACAGTGCCCCTGGTGTTGTCTCCCACGCCAGCCTGGTCACCACTCTGGGCTCCCTCTGGACTATCTCAAGGCCCCCTCCTCTGGAAGCTCCTAGTGATCATATATAGACGTCTGGTTCCACCTAATCCTATCTGCTCAACTGGTCATCTTGCAAATAATAGGTGCCATGTCTTCACCAGTTCTCGAGCTTCCTACAGGCCCATGCCCTATAAACGGTGCATGTTCTGCACTGTACAGGTGCGTGCTCTACAACCCAATTATCAGCCTGTCGATCAATCCTGGAAAGACATCTGTCCACTGCCAACTGTCACTTTTCACAGTCTCCAAAACCTAGTACTTAGCTGGTCAACTTCTCGTTGACCGTCTTTAGTGCCATCCGGTCAACTTCCCTATTGACCGTCTCCTCGCCGCTACCCACCATCCAAGAAGCGCTTCCTACAGCCCACTCGACGGTCAACCTCCTGCTGACCGGATTCAAATCCGCCACGGTCAATTTTTCACGACCGCCCACTGCTTCTCCTCCGATCAACGTCCCGTTGACCGGAAACAGTTCTCCGAATTTGTTCTCCTTAAATCCTCCAATGACAAACCAATTTATTAGGTTACCCACAAGGGAGTGATCAGACCCAACAATATAGGGCTGGAAAAGTAATTCCTTCTTCATTATTTTATTTTATTTTAATTTAAATAGTATGATTCTAATATTTTATAAAAGGAATATTTATTTTTTGATAATTTGAATATCAAAAAAAAAATTTATTATATTTGTTTATAAGTATCAACACCCGTGTATGTATTGTAATTTTTATTTTATTATTGATAAGGTTGCAAAGTATTGAAATTTATAATTTCACTTAGATAGCTAGCTAGACTTAAGAATTTGATGCCTATATATAGTGCAAAATATCACTATCAAATTTTATAAAAAATTGACTATATAGAGTAATTTTGTGGATAGAAGATAGCCACCTTACGATATACATTAATGATGATAGCTATTTGGCATAAATCGAGGGGCACGACATGAAGCACCATAACATCTCTAACACCTGTCTCACCTTTTGGATGGAAAAGATTTAAAGGATGATATTTAAAAATAAAAAAATATTCATAAATATAGATGTGATGTACTACGTCCTAATCTCATGATTAACTTTAATCATAAATAATTAACCAAATAATTGAATAAAAATCATTGGACGTGAGATACCTCAACTGACCTCAACAAAAATAAAAGTATACACAAGACCCAAATACATGCCACAACATTGGTAGCTTTGATATCAACCCAAATAATACGACGTCGGATCTTAAGTAAGGAAAGATCCCTACTAACACTGAAACAATATTCAATATCAATAACCTGCAAAAACAAATACATCCATGACTTATACATAAACGAAGCTAAAAACTTCCAACCTCAATCAGTTACATTACATGGAACACCTGTTGAATACAAATCTAATTTAAATTACCATAACGACAATCTCGCACATGAAAATCTATCTAAGACTATCGCGGCACAACAACTAACACCAGACGCCATAATACCACAACACAACCTTCTAAACATCGGCTGCAACCTGTTTACTTTATATTTATCATCCGGAATTAAAATTAAACTATAATACAACATCCAGATACAACAAACCTTACTTGAAATGTTAAACAATGTAAATCATCTAAAATCATAATAATCTAAGTTCTTCATTGTCCACCTGATGCTTCAATCTTGGTTGCCTGGTAAGGACTCATACAACTTATCTGAATGATTAGTAAAATGGTAAAAAAGTGAACCAAATACTCAATAAGGTATAATATATATCAAGGACATGCATATTTCAAACTTAAATACACAACGGAAGGAAATAGAATTCGTGATTGTGTGCAAAAGTTCAAATATGTATAGAACTTTTATAATGCATATCAGATTTTCTTATCTTTATACTTAACCGAAAACATATTTAAATCTTACTTTTCTTTAAGGATCAGGGTTGGTAAACATTACCAACTAAAGGAGCAGAAATATTGAAGAAAACATAGTGTATGCTCCCACACAATTTAAGGTTATAAGCTCCTATTCAACATTCAAAGATGGGTGGTCTACATATCTTCCCATACTGGAGTCGACGCCGCTTTTCTCTCCCCCACGGTTATAAAGGGACAGTCGTCGATATACCACTATAGTATTTTAAGATATGTCAAAGAATATTACCCGCTGAATGTTCACTGGTCTAATTTTTTAACTTAACTGAAGGAAAACTCTACACTAATAATTTTCGCCATTTGGAGAATGGTTCATCAATCTTATCAAATGGTAGAGTTCCTTTTTATACTTTCATAATTCTTTTCAATGCACACATACTTGTTTTTTATAATACAATATTCAAATAACTTTAAATAATGCATAAATTTACATGAAAATTTAGAAAAATTAGGAAAACTAGTAATCACGTACTAGAACAGTAGCTATACATGTTTTCAGACCATAAATATTAAATCCCATGAAATTTCCTATTTATGTGTATAATATCCATTTAATCCTTTAAATTTTTATTAACTAAAATTCGAATTTAGGGTCTGGAGTTTTTGACAACATTAAGAATTTTCATAAAAATCTACAAACTAGGCAATTTTTAAATATCGGCCCTTATGCTTACCATACGGGGTGTTTTGGTAAGGAAACTCGCACATTTAAAGGACTCAACGTAATTACCCGGACATGTGGAACATCACACACGAAATTCAAGTGATAAACACCATAATAACTGGAAATCATAGCATGCGTGGGCTAGGGTTTCCAATTTATCACAGTATTTCACCTAAAATTCGAAATTAGAAGAAAAATTGACATTGATGCACGTTTTTCTCACATATAGTTCAAAATCGGAAGACAAATCAACATATTTGTACATTTAATACATGTATACTTCAAAATCTAAATTTGGACAGACATTTGAGTAAAAATATCTGAAAGAAACGGCGAAAAATGAGTAATAAGAGAAAGATAAGCATAGGAGTATACTTTCCTCGTCCCAATCTATGACTTTTCTAACTAGCTTCACCTCGAAAATGGACCCGAGAGCTTTAATCTCCTCTTCTATCTCTTCTCCTTCATGTTCTCTCTCTCGTCTCTGTAAAAGTGGCAAAAAGCAGAATGCGCGCATATTTATACCCAAATTGATGCTCGAGCATCAGTCGGATGAGCCTTGGGCACCACTAGCGCCAAAAACCCCTGGGATCCGCGCTCGAGCGTCGCTTAAGAGAGACCCAGGCGCCAAAATGCGCCAACGCCACTGGAATCGGTGCTTGAGCATGGCTCGAGTACCTTCAGAGCACTGATTCCAGATTCGAGCCCAAATTGATTTCTGACCTCATCTTCCACATCCAATGACTTCAATTTTGATTATAATACCTTAATTAATCATAATTATCGTAAATGGAGAACTCGAAGTTTACAATTCTCACATTCTTATAAAAATTTCGTCATCAAAATTTTACAAACCTTAAAATTGAACAATCGGGGATAATCTTTCCAAATTTCTTCTTCACGTTCCCAAGTCACTACCTTGATTAAATAATTCCTCTAAAGAACCATAATAAAATGAAATCATTTTGATCCTCAACAACTAAATCGAAACCTTAACATAAGATAAATTCTTAATCCTCAACAGTGGCTCATCTCGAACACATACTTGCTTCATCAATTATCGATACATGGGTGGAATGTCTTGGCAATCCACCAAACTTGGAGGTGAAACCAATCATTAGCCACCTCTCCGATTACTACAAAATTTCAAACAAACCAAATAAACCTCGACTTTAATTTCACCTTAACCCACGAAAATGATCATTTACTTTGAACTTCAAATTGACTCTTGAAATCTATAGGCACACACATGTTTTCGCTACGCTACTCTAATTAACTATTTATTTGTGCACTAAAAATCCTCTTATAACTCATATCCATTGATTCATAACGGACACCTAAATTACAAAGTAGCCCTAGACCTAAAAAAATTTTAAAGATATCGATACAATTAAGACAAAGCCCATAATTCTCTAATTATAATTAATTTAGGAAACACAATTAAAGCAAATACCCAAAATTTTGATACACCCTCGATCACCACCAAAGCCTCAAAACTCAAATACTTAGCAAACTTATCGTCTCGTTACCATACCGACGAGCCAACTTATTCTATCCAAACATATCATCCAAATTCACAATAAATGGGCTGTCCTCGACAGCCAATCCACAATTATCAAAATAGCACCCATAATCCTTGCCGTCCTAACAACCCTGAAACAAAACTATTGGGGCTTCACATCTCATAATTTCAAAATCTCAATACTTTGGATACAACTCTTTTTCCCAAAAACCAAAAGTAAACCAGCTCATTTGTTCAAATATTAGGATCTGCTCGTAACTCACCTCTTTAACATCTTCTATGAAATATCAAAGACACATCAAATATGAAGATTCCTGACTCAAAATATCTGCAATAGTTTTGTTCTCCTTGAAAGATAACGAGACACAATTACACTCCTCAAACAGAGTTCATATGCCCCCATAATTCATTGGATTCATTAATGAGACCATCACAAAATTGATCTAAATACAGCCGGAAGATTCGATTCATAAAATTCACAAAAAAAATGCAGACGAAGCCACAAACCCAAAAGGTATTACCGAAACTTGTAACAACTGTATCTTTATTCTGAAGGCTGCTGTGGGCATCAACTTTCGATTATCCACAATTGACAACATTCTGAATACAAATCGATCCTAGAAAAAATTAAGCCCTTACAATAGATTAAACAAATTACCTATTGATTCCGATGCCCACTTATCAAGCAATTTATCTCCCGAACAACTTAAATTTTCCATCATCCACATATAACATTATCAACTCATCTTGCTCACCCAAAAACACTAAAACAACCATGGCAAGCACCTAACCGATGGTTCTTTGATTTAATACGGGGTCCTCAAAATCGGTGCTGATCCCGAAACAGCCTTGACAGCAAACTCGATTTACCAATCAAAAATAAACTGGCCTAATATTTTTCTCTAAGAAATATCCTCGAATACTTACACAGACCACAAGATGACTCCCAAATATGATCATGTAGGTTAATAAACTCAACACATATCCACATTAAATGACTTGCAGGCAAAATGATATCAATCCCGAAATCAATTAACTTAGGCCTCGAATCAAGATCAACCTAATTTAGACCTTAAGGCATCTCCTTACAACTTCTCTGATAACACTTGTAATGTACCACGTTCCAATCAAGTCATTAACTTTAATAATAAATAATTAACCAAATAACTAAATAAAAATCATTTGACGTGAGATACCTCAACTGACCTCAATATAAATAAAAGCACACACAGGACCTAAATATATGCCACAATATCGATGGTTTTAATACCAATCCAAATAATACGACGTCTGCCCTTAAGTAAGAAAAAATACCTACTAACACTGAAACAACATTCAATATTAATAACCTGTGGAAGTAAAGACATCTATGGCTTATACATAAATGAAGCTAAAACTTCCAACCTCAATCAGCCGTATCACATGGAACACTGTTGAATACAAATTCAATTCCAATCACCATGACGACAATCTCACACATAAAAATCTGTCTAAGACTATCACGAAACAAAAATCAGCACCAGATGTCATAATGCCACAACTAAACCTTCTAAACATCAACCATAACTTGTTTACTTTACATTCATCATCCGAAATTAAAATTAAACTATAATACAACATCCAAATACAACAAACCTTACTCAAAACGTTAAACAATATAAATAATCTAAAATCATAATAATCTAAACTCTTCATTATCTACCCGATCCTTCAATCTTGATTGCCTGACAAGGATTCATGCAACTCATCTGAAGGTTTAGTAAAATAGCAAAAAAGTAAGTTAAATACTCAATAAAATACAATATATATCAAGGACATGCATACTTTAAACTTAAATACATAAAGAAAGGAAATAGAATGTACAGAACTTTTATAATGCATATAAGATTTTCTAATCTTTATATTTAGTCAGAAACATAATTAAATCTTACTTTTCTTTAGAGACTAGACCCGGTAGGCCTTACTAACTAAAGAAACGAATATATCAAAAAAATGATTGTGTATACTCCCACACAATCTAAGACCATAAACTCATATTCAACATTTAGAGGTGGGCAGTCTACATATCTCCCTATAGAGGGCCAGACGTCGCTTTTCTCTCCCACATGGTTATAAAGGGGTAGTCATCGATATACCACTATACTATTCTAATGTATGCCAAAGAATACTACCCATTAAATGCTCCATGGTCCAATTTCTTAATTTAACTTAAGAAAATCTCCACACTTCATATTCTTACTTCTTGCCCTTTGGAGAATGATTCATCAATCCTATCAAACTGTAGAGTTCCCTTTCATATTTTCATAATTCTTTTCAATACACATATACTTGTTTCTTGTCATACAGTATTTAAATAACTTCAAATACATATGCATAAATTGACATGTAAATTTAGAAAAATTAGGAAAATTAGTAGTCACGTACCAGAACAACGGCTACATATGTTTTCAGACCATAAACATTAAATCCCACGAAATTTCCTATTTATGTGTATAACATCCATTTAATTCTTCAACTTTTTATTAACTAAAATTTGAATTTGGGGTCCGGGGCTTTTGACAACATTAAGAATTTCCATAGAAATTTGCCGACTAGGCAATTTTCACAATATCGGTCCATATACTTAATATATGGGGCGTTTCGGAAGAAAAACTTGCGCATTTAAAGGATTCAACGTAATTACCCGCACATGTGGAACATCACGCATGAAATTCAAGTGATAAAATATCATAATAACTAGAAATCATAGCATGCGTGGGCTAGGATTTCCAATTTACCACAATATTTCACCTAAAATTCAAAATCGGAAGAAAAATCGACATTTGTGCACGTTTTTCACACATATACTTCAAAATTGGAAGGCAAATTAATATATATGTACACTTAAACACATATATATTTTGAAATCTAAATTTGGATGGGAATTCGAGGAAAAATATCCAAAATGAACAGCGAAAAACGAGCAACAAGAGAAAGAAAAGTATATGAGCACACTTTCCTCGACCTGATCTAAGACTTTTCTAACTGACTTCACCCCAAAAACGGACCCAAGAGCTTCGATCTTCTCTTCACTCCCTTCTCCTTCATGCTCTGTCTCTCTCTCTCCTCTTCGTAAAAGTGGCGAGAAAGCAAATTATGTGTTTATTTATACCCAAACTGGCACTTGAGCGCTAGTTGGGTAAGGCTCGGGCGCCACTGGTGCCAAAAGCCCCTGGGATCCATGTTTGAATGTGGCTCGAGCAAAACCCAAGAGCCAAAATGCGCCAACGCCACTGTAATACTTTAATTAACTATAATTATCGTAAATGGAGAACTCAAACCTTACAACAGATGAATAAGGAAAATAATGGGTACCTTCATCTTTATGGTTACTTCTTAAATGATCAGACCTTCTATTTTATTTATAGTTAGATTTTATATCTAATAGATAATAATATTTAAAAAATTAAAATAATTATTTTGATGATATTAATATAGGATTTGCAAGTTTTAAATTTTATGGTTATTTAATCTAACCAATATATATATTATTTGTTTATTAAATATAAGAACATATGTTAAGAATATATATGTTTTTAATACAAGGCCATATCAAATTGATTGATATGTTATCTACATATTGTTTGATAATTAAATTGTTACACTTATTTATTTGTCGCTTGATTGGATATTAATTTTTTTTTACTATGTGTATGTCACGACTCGATACTAAAAGCAGATAATAAATAATAATAATTGAATTAGAAAACTTATTCCTTTGGCCATGAAAGAACAAACCCAAATTCAATTAATCAATATTGGATCAAATCTAACAAAAATTAAACAATTAAAAATAATCATTAGCAGAATAATGAAGGAATGACCAATTCAAATTATTTGCCTGGTCATAAAAATACTGACCATAACCTGTTTACACACAAACTATAAGTAAAATGATAGCCCAATGCTACCAAATCATAACATCAAGTCTATGGTCTTGATAGTAAAATCATCCCAAAACATATCCCCAAAATAATACAACAGTTACTACTAATATAAACATTGCCTCTCAAATATATGAAATATAATTACAAATCCAAATATAAATCTAAATACAATAAAACATGAATAAAATCTTTTGATCATCTTCATCCAAACTCCTACAAGCAATTCATACCCCTCTAATATGAAAGGTTTGTAAACAATATAAAACCATGAGTCAAAAACTCAATAATAATGATAATAATGATAGAGCAAATGTCCATCAAACAAAACAAACGAATGAAAAATAATAAAATACTTGTAAAAATCCTGTATTTTAAATAATTTAAGTGTCAAACATCTAATGCAAAATCCAAATGCATCAAACATCCAATTATAATGTACAAATATAATTTTATATGCAAAAATTATAATTTGAGTATGAGTACCAATCACCAAATGTACAAAATTGTTCAAAATTCTAACATTGCAAACCCGAATGCTCGAAGTTCAAAGTCCAGATCTGAATTTAGAAAAATTTGAATAATAATCAAAGGTTGCAAATCTCAGAATTTCAAATATCTCAAATATTAAATAATATATAGATAAAATCATAGAAATCCAAAATATGTTAAAATGTGAGAACTAATAATTAATAGTTAACTTTTAAAAAGGATTACATTTACTTCTAATAAATTTAAGCTAAATAACTACTATTTATATTTATAGTTGGGGAGTCTATATATTCCTCATTATAGATTGGGCCAAACGATATTTTTTTTACCACATGTGGACAATATGTATAATCGTCAAGCTTATCAGAATATAATATAACATTCGAATATATTATTTTAATTAATTTCTTAGAATAGTTCTTAATAAAATACTAAATCGGAATACATTATAATAAATATTTAAAAGTTTTTTTATTGCTTAAAAAGTATAAAACTTTCACTTTGAAGAAATACGAATACAAAATTTTTCTCTATAAAAAATATAAATATCAAAATAAATAATAAAATAGAGTCCAATCCAAAATATATGTATGGACTTGTAATATCCCGGATTTTATTTGAATTAATTTAATATTAATTATAATTTTGGGCAAATTGGGCGTGACAAAATTAATAAAATATTGAGAAATTTTGGGAGGATGTTTGGGTCGGTTGGGCTGATGTCCGGGGTGCGCCCGTGTTTGTCGCCCGGGTATTAATTCAAAATTTGGATTAAAAGAAATGAAAAATTAAAATAGAAAATAAAATAATAATAATATTATTATTATTTAAATAAAGGAAATGAAAAAAAAGGGGAAAAAAAAGACAAGAGATAAGGATGAAATCGGGGTGAGAGGGAGAAAGACGAGAGAGAGAGGGTTAGGGTTTCGAGTGATGGAGGAGAAAGAAGAGAGGGAGAAGAGGGAGGAAGGCGGCCGTTTGACGACAGTCGGGACGACGATGAGCGGCGAGGGCGGCGCGTTGTGCCGCTGGGCATCCGGTGGCTGGAAGCTTGGTCGGTGGCGGTGTCGGTGGCGGTGAGGTGAAGCCATCAAAGAAGCCGACGGTGGGTGTCGGTAATGGTGTCGATGGCGGCGAACAGGGGAGATGGTGTGTCGGTGGTTGGCGGTGGCCGTGGGAGAAGCGGCAGTGGCCGTGGGAGAAACGGCGGTAGCGCGGTTGTGGGTTGCTCAAGAGAGAAAACTGTGCATGGTGAGAAGGGAGTTTGAGCTGCGACGGCGGCACCGACGTGGACGGGGTGTCGCCGGGAGGCCGGTGTTGGCCATGCGTGGCAGTGGTTGGCCGGTGATGGCCAAGCCTACGGCAGCAACAGCGGCTACGCACGGGAGACGACGCAGTGGGATATCGTGAGCAGAGGAGCGTTGGCGAGCACGGTGGAGAGAGAAAGGGTTGATTCAGGCATTTCGGGACATCTTTTCTTCAGATCTGCAAAGTATGATGCTAGAGACATTTGTCTTATTGGTATATTCCGTGACCAAATGTTTTATTATATTGATGTCGGGTTGTGGGTTGTCGGGTTAAAGTCCGTTCGGTCCGCCCTCCACGCGCTCGAGCCCGTCCAAAGACCGCCGCTACTCGGTGCCCTTAAGCGCTCGAGCACATAAACCCCGAATGGGGGCCGCTCGCTTCTCGCCGACATCCGCCGAGCCGATAAACCAAGATGCCACCCGCTTGCTGCCGCCTCTCCGGCCTGCTCGAGCGGCGGTCCAACGGACAGAATTTTTGAACGCGTTTTTGGCTTCTATAAATTCACACCTTATTTTTTTCAAACCCTAAGCACGCCATAAACTCTCTGGACAGATTATTTTGAGCCCCCATTTGAGAAGAAAGCCTTTCATGCTCCATTAATTTTGCTTCTCTTGAGAAAACTCTATACTACAAGATTGATCTACATGCTATAGAAGTTTTCTCACCAACTTTCTTTCACCTTTGAAACATTACCTTCTACCATCGTCGGAGACGTTGGTTCGTGAAGAAGGAGACTCGTTCGTGAAGAAGGAGACTCGTTCGTGATTGGCAATTCAAGTGGCACGAGAGGGAAGAGTGGCTTGAAGACCGGAAGGTGTCCGGTTCCGTTGCCGCGGGCAAATCCAAGGAGTTCCTTGGTAAGGATCACGTGTCGGGAGTAAGTCGGCTAGGTTAGCGCGTCATTACCACCCGGGCTGTAAGTTGATTTTCATAGTGCATTGCTTCCCTGGCCGTTGAAGCCCGGAGTGTTTTTCTCGATACCGTGGGTATCGAGTTTTCACTTCGTCACCAAAAATTGAGTCTTTTTACTATTGTTTATGCTTGGCTTGATCTCTATTGCTTGTCATTATTATATTGTGCATGATTGTTAGTCTCGTATACATCTAGTATAAATATCTTTTACGTGTATTAGATATTTATTATTTATTATTGCTTCCGCTATATTTTTAACGGGGTCGAAACACGGTAGCACCGAAACATGCTTTTTCATATGACGTCCAGACAAGTATCTGTAAACCCCCTCTTTGGTCTAATTTAATTTCTGATATATTTTGGATAATATTTAAAATTTTTACTAACATGCATGAATTTTTAGTATACCAATTTATTTATTCTGGACATGCATTTATAGTTCATTGGATGTTTTGGGGGTTGTTGGATTGAGTTTTATGATTTTAGAGAATTTAATATTTTTCTGAAAGTCTGAATAATTTATTGGATATTGTATATTTTTATATTAATATATTTGTATAAAAAAATAAGTATGAAATTTTGCATTGGCCGTGCAGTCACATGCATGTGCCGGGTTGTGGTTACTACATTTGGATTTAGAAATTAGACACTCTAGCCAGCTCCCGACGGGGAGATTTATTTGGAAATCCCTTTCCGTCGGCAGGAAAGGCTTGGAGTAGTGACCCTTCTCATTTGGATAATTTTATTTGACCTTAAAATATATTCGGACATCCTAATATATCTAACAAGCTTGAGAAATGTACCCAAAGCCACGGGTGGCAAAACATAGTGAGCAACCTTATCTATGGGTACACAGTACATAGATTTTGGCCTAAGGTTACCGGGATTATGTGTAACCCTTCCTCAAACTAGTCTTTAAATAATGAGAATCCAAATTTGGTGCATAATTTGTATTTTTGCATTAATTGGTATTGAACTTTGATTTGGATATGGATTTTTAGACTTGGATTTAAGATTCGTCGATTTTTGCCTATAATTGGGCTTAGTATATCTCGTACAAACGGTTTTGATTATATGTTGTGATCCGAACATTTGGAATATCTGTCGCGGTGCTGCTTCGGTCTCTGTGCATGCTATTGGATTATCCGGCTATCGGATTCTACCCCAAATCACAAGCTGATCGGGTATTGGATTTGGACTTGGACTTGGACTCGGATTGACATCGGTTTTGGAATTGGTTTGGATCATCTCTATTTTGGTTATATATATATATATACGTCCCGACGAGGATTATTTTTAAAATTTGGACATTTGTTTGGATTTGGATATTTGATTTGAGTACAAGACTACAATTGGATTTTGAAATTTGAATCTTGGATTTCGGTTGAATTTGTCTTATTGACGATTTATTCTGAAATTTGATTGGATTTTCATCCATTTGACATTCTCTCTGATTTATTGGACTCCTTTTGATTAAATATGATACTTATTGAGCATTAGGCTCATTTTTCTGTTTTGTCCATTCAGAGTAGAAGGTTCAGATGCAGTACAGAAGTAAAGACGTAATCGGTCAGATATTCGTCTGTTTTGGTGAGTTTCAGTTTTATTATGATTAATATTGATATTTGATATATTTAGATTATGGAATTGGCGGATATGGGCTTATTGTTATATTTCGAAAATAGTTGAATATTATGTTATGTTTGATTATGATTTTTGGGTCAGATTATTACCACCCTTACGATTATTATAGAGCAGGTCACATTTATATTGTTTGAACGGTTATTCAAAGAGGTCCTGTGAGGATTTTAATTTTGTTGAGGGTATATTTTGATTTATCACACCGAAATTTTGGGACTTAGTATTATATGTTTAAAAATTATTTAAAATTTTAGATTTTAGAAATTATAATTAATCATTTAAATTGACCTACTTGGTTTGGGGTTCGTGACAGACTACCACATATAAAGCTTAAATACAAGATTTTATGACTTTTTCTTTATAAATATTTTTATTTGTAAATATATTATCTTAAAATATTTACTTATTAAATAAAAATGAACAAATGTCCAAATCTTTTGGCAAAATCATGAAATTTTTTAAAATAACTAGTAAAAATAACGTGCGTACACACATATTCAAATTAAAAAGTAAAAAATGGCATAATATACATCAAAATACAAAATTAAATAAAACTAGGGAAAATTTAAAATAGGTCAAAAATTAAACTCAGAAATACTTGCTTCAATCTTCTAACTTGACAAATTTGACAAAATAAAGTTTTAAAATATACTCATTTTCTTCATCTCTCTTTTCTTTCTTGATTTTTACGCTCCTTTTCTCTTCTTTGTAACAAAATCTAATAGAAACAATGTGTGTATTGCTTTTATGAATAAATCGAAGCACAAGTACTAGTCAGACACATATCAAGTGGCATTTAAATACTCAAGCACTGCATCAAGCACAATTCAAGTGCCAACAATTTGAAAAAACTATGCACGAGCAATATAGGAATGTGCCTCAAGTGCTACACAAATTGCTTAGAACAAATATGAGCACCTAGAGGTACTTTTTAGACATGTACATGTTGCTAGAAATGCATATGAATACGCATCAGGTTTGAATCGCAAAATTGACTATTCTTTAAATTTTTATTATATAATTATTTTTAATTTAATGTAAAATTAATTATTGATATTAAAATTTATAAATAGAAACTAAGTGTTACAATTCTCCACTTCTTATAAAAAAATTCGTCCACGAAATTTATATACTTTAAAACTTGAGCAAGTAGGGGTACTTTCCCCAAATTTTGACTTCATGCTCCCCGGATATTTCTTTGAATTAACGATTCTTACATAACACTTTAACCAATTGAATCATCTTAATCCATAAAACTTGATATCTTCTTTCTTAAATTTAAACCATAATCTTAGTGTATATCGAATTTTTGCCAATTAGAAATGGCTTATACTTAATAATGTGTGAAGGATCAAACACATATTTTCTCAACATTAAGACATAAAATATACCATGGCAATTTGTCAAATTAGAAGGTAAGGCTAACTTGTAAGCCATTGTTTCAATTTGCTATAGAATTTCAAATGGCTCAATACACATTTGTTTTAACTTTTTTTTAACCCAAACCCCATGATCTTCTTACTCAAATACACCTTCAAGGACACTGAATCACACATATCAAAATTCAAATTAGATCTCCAACGATTAGCACAACTCTTCTAATAGCTCCTAACAACTATTAGAGACTCTTGAATTATTTTAATTTTATAATATGTGTA
Organism: Nepenthes gracilis; assembly: GCA_033239525.1. Lineage (NCBI taxonomy): Eukaryota > Viridiplantae > Streptophyta > Magnoliopsida > Caryophyllales > Nepenthaceae > Nepenthes > Nepenthes gracilis. Next base: position 3,408,026 of record BSYO01000024.1, on the reverse strand, counting down.
TTGAATAATATCGATGCTTAAAATTTTTTTTATCACCAATCTCTTCACAATCAATAGAAGGCCTACATCTCCATCCACACAATGTCTCAAATTGAGTTATCCAAATATTTAACTAATAGCCGTTATTATAGATAAATTCAACCAGTGGCAAATAATTTTTTCAATTTTCTTTCATTTTTAAAATAGATGTTTTCAATATATCATCTAAAATTTAAATAGTTCTCTTTGATTAATCATATGTTTGGAGATGAAACACCGTACTGAATTTTAAATTGGGACACAACTTTTATGGAAGATTTCCTAAAATTTCGATGTAAATTGTAGGCCATGGTAAGAAATCATTGAAGTTAGAATATCGCATAACCTTACAATCTCATTTATATATAACCTTACCTATAGATCCCTAGAAAAAAATCCTCTCACAGGCAAAAAGTGAATTAATTTAGTCAATATATCTACAATTATCCAAATATTACAAAAATTGTCATTGTCCTAGGTAGAGGTGAAATAAAATTCACAGTAATATGTTCTCACTTCAATTAGAAATAGATAGAGGGTGCAAAAATATTGAAGATTTTTTATACTTAATTTTGACTTGTTGACACAGTATATAATTTATTCTATGTCATGTATAATTAGAAACAAAAAAAAATAATTAGTAAATTAAATCATCCCCAAACATGTCATGGGAATAAATTTAATTAAAATTAGATTGTCCAACAAGTTCGTTCTAATCGATCTAAATTTTTATAATGTATGGTCAATTTATAGAGTATTATGGATAAAAATAGTTAAAAAATTTGATCAAATTACATATTTTGGGCATCACATAACAAGTGGTAAAAATAATAGGTTCGACCTAGTCAGATACATATAATTTTTGTTCAAATAAATATCAAGTTTACAAAAATATTACAATAAATCTTATTTTTGTATAATTAATAATTTTCTCAAGTAAAAATTCTTCATTCAAAATATTATTTATATTCTAAATACTATAATTGAAAATATTTTATATTTTAAATGCTTTTATGTAAATATATTAATTAAAAAAATATCTAAAATATAAATAGCAATAGATCGATCAAAATCGACACTGTTTTGATTATAGACAGACATAATAATGATTTCTAGCTCAAGTAACCAGATGAACTTAGACTAGCCGACCTAGCTGTTACTAATTTTTATATCAACCCAACACGTGTTCAGTTCAAGCTCATTGTGATCATAATAGCTGATAAAATTCTTAAATTTTTACTTTTATGGTCGAACTTGTTCAATTATTAGATTATATTATTATTAAACTAGTAATTATGATAGGGTTTGTCCTTTCATTTTCAACGCACTAACTCCCCCCCTCCTTTCACACTTTTATTTTGTTCCTTATATTAAACTAATCAATAAGATATGTTAAACAAATATCTTATTTAAAAATGTGTCAAAATTTTGTGTTTCATAGAAAATTACTTTCCATTTAAAAACAAGATGAAATTAAAAAATACTGAAAGATGAAATTGTAGTTTGTTTGTTTCGTTATTGATGCGTCATAAATCTAAGTTTTGAATGGATTTGAGGTGATCTAGTCTGTCAAATTTTGATCACTATCCATTAAATTTGGGATCCTACACACCACAATTTTAAATAAGAGATTAGGTGACGGCGGGATTGAGTTTCACTAGAAACACTCCGATACTCAAATCAATAAACATCTTTCTGAGGATGAAAAGGTTAATGCAGAAACGTAAAGATGAATATTCGGAGTGGGATTTGAAAATGATGGTCGAAGGTGCGCTCGTGGAGAGAGTAGTTTTGGTTGTGGATGCTTGTGGAAAGCAATTTCACTGAGTATTGAGCTCACAGGGAACTAGTAAAAGAAAGAGAGACGGAGACTCAATATTTTTTAAAGAAAGATAGGAGTGGGAAATTTGAATTGTCACGTCGCTTTTATAAAGATCATCGCTGTAGAAGAAAAGCAGCACATCTAAAAGGCGCAGCAATCATAACGGACACGTGTCGGTTCCGGAGAAGGCGCAGTCAAGTTGAATCCTCTAGCGAATTAATCGCTCGGATTATAACTTCCCTACGCAGCGACACAAGGTAGAAAGCAACGGGTCACTCAGAGCAGCATGAATCCCAAAACGGCTCGGTAGCAGTTCGATTGCCCGTCCAGTGGCATAACGGAACGATGCGTCAAGCTCAACCCACACCGTTCCACAGATTCTAGTGCAACAGTTAATGAATCTGGTCAACTAGCACATCCACTTGGTTCTCTGGATTTTAACGTTACGGTCAACAAATCTGGACAATGTTCTCTTCCGCCCAGTTCTCGGAATTCCAAGGTTGCAATTAACGAATCCGGTCAACGTTCTCTTCCGCTCAGTTCTCCGAATTCTAACGTTGTGGTCAATGAATCCGGTCAATGTTCTTTACCACTCAATTCTCTGAATTCTAACGTTGCGGTCAACGAATCCAGTCAACGTTTTTTCCTCTCCGTCCTCCGAATTTAAGCATTACGGTCAATAAATCCGGTCAACATTTACTTTCACTCCATTCGTTAGATTCAAACAGCGCGGTCAACAAATCCATAGTAAAAAATAAAAGATAGTGAAACATGCATGGCAATGAGAGATGAAGACTGAAAACAATTGCAAGTTTTCTCATTAATTTCCTCCTTGCAAGTTACATTGCCAATATGGGCCAATACATGATAAAACTTTGGGAAAAAGGAGTACAGATTTATCAAGGATTTGAATGTGGGGAGGCATAAATCCACTTTCAAATCTTAATAACAACCACTCCCATGAAAAGAGGTGACCAAAGCGACATCCCGTACGAAAGGGGCAAACCAAAGCAATTCATACTTCACGACTCGAGAGCACAAACCGTCCGAACCCCAAAACCAGCAGCTGGAGCAGCAAACTTTCTAGTAGAGCCCAGCCCCCGCGACATCACACTAGGCATTGTGGAAAGGCAATGCTGAGGAATGTCGAAAGCTCCCCAATTCATAGCACAAGGGAAGCACCAAACGCCAAAAGGCAATGATGTCGGCAAATTTGCAAAGAATCCAAAAGGTAAGAGAATCACTCTAGGAATAGTGGAAAGGAGAACTTGGGACAGACTTGAGGAGACAACATAACCAGATGTGTCCCATCGTAAACAAATCGGAGGCCGGAGTCTCTGGCCACCAGTATGGGGGCTATTGATGGGGACGTCAGTAGTGAACTGGCCCAAAAGGGGTAATAAGCACAGAATCGATAATGATCCATTTATCTTTGGGACGATCAACCATGTCATTGACAAGAGGAGCGCAGCAAGTAGGCCGGACGCGACCCAAGATAAACGCGGCCCAGATCAAAATCAGCCCACGCACACCTTCTCAAGCCTCAACGGTCGCCTGTCCTTATTCTCCGTACTTCCAAGGAAGGCAATCTCATCTGTAATGGCAATCTCCCAGAATCATAGCACATTTCAGAAGAAAGACGCACAAATCAGCGCATGAACCACAAAGGGTACCCTAACGATCACTGCACGCGGTATCTCCGTAAAAGGAATGGAATCCTCATTCCTGACCATTATAGCCCAGAATGGTGACCGCGCCCATACTAGGGAATGCAATGATCCCCACAAAAGGTGGGCATGCCACCTCGTCACCCAAGGAAAGTAGCGAGGGCCCCCGACTATAAAAGGTCATGAAGACTCATTCTATAAGTAGGCTCCTCTCACATGCTAAAAGCGTTCGCTTGCATATTCAAGCTAGTAGAAGCTCTCGAAACTCTTAAGCATCCCAACGCTCGCTTTCTTTCTCTCTATTACTAGTTTCTTGTGAGCTTTATACTTAGAGAAACTACTTTCCACAAGTATCCACAATCAAAACCACAATGTCCACGAATGCACCTCCCACCATCATTAACAAATCTCACTCCCGACATTATCTTAATGTTTCTACATTTACCTTCTTATCTTCAGAAAGCTGTTCACTGATTTAAGAATCAGAGTATTTTCAGTGAGATCCGATCCCGCCGTCACTTGACTTCTTATTTAAAATTATGGTGTGCAAGATCCCAAGCTTAGTAGATGGTAATCGAAACCTAATGGACTGGATCGCCCCAAATCCGTTTGAAACTTAGATATAGGGCGCATCAGTTGTAAAATTGTAGGTTCAATTGAAAGCAAATGGAGAATTATGGGAGCTCCTCCAAGATCGTTGGATTTTGAAGCATCGCTCCGGATTTTAAAATAATAAAAAATATATAAATATTTAATTTAAAATTACTTTTAATATTATATTAAAATATTAAAATATTCATATTATAAAAAATAAAGCTACAGATAACTATTTATATAATTTTTAATTTTTTTAAAAAAATAAGATTTTGGCCATTGCATCGTCCATGCAAGGGCCAAAACTAAAAAAAAATAAAAGCTATTATATGTAATTTTTTTAAACCAAAACTAATTGCCTTTAAATTTGAAGAGTATTAAAGGTAAAAAAAAAATTTTCTCTTACATTTTTTAGGTTTTAATTTTCTTCACAACAAAATAACTATTATATCGAGTATATCAATTGATTTACCCGATATCTTTCGATATATTATTCAATATTTATACATCGATTTGCAATTTACAAAAAAATTACACCTGATAAATGTTTGATATCGATACATATCAATCAATAAATATTAATATGACAGTAACTGATATTGATATTTTTATCTATAAAACTTAGTATTGTCTAATTGTTTGCTTGTTTATGTGAGGGTTTCCTTTTTTTTTTTCTTTGGTGGGTGTGGATGTAGCTGAGTTTTTCAGGCTCCCGATAAGGAAACCATATCTAGAGCCAGGGCAGCGGAGATTTGCCCATGGCGCAAATTTTGCATCGGGCGGTGCTGGCATGCTCAGCAAAACTCACTCAGGCATGGTATACATTACCATTAAATTTGTTATTGACCAAACCGGATAAATATTATAAAATTTATTTATTAATCAATATAACTCACTTATTTTTATCAAATTAGTCAAATCTTAATATTATTATAACTACATAATTATTAACCCTATTGAAAAAATTCCTAGATCCACCACTGATGACGACTTCAGCCTTTATAATTGAATCTGTAGTCTGAAGTATGATTCCTGATAATACATACATAGAGTTATTCTAATATGTACATTTACGCTTCGGTCTGAATCCCACACAAAGTAATCTTAAAATTCTTCATTATCCAACAAATAAAATTACCAAATGAAAAAACCATTTGAGTAGCATTTGAGTATACTTTCTTCCCTTTATAAAAAACAAGTTGTAATCTCAATGAAAGCGGTTGCTTTCAATTGAGAAATATTTCAGGTATTTACTTTATTCTCTTTATAATCTTTCTTGAAAATTAATCCCTTTTGACCGAGCTTGCCGGGTATTTGCTTTTCCTTTGTCCCTTATGCTACGGCTCCTTGGGTTTAGTTTTGCCACAAAAGAGACAATTGACCTGATTTTATTCGTAATTACACATTATCCTAACGATCTCTTTCTAACCAGTGATGCAGAATAATTGAACTTATAGCTCAAAAGGCCTCTTCTCTTTCCCTTGCATCTGTTGAGCCGGCTTGATCCGAGAATTGTTTTTCCTTCTTTCACATGTCGTTTTGAGCTGGAAACTATAAAACCATTTCCCTTTTTTTTTCTAAATCATCGAATCATACATCAAACCTCAGTCTTTTTTAATGCGAGGGATAATCAGCCGTAAAAGTTAACTGAACTGCATTCGAATGCTTAATTACCCATTTCATCTGTCGATGATGCTAAGATAATTTATTCAGGTAATAGTAACCCCGCTAAGAGCTCTTTTTCAACGAGAATATATGAGACAACCATTTATCTTACTTTTTTTCGACAAGGAAAGAAGAGTTAAGCTTGAAACTCCTAGTAAAATGGTTTCTACCATTTCATTTTTTTAGAGAAAAGAAGGATTTATAATTATTTATTTTAAATTAGTGCTTAGCCCTTTGTTATTTTATTTTTTAATTTTATGCAGATAAGCCTAAGAGAGCAGCTGAGCTACTTCAAGGAAGTGGTGAAGACATTAAAGCAGCAATTTGGTGATTTACTGGCCAAAAGATTACTAACGAAGGCTGTTTATCTCTTCAGCACGGGAAGCAATGACTCCCTTCAACTTCTACCCTTCATATCCCAGCGCATCTCAATCATCCCAAAAGCGATTCGTGGCCCCTGTGCTTGGCAACTTGACACGAGTACTTGTTGGGAATCACTCCCGTGAAGAAGTCCGTTTGATTGAATAAATTGGGCAGAGCACGAAGGTGCCATTGTATAAAGAAATGAAGTTCCGGTCAACGGGGAGTTGACCGGATGGACGGTCAATGGGCTGTTAACCAGTTCGGCGAAGAAGTAAGCCGGTTTCACTAAGAGATTTTAAAAGAGCAAATTTCAGACGGTCAATGGAGATATTGACCGGCCTTGTGAAGAACGCGGACGGCCCACTGTGCGCCGCCCGCCAGGCAATGCAAAACTATGCCAGCTCAGCAGATCTTCTAGAGATACATGATCTCAGACGGTTTTGCAGGAGCCATATTTTTGGACAGGGAAATATTCATATTGTTGGAAGGAATTGTTGCTGTCTTTTTATGTATCAAATATTGCTCCATATATTGTTTGATTGATTGTGTGGTGTATATACTAGTGTGTGAGAAAGAGAGAAAAACGGTGAAGGAGTGTTCTTCAATTTCTCTTCTATTTTCTATTGTTGTCTCCAAAATCTTATAGTGAAATACATTTCAGTGGACGGATTATCCTGTGATTTTTTCCTTAATTGAGAAGGGTTTTCCACGTAAAATTTCTTGTGTTCATTGTTCTTCTTCATTCGTTTTTCTCACTGTCCTGTCTAATCGGAAAAGTAGTCCGCCCTCTTTCCCAACAAGTGGTATCAGAGACTGGTTCGTGTTGGGTATTGTGACTTGCTTGAATCGATGGCATTTTCGTCGTCAAAGAATCTGCCTTTTGGCAATGAGCAGTTCAACGGACAAGGGAACTTCATTCTCTGGCAAGAGAGGGTGAAGAACATTTTGACGAGAGAAGGGACAATGAAGGCGTTGAAGAAGAAAGATGAAAAGCCTGAAAAAATGACCGACGAAGACTAGCAAGACAAGAGAGATCTTACAAATTGTACTATTAAGTTGTGCCTGGCGGACAACACTCTTCAAGAAGTTATTGGTCTAATTGATCCGGCGGAGATCTGGGAGAAGTTGGAGAGCCGTTACAAATCCAAATCTCGACACTGCCACGTGAAGAAGCGCTTTATGGCTTAAGGTTATCGGAGGAGGGAGCTTTGAGAAGCACTTGGATGAATGTAACAGGATATTGACACTGATATGCGCTCTTGATGAGAAAATCAAGGAGGAGGACAAGGCAATCGGTTTCACAGCCTCTCTCAAAGCCACCTATGATCACATCGTCACAACCTTCTGGTTCAGCAAGGATACCTTGAAGTTGGACGAAATTATTGCCTCTTTGCTTATGAATGAGTCCAGACGGTCACAAGGGACATCATCGTCTTCTCATTCTGAGGTCCTAGTGACCGAATCCAGGGGAAGAGGCAGAGGTCGTCACCAAAAACTGGGAGAGAAGAGTCGTAGCAAGTCTCGATCCAAATACCAAAATCTGGAGTGCTATCATTGTGGCAAAATGGGCCATATTAAGAAGCATTGCTTCAAATGGAAGCGAGAAAACGCAGAGAAGGAGAAAGGTGACAAAGGACGCGTCGAGAAAACGTCCTCCGTCTCAGTAGTCACAAGTGGAGATCTCTTGTTGACATGTCAAGGAGAGGTGGCAAACTTGACAGATCTGGAATCCGATTGGGTAATTGATTCGGGCGCTACCCTACATGTCACGTCCCGGAAGGGACTATATATATCCTACACTCCAGGAGATTTTGGAGTAATTAGGATGGGTAACAAAGGAATATCTCCTGTTGTAGGTAGAGGAGATATTATTCTGGTCACAACTAATGGCACGAAACTACTGCTGAAGGATGTGCATCATGTTCCTGATATCCGTTTGAATGTTATCTCAGCCGGTCGACTAGATGATGAGGGCTACTGCAACACTTTCTGTGAAGGTGAATGGAAGTTGACCAGAGGATCTTTTGTTACAGCGAGAGGGAAAAAGTGCTCCGGTCTGTATGTGATGTAGGTCCGTGCCATGGCCGGAGATGTAACGCTGCAATCTGTAAGGAGACAGAGGATTTGTGGCACAGGAGGTTGGGCCACATGAGTGAAAAAGGATTGCCTCACTTGGCCAGAAAGGGCCTAATCAAAGGAATGAAAGAGGACGGGATGAAAATGTGTCCTCACTACTTGGCTGGAAAATAGAGGAGAGTATCCTTCAATGGAGTTCCGTCAACCCCAAAAATCGGACTGCTTGATCTAATACACACAGATGTGTGTGGCCCGTTCAAAGAAAAGTCAATCGGAGGTGCTTAGTATTTTATTTCCTTTATTGACGACTGTTTAAGAAAGCTGTTGGTTTACCCACTGAAGACCAAGGATCAAGTCCTTGGTATTTTTGAACAGTTTCATGCTATTGTGGAGCGTCAGACGGGGAAGAAACTGAAGATCGTCCGAAGTGACAATGGCGGTGAATATTTGGGACCTTTTGATGCCTACCACGGTCACATGGTATCGTGCATCGGTAAAATACCACCGAAGACACCTCGGTGAATGGGGTAGCAGTAACGGATGAATCGTGCGCTCTTGGAGAGAGTACGTTGTATGCTCTGAAGCAAAACTTAATGCATCATTATGGGTAGAAGCAATCCGGACGGCGGCCTACATTATCAACAGGTCGCCGAGTAAGCCACTGATGGGTGAAGTGGCAGAAAAGGTATGGACGGGTGTAGAACCGTCCTATGATTATTTGCGAGTGTTCGGATGTAAAGCATTCGTACACGTTCCAAGAGATGAAAGGACGAAACTGGAGCCAAAGACGATGCAATGCGTCTTTCTGGGCTATGGATAAGATGATTTGGGTTACAGATTTTATGACCCTGCCACAAGGAAATTAGTCCGGTCAAGATATGTAACATTTGCCGAGAATGAGACAATTGAAGACATTGAAAAGAAGGCAAATTGTAATGATGAACAGACGGACAAAGTAAGCACCAAAGATATCCGTCCTGTATCAGAGACAATTTCAGACGGTCGACGGGGAGTTGACCGGATTGGCGGTCCTGAGGAAATTGAAGATATTGGAGAAGAGGTCATAGTGCCCGATGATGGTTAAAATGAAACCATGCCTCAACTGGCCGAAGAAGTAGCTATTAGACGATCCTCCCGAAACAGACGATCGTCCGTTCGTCTGTACTCCAGTGAGTATGTAATGCTGACTGATACCGATGAGCTTGAAGATTATGAAGAGGCTATAAATGGCGAAGGCAAGGAGAAATGGCTGGAGGCCATGAAGGATGAGATAAGTTCTCTTCATGAGAACCATACCTTTGATCTTGTTACACTTCCCAAGGGGAAGAAGGCACTCAAGAACAAGTGGGTCTTCCGGGTGAAAACAGATGAGAACACCAAAGAGCCAAGGTACAAGGTACGATTGGTGGTGAAAGGTTTCGGACAACGGAAAGGAATTGACTTTGATGAGATTTTTGCTACGGTAGTCAAGATGTCCTCCATCCGGGTAGTGCTAGGCCTGGCTGCTGCCCAGGACTTGGAGGTGGAACAGATGGATGTCCGGACCGCATTCCTCCATGGTGAGCTTGAGGAGGAGATTTACATGGAACAGCCCGAAGGTTTTGAGGCTAAAGGAAAGGAACAGCTTATCTGCCACTTGAAGAAAAGTCTATATGGCTTAAAGCAGACTCCTCGACAGTGGTACAAGAAGTTCGAGTCTGTTATGTCCGACCAAGGATACCGGCGGACTACCCGTGACCACTGTGTATTTGTGCAGAGGTTTGTTGACGATGATTTTGTCATTCTTCTCTTATATGTGGATGACATGTTGATAGTTGGACAAAATATGACCGGATAAAGAAGTTGAAGGAGCAGCTTGGACGGTCATTTTCCATGAAGGACCTTGAATCGGCGAAACAAATTCTGGGAGTCAGAATTATACGCGATCGAAAGGCTAGAAAGTTGTGGCTGTCTCAAGAAAACTATCTTGAGAAAGTACTTCAGCGGTTCAACATGGACAAGTCAAAGCCCGTAAATACACCCTTGGCGAATCATTACAAACTGAGCACTCGTCAATGTCCGTCCTCGGATGACGAGAAAAGATACATGAAAGGTGTGCCTTATTTCTCTGCTGTGGGAAGCCTAATGTATGCCCTGGTATGTACCAGACCAGATATAGCTCATGCCATTGGGACTGCTAGCTGTTTTCTATCAAATCCGAGCAAGGAGCACTGGTCTACGGTTAAATGGATCATGCGATACATTCGAGGAACTTCGAAGAGGTGCTTGTGTCTTGGAAGTGACAAACCACAGTTTGTGGGATATTCAGATGCGGACATGGCCGGAGATATTGACACACGCAAATCTACATCGGGTTACTTGATAAAATTTACGGGCGGTGCAGTTTCTTGGCAATCCAAACTATAAAAATGTGTAGCTTTATCTACAACTGAAGCTGAATATATTGCAATTATAGAGACGTGCAAGGAGATGCTGTGGATGAAGGAATTTGTTTACGAATTGGGTCTTGAACAAAAGAAGTACAGTGTACTCTGTGACAGTCAGAGTGCAATACATCTCTGTAAGAATTTCTCATTTTACTCAAGATCCAAGCATATTAATGTTCGGTACCATTGGGTGAGAGACATGCTGGAAGCTGGCTATTATCACTGGAGAAGATTGGTACTGAAGACAACGGTGCAGATATGATGACTAAGATTCTGACAAGAGGAAAGAATGAGGCATGCTGCAAGATAGCCGGACTAATGGATCCAACTTCCTCACGGTCGTGAGGGGAAGTTTGTTGGGAATCACTCCCGTGAAGAAATCCATTTGATTGAATAACTTGGGCGGAACACGAAGGTGCCATTGTATAAAGAAATAAAGTTCCGGTCAACGGCGAGTTGACCGGATGGACGGTCAATGGGCTTGGCTCAATTTGGCGGATGGAGAAGTGTTTCGTTTCACTAAGAGATTTTAAAAGAACAAATTTCGACGGTCAATGGAGATATTGACCGGCCTTGAAAGAACGCGACTGCCCATCATGCGCGCCCGCTGTGCAATGCAAAACTATGCCCCTAGTTACATCTTCCTCTTACGAGATACATGATCTCAGACGGTTTTACAGGAGCCGTATTTTTGGACAGGGGAATATTCATATTGTTGGAAGGAATTGTTGCTGTCCTTTTATGTATCGAATATTGCTCCATATATTGTTTGATTGATTGTGTGGTGTATATACCAGTGTGTGAGAAAGAGAGAAAAACGGTGAAGGAGTGTTCTTCAATTTCTCTTCTGTTATCTATTGTTGTCTCCAAAATCTTATAGTGAAATACGTTTCACTAGACGGATTGTCCCGTGGTTTTTTCCTTAATTGAGAAGGTTTTTTCACGTAAAATTTATTGTGTTCATTATTCTTCTTCATTCGTTTTTCTTACTGTCCTGTCTAATCGGGAAATTAGTCCGCCCTCTTTCCCAACAGTACTTGAGGTAGACCATCTAACATTCTCAAATTATTATGCCTAACATTATCTCACTTGACGTGATACATATTTAGTAATTTATTAAAATTATCTAATGTTATAATTTTATACGAATTTAATTATATTTTATTAGAAAAATTATTTATTTCAGGAGTCTATTTTTTAATGGAATGAATTGAATTTGTATTTGACAGAATTGCCCATTACATACACGTGAAATCGATCATCGATAAACAAGAAGCATCTGAGTAATTAAGGAACTAATCTTCTTATTATCCTATAAAGACAGAATTTTTCATCATGTATACGTGGATAATTAACAAATTGGTCTTTGATAAAAAAAACATTTGAGCAATTAAGAAATAGCCTCTCTTTACCCTATTAAAAACAGAATTACCCATCTATATATATATGTGGATAATTAAGGAATTTGTTTTTAACATAAAACACCATTTGAGTAATTGAGAAACCGGTCTTCTTCTTGTCTTATAAAAAGCAAAATTACCAAGCATATATATATATATAGTTAAAGAATCGGTTTCTAATTAAAAAAAGAAGCATTTGAGCAATTAAGAAGTTGATCTTCTCTTTACCTTTCAAATAACGGAACTACTTTGTATGAGGAGATCACTACAACAATATTAATCTTTAGTGACAAAATAATTTGTCACTAAAGATTCTAAATTTGTCACTAAAATTTTTAGTGACAAAATATTAATTTGTCACTAAATTGTCACTAAACATTTGTCACAAAATCTTTAGTGACAAATTTTTATTTTGTCACTAAAGAAATTCTTTAGTGACAAAATAATTTTATCACTAAATAATATTTGTTAGTGACAAAATAATTTTGTCACTAAAATACATTTAAAATTTGTCATTAAATATTATATTTAATAACAAATAATTACCATAAAAAATATATAATTTTATATTTAATTTATATACTTTAATGGGCAAAAATTTAACACAAATATCCAATTGATTTCAACACAAATATCAAATTGGTATGTATATTATTTTAGAAAAATATAAGCTACTGTTTTCAGCTTGTACACGTAAGGAGGTAGATAATAGCACAAAGAAGATCTTCAACATACAACAAATGAAATCCACTCTTAGCTGAAAAATCTTACTAGCACTTTGCATCAAAATAGAAACTCACTATCTCAAATCTATGAATTTGTTTATTTCAGCTAAAAATTCTTCTTTGTCCCCCTATTGGCTTGATCAATCTGTCATCCGAACATCACCTCTGACAGTTATTACTCGTTGCCTGCCAAAAATATCCATAATGGAGACAAATCAGGAGAGAATTTCATGTGCTAATTTTTTTGGCAGATCTTCCCAATCACCCGAAATTTTGTCAAATTTATTTGGCAGTACAAATACAAATAGTTTGCAATATAAAACTTAAATTGACAGACACAGGGAAACATTCAGATTGTTACCATTCTTTTACCTTGTGCTTAAAGGGTAAAAATCAAATGCAAAAGGGTCAACAGGCTTGTGAGTAGTGTCTTAACTAATCAGACAATACCGAAGGCAAAGAGTAATTGGAACAGTAAAGGTTCATAGCTAACGGTGAACAGGATCTTGAAGAAAACTGCAGTGAAACAAGAAATAATAAAAAAACATATTTACTAAACACTTTGTCCGCTAATTAAGTTCATCAAGCCTTAATACGTCATAGAATTAACTATTAAACTATTAAATCAATTTTTTAATAAAATAATTATTAAAGAACTCCTCCATCCCCCATTGTGGACTATCACCTTTCTCTTCAAAGAAAAGAAGATAATGGCCTAATTTATTTATGATATTATTTCATTAATCAAAACTAAGAAGGTTTAGAATTTCTAGCGTTAGACTACAGAAAGACCACTTCCATGACTTGAAAGAAATAGATAAAATACCTTTTGAGCTCCAACCCAGCATCCTGAATCGATCAAAATCCTACTGCATCAGGGTACTCCATATCTAATCGATAAAACTTCTGCCATATGCTTTTTCAGTATATAATTGTCATGGGGTGAAAAGAAAAAGCCACTGCAGCCTGGTTTCGTGCTCCCTCATCAGATCTGTTAAGCATGATACAAGCAGCGACTATGCCCAAGGCATTTTCCTAGTATTTTAAAGAGGAAACTGCCGCAGTTCAGTTCCTCTTTCTTTTTGACTATGAGAAAGGGGAAAGTGAGGTCTCTTTGGATGAATTCAAATGAAACATGTATTGAATAACCTGGTTTATGATAGCTCACCCATGCTTAGTTAATGAAATCGACTTTCCGTGCATAATTGAGCTCCATAACAAAATCCTTGGCTGAGCTGCCCATGTAAGTTTGGATTCTTTCGGATGGTGTCGGACGAGTTTGCAACCACAAGTCTATCAAGTGCCTCAGTTGCAGGGTGGGAATCACTGGGTAACCTTGGAACATGATCTCCACCTGCACCAATTTTGCAATGTAGACAGTCTCAGACAATATTGTATTACGACTACAACTGAAATACCAAGCTAAAAAATCAACAATATTCTACTAAATTCTGATGTTGGGAAACCTATTTCCCTATGCACCATTATTTAAATATATTGAGAGTGGATTACAGTACAATCACATAAGAGAGTGCTTGAATGTAATTCAGTTGAGCTGTATTTAGATAACACTGAATCAGAGGGGAGACAACATCACATTGGAGATTTCTTATCCTAGAATTTCCAAACTCACTTTAAACAATGTCGCACAATATGCACAGAAAAACAATAATATGTAAGCAGCTTCATATATGTAAATCTTAGAATATTGTCATTTGAGGACCCAAAAGTATATTGCATCATGACAAAAAGGAAAGACTGTCAAATGGATGCATGCATATAATATGCAAAACTACCCTTCCAATGGACAGGACTGGCAAAGATGAACATACCTCAGCTTCACTAGGAAGATCGACTTTCCTGGCAACATATTTACTGATAATTAAAGTAGGTATGTTGATGTCCCTGGACAAGACGATGATCAATTGACATAGAAAGATGAGAATATTAATTAAAGCCAATAACACAGAAAACAGATTGCAGTTCTATCTATCCATGATGATATCAGATTTCAACTAGATGATATAAAAGAGAAGAAAACCAAGGAAAGAAGTTGCAAAGAGAAAACAAATGCTCCCACCAAGGCACGAGTACTTTCACTTTAAAACCAACTACTCATGCCTGCAAATCACCTAGAATGAGTTCAGGGACAACTATCAAAACTACTGTCAACTTTCGACGTTTACCCAATTCTTTTCTCAGATAATATACTTTTCAATTCTTTTCTCTTGATTGCATTCTTTAGTCTTTCTTTAGTGTCACTTGTGCTTTAACATACAGCTCAAAATGTGATCAAATTTGACCTTTTTCCTTTGCATAGAATAAAATTGGTACAAAAGAAAAAGTTGAGAACAGAAATTAAAAAAAGTAAGAAAAGTTGAGAATATTTTCCATATACTTTTCTCATGTGTGTCTATAACGACCCGACTTTTAATATTATCAAAAGCCGTCGTCAAAACTAATTCATATAATAAAAGATGAGCATAAAATTTTTTTTTCTTATTTTATCTTTATTCACACCCGAGATGCATTCTAAAGATAAATAATTTCATAAATCCCAAAAGTGTCACGGAAACATTTTAACGTTCATAAGCAGCGGAAATCAAAATTACAAGTTTCCTTAAACAAAATAAACAAAACTCTAAAAATCTGCTCCAGCCAGCAAAACCATAGGACTCTATTCGACTTCGTCCTCCATAAGCTTGTCATCTGAAAATTTACAAGAGTGAGCTTATAAAGCCCAGCAGGATACTCACATGCAGAAAATACAAGCATACAAATAATCAAAGTATAGATCATAATATAGCATAATAAAAATCATCATATCGTTTTTCTTGGTTCATATTCTTTTCATCTTGTCTTCATCATAATCATTCGGAATTCATATAATCTTTAGGGACCGGACGGGAGCGGACAACATCGAGGACGGGTTGTGTGCTACCCCACAACCTAAAGCCGTATCCCCTCATTATGCTCCCCAGGGCGGGAGGTAATGCCTTTAACCCGGCATACGGGGCCATAGTCTAGAGTTCTTGTGCCACCAAAAGGTCCCCTCCCGTGGCCTAGGAGGCATCCATGAGTGTCACTCCAATATCCTTCATCCATCTTTAACAACAAGTTTAATAGAAACTCGGTTCTTGGTTCGTGTTCTTTATTGGCCATATATCATAGTTCAAAAGTCGGAAGAGTTCCACTTGCTGTCCATTATCCATATATTTTCTTATTCTTTACTGAAGTTCATATCATCAAGCCGAAGCTCATTTTTCCAAAGCAAAAATCCGAAGTTCTTTTTATTCTGTAAACCGGAGCTAAGTTCATTGCCAGAGTTAATTTCTTGAAGCCGGAGTTCGTTTTCATGCAAAGGAAACCGGAGTTCATTTCTTGCAAAAGCCGGAGTTCGTTTTCTTAGATAAAAAATTGGAGTTCTTTTCTTTAATCCAGAAATCATCAAAACCGGAGTTCTTTATTTATAAAGGACGGAGTACATTTTTAATAAAGTCCGTGCTATTCTTTTCAAAGGGACGGAGTTCCTTTCTTATCAAAAATCCGGAGTGCTTTTTGAACAAAGGGACGGAGTGTTTCTTTTTAAAAATGGACGGAGTGCTTTTCTTACCAAATTTCGGAATGCTTTTCTTTCAAAATCCGGAGTGCTTTTCTTTCAAAATCCGGAGTGCTTTTCTGTAAATTCGGAGTGCTTAATTCGGAGTGCTTTTCTGTAAAATCCGGAGTGCTCAATCCGGAGTGCTTTTCTGTAAAAATCCGGAGTGCTCAATCCGGAGTGCTTTTCTGTAAATCCGGAGTGCTTAATTCGGAGTACTTTTCTGTAAAAAAATCCGGAGGGCTCAATCCGGAGTGCTTTTCTTTAAAATCCGGAGTGTTTTTCATTTCAAAATTCGGAGTGCTTTTCTTTTAAAAATTTGGAGTTCATTTTCTTTAAACTCTAAAATCCGGAGTGACTTTTCTTTCATAATTCCGGAGCTCAGATGCCGGAGTGGCTTTTCTTTTAAAATTCGGAGCTCAATAGGGACGGAGTGGATTTTCTTTTAAAGAATCCGGAGCTCAAAGGGACGGAGTGACATTTCTTTTAAAATCCGGAGTGCTTACAGGGACGTAGTGCCTCATTGACGGAGTACACTTCTTTCCCTTATTCCGGAGTGCTTTAAGGGACGGAGTGCTCTATTAAAAATGGACAGAGTGTTTTTATTTAAAATGGACGGAGTGCATAAAATCCGAAATTCACTAAATACGTAATTCATAAGCCGAAGTTTATTTCAAAACAGAGGGAAGGAGCACAAAATTCATTAAAGGCCGGAGTTCATTTTCGGAGCACAAAATTCCTTAAAGGCCGGAGTTCATTTTCACAGTGGACGGAGTACAAAATTCATTAGGGTCGGAGTTTATTTTTACAGTGGACAGAGCGCATAATTCAAAATGGACGGAGTGTACTATTCAAGGGGCCGGAGTTCATTTTATTTCTCTGATGGTCAAGTTTGTTTTCGTTTTTACGTAGGGGCGCTTGAAATTCATTTATCTTAAATTTCAAAGATTGAATTTGACAGAACATTGTCAGAACATTTCTAAAATCATGCATAACAGAATTCCATTTAAACATGCATTTCAGAGCGAACAGTAAAAAAAATCATACTCAAACAGAATATCATATAATTTCATAGCAACATAAATAAACATGAATTTTAGAAATGGGGTGAGTATCTTGCCTGAGTTCTTCTCTACTTTTTCCTTAGCTTTTTGCCTTCTACTTTTAAGAGACTTTCTAGTGGTGCCTTATTCCTGAGGCCCTAAGGCCCTTATTTATAGCCCTAAGTTTGGGTGGCCCTCATTTATAATTCTTCCTAATTTCCAACGCTGCCATAAATCATTCATTCATTTCCCATGTGAATTTATTTTCCAACACGTATCGGGAACTGCAGACATTAAATGCTGCACCTTCCCCAAAATTTTGTCTTAAGCGTGGCCAGGACATCTTCAAACAAGTCCAGGACTGAATTTTACTTGGAAATCGGAGTGATCCGCGTTTTCACGTCGGGAATCGGTGTTTTCTTTTCGAAGAAAGATCCGCACACATTTTTACTCCGAAAATCCGGAGTTCATTTTACCAAGGGGAAATCCGAACTTCATTTACCCAACGAAATCCGGACTTCTTTTATTATGGGAATCCAGACTGCATTAAGGAAATCCGGACAGCAATTCCCTCAATGAAATTTTCGGACTTCTTCACCTTTAGATTTCCGGTCAACGGGCGTTGATCGGACCTGATGGTTAAAATTTCTTATTCAAATTTTTGGTCGTTACAGTGTCTAGAGGGGAAGGTTATAAATTTGGTCAAATAATTTGAAAATTCATAGTATATCAGTGTGTGTTAGTTGAATGGTGCAAGCTCTGCAGATGTTGGGATGAGATTACTCCCCAATTGTAGCATTATTCCTCCCCATTGTAGCACAGTTAATGATTACAATCATTTGGATTAGAGAATTAAACATAATGATATCATTAACAGAAATTAGATTCACAAAGAGAAATACCACAAGAAGCTAATAAAAGATACCCCAATAGACTGCTACACATCTTAATAGATTCTTATGTATGTTGTCCCTCATGAATGCTCTGATTTAGAAATTGAGTAGACTCTATACTAATAACCTATTACATTCTTACATGACAGGCAAAGATATTGCCATTTGCCAGTACTATTACTATATCTACTATTATGACTAAGCAACCTTCAGTATTATGCTCAGAATGCAGTGCAAATCATAATATACAAGGCACAAACACCAGAAGTGTTAGGCCACACAATGAAGGACGCATTCCCCCAAAAAATGGCTTAATTAGTAATGGTAGGATTAGCCCGAAGACAATGATAAGATTGCTGAACCCTACCCTATAGGTCACATGATCAAACTATGGGAATAATCTCTTTATAATTTTTGGATAAGACTATGTACATCCAACAATTCAAAACTCCACAATGTTGAGGCTTTGAACACTAGGCCAACGTTTTACCCCCTACAATTAGGATTTCAATGTAGATATATGCATAAAATACGTTAACCCAGCCATACTCAACTACTCAAAAGCATGAAGAGGGGATCATGCAGGAAACTTACCTGGCAGAGGAAGGTTAAAAGAGTAATCTGGCTACAATGTCAGTGCACTGCAACATTTAGTAGTCCATGTTCATACATAATAAGAATAGGCAAGCAATCCCATATATTCCAATAACAGAAGGTGTCTAATTAGCATGTAAACCACAAATAATTCAAAATAACGTATCACTTATTTTGGTAGAAAATGTCTTCATGTGAGGTTGGAGTGATGTTATGAGCTTGATTTCAATATATTTTCTGAGGAAACATTTCCTCAGAAACATCATGTACATTGGTTGCTTTAACTACCCAAAAATACAAAAGCAATTTGTTTTACCACAACCAACCATCAATCTTGTACAGTCCAAAGATCATGCTCCTGATATCTCAAAAACATGGAAAATCAGCAAAACAAATAATTCTGATTTTCATAGGAGCAGAATGTTCATTGCACTGCACAGTGTCATAAACCAATAGATAGGAAATAGCTCATATATTACTAGTAATAAGACTCTGCTTTTAGAATCCTTCCGATTCTCGCCTAAATCAATAAAATCTATAACGTTTTTTTCTCCCGCACAAAAGACAATAATTATAATGTTATTCCTCTAAATTTCTCCCCTCAATTTAACGAGAAATGCTCAACATTCTCGAATCCTTCGCCATCAGAGCCAAGCGTTGTTTTCCTGCAAATTTACCTAACGGCAGAATACGACCAATTTCTTTCAAATCTCGACACACAAGAAAGAGATCTAACCTATATAAGAAGAAATGGAATAATAAGGCAAGGGAAAACCTATTCCTTTGGCATACAACAACATGGGAATATAGTAGGAAAAACTATATTTGGTTCATAGTATAAAGTAGCTATTCTAACTCTATTCTTATACTTATGCAATAATGTAACGGAAATAACCATATGATATTACAGCACCATATTTCACTATTTTGGGTGATTGTGGTCACTGGCAGTAGTTGATGGTTGTGGTGCCCCTTCACCAGCAGCCAGTGGTGGTTGTCACCCACTAACAGGAGGTGATGTGGCCAACCATCAAATAGAACCAGTGGTAGTTGATCAATCACCAGCAACAAAAGTGATAACTATGCTCGTAGGCAGATTGCACCAGATCTCTATACATGGAGATGAACTTCATTAGATTACAAGCTTATTCAAAATATTTATTTTCCCACTCTCTAAGTTTCATTTTTTATCTTGACAAGGACAAGGCATTCCTCATTTGAATTTTTCGTTATTTAAATATCAACAACATTAGACTTGTTATACTAATAGATCACAATCCAAACAAAAATTCATCACAGATACTAGATATACTATTCAAATAGTTGGATGAAATTTTCAAATGTCATGATTTGAAAATAAGTTGAGCAAATCAGAAAAATAAGTATAATATGTTTATGTCCTTTCAATTGACAAGCTTGAGGGATAGTTGATGCAACACAAGTTTATCATCACATCCATAAATCTACTTGATATCTTTAAAAGTCTGGCAAAGAAGTTATAGAAAGGTTTCTCCTCATTTATTGCAACACCATCATTATCTCAAGATCTACATCTATTTCATCGTCTTTATTTTAAGAAGCAAAAATATTCCCGTATAAAATTTCAGGCAATTTACTACAGACTAATGAATAACATGGTCATTATGCCTTCTTCATATGAAGGTCCAAAAGAGTGGAATTGACCATTAGACATAAACATCAAAACATGACCAGCACATATACAACAATTCTATTCTTCAGCTCACAAAATGATGCTTTTGCTTGCAAAAGAAGCAAAACTCGAGTTCATTGGGCATACTTCCAAATCTCAAATTTCATCAATTTGCGATATTGAAATGCATTTTGAAGGAGAAGACATGCAGACCACATCATTGTGGAGGTTGGAGTCATAAAGTATGTAAAACGATGCAAGGTATTGAGATTCCCATCCTCAAGACATGCAAACCACATCATCCTGAATGGTTTGTAAATTTACGAGTTGGTATATTTGTAGCTCAACATACCTGTCCCTTGAAGAAAATCAAGAACATATTTTTCGGGGAGATAAATAACTTGAGGCTAATGTACCACATCTATTACAAGTATTGTCTGGTTGCCACACAGAATGACTAATGGGTGCAATTAGGCGCGTGATTGTGTAATCTAGACCATGACACTTACCATGTCGCCTATTTCCGAATACTAATGTGAATAGCCCTCTTTGACCACTCAAACTCATCCAATTCAGTTGTTTGTCCATCATAATGGAACAGCATGATAGCGAAGTACTCCAGCAACTGCAGAATGAGTAAAGAGCATAACAAGTAGTTCAAAGAGGTCATAATCAACACACAAACATATAAAATGGAAAGGACGAAAGGAAACCTTCTTAACTGCTGCATTAATATTGTTCCTCTGATCATAATCTATTGTAAAGGCGACAATATACTTGGGTGTAATGGTTAGATCCTGCAGAAACCAACTATAACAAACCAACTGAAATTTGAATTGGAAGTAATTGAAACATATTAGTATACATTATAATTGGAGCATCAATAGCTATCGTGGAGCAAGGACAAAGAGAGCGCAGCACTACCTCAACATTTAAATTCGATTTACTTCTCTGTTGAAGTGAATAAAGTAGCACTAAAACTTTTGATATCCTTATGTTTCTTTGCTGTTGATTGTTCGTGGCCTTAGAAATTGACTTGTTCCAGCACTAGCATCTGCTTCTTCATAATTTTCTTATTTACATAAATTATAGCTTAATATTTTAAATTAAAATCTATTTTACATTAAACTGTAAAATTTTCTGGCATGTACACTATCACCACTAATTAATCAACAAAATAGTCGCTGATTTTGAACGACATGCCATTAAGAGCACAAAAATGTTCTCAATTCAAAAAATCTGACTAAAGGAAAGATATCCTCAATCATCCAAAAATTCGTCAAGTCCACCACATAGTGAAATCATCCTACAAATTCTGACTACAACAATAGCATAAATCAAAACAAAGTTTCAAGGACATGAAATCTCACAAATTTTATCGAATTACAGGTAAAATGCAGTAACATATTAAAGTATTGATTCAAAATATTGTGAACTATAGAGATAGAGAGGAACAGGAGATACCAAAGGAGGTGATTGATTTGTCATTCTTCGAAGTTAAATGGCTAATTGAATGCGAGAGAAGGGGAAAATTCGTCAATTGCGAAGTAAAACAACCACTTGAACACCAGAGAATGGAAGAGAAGCGCGAAATCTGTTATTTAGGGCTGTGTAGGTAGAAGCATAAGAGAGAGAGGCGCGAGGTGATGGCGCGGCGCCAAGTCTGTGATTAAGGGCAGGAAGGAGCATGAGAAATAGAGAGAGGCACGAGGAGATGAGTGCAATAAATGTTTTTTATAAATATTTAATTTATAAATATTTAATAAATAATTTATAAATTATTTATAATTTATTTAAAGCGATAAGTTTTTTTTAAATAATTTATAACTTTTTTTTAAAAAAAAAATTAAGTATTATGAGATTTTTTTATAATTAGTGATAATATATTTTTGTTACTCTTATTTTTGTTATTTAATATTGATTATTTTATATTTTATAAATTATTATTTATTTAATTTTAAAATTTTAGTGACAAAATTATATTTTTGTCACTAAATCATATATGTTGATTATTAATAGTAATAAAAATATATTTGTCACTAATTTTTCATCACTAAAAATTAATTTTTTGTAGTGAGATAATTAAGGAATCTGTCATTAATTAAAAAGAAACATTTGAGCAATTAAGGAATTGATCTTCTTATTACTTGATAAATGACAAAACTATCTATATATATGTATGTAGATAATTAAGAAATGGGTCTTTACTAAAAAACATTTGAATAATTAAAAAATTGGTCTTCTTTTTACCCTATAAATAAAAGAACTGCGTATTATCTAATACGAACGATTTGCTTGTTGCAGGAAATATACAGTGTTGGGGGAAGAAAAATTGCATTCCAAAATGTGGGGGCACTGGGCTGCGTGCTCATCAACCGAGCAAAGACCACCGACGGCAGCTGCCTTGATGGACTTTCAGCGATGGCAAGACAACACAATTACCGTCTTTCCCATTCCCTGGCAAATTTGGAGAGACGATTGCCCAGATTCAAGTACTCCATTTTCGACTACTACCACGCTATTCTCGAACGGGTTGATCACCCCGAAAAACACGGTATGAAAACTCAGTACAAATGATAATGGGTCGGACTAGGGCCAGGAGAGTCGTGTCAAGATCTAACATCGTAATTTAAACTCATAATCAGTACTCATTCCATACTCATTATTGTTGCATAAAACTTAGTGGTTTCGTATACCTAAATAAAATCTTGAATGTATTGTCGTATTATGTTGAATTAATTCTAGTGTAATTGCAAAAACTAATTTAGATAACCGATTCCATCAGGTGGATATAAGGCAATGGAAACCTTTATTAGCTCATCCAAATATCGAACGATATTCGATATTTTTTAATATTACGATAAAATCACGATATATGATAGGTATATATTATAATCGATAGATATTTGATATTTGACAGATATACTGAACGATATATACTTATCAGCTTATGGTGCTCATAGTTTTATTTCTTTTGATATATCCGATACCAAAATATATTATTTAATATATTTAATATTGATATGATTGTAATTTATACAAATATTAATACTTTTATCTATGTCATATGCTTATCGATACTGTTTGGGTGGACTTTAGTCGCATACGAATATGGAGCA
>BSYO01000024.1:3346969-3384272 GCA_033239525.1 Nepenthes gracilis | reverse complement strand
GATTACCCCAATTGCTCCTTTAACTCCTTGATCCGAGCACTGTTTTGTCTGACAATCAGCATGTTGTTCACATAAAGAATGAGAACCACAAAGTCGTCCTAAAAAAATCTCTGGACAAAGACGCAGTAGTCAGAAGTAGTCCTTTGGTATCCATGTCCAACCATGGCAGACTCAAACTTCTTGTACAACTGTCTTGGAGCTTGTTTTAGTCCGTACAAGCTCTTTCTTAGACAACTAACCAATCCTTCCTTTCCTTTGATCTTGAACCCTTCTGGTTGTTCCATAAAAATTTCTTCTTGAAGATTACCATGGAGGAATGCTGTCCGGACATCCAGTTGCTCTATCTCCAAGTCTAAAACGGCTGCCAGTCTGAGCACAACGTGGACCGAGGATATTTTTACCATGGGCGCAAAGATCTCATCAAAGTCTATGCCTTTGCGTTGACTAAAGCCCTTCACTACAAGCCGCACATTGTATTTTGGCTGCATAGTATCATTGGACGTTTTCAGCTGGAAGACCCATTTGTTCTTTAGGACTTTCTTCCCCTTTGGCAGTTTAGCTAACTCGAAGGTATGATTCTCATACAGCGAGGCCATCTCTTTCTCCATTGCTTCTAACCATTTTTCCTTTTGTGTATCATTCATGGCCTCATCAAAATCTTTAGGCTCGCCTGCATCAGTGAGTAGGACATACTCACTTGATGGCAAGCGAACGGATGGACGTCTTTCCTGTGATGACTGTCGCACAGGAATCTCCCTGTCTGGTTGAGGAGCCACGCCTTCGACCTAATCCACATGAGAACTGCGACTGCAACATCAGTGTTGTCTGTCATCATTGGGCGATAGACCTCGGACACAAGAAGCAATGGACGGACAACTTCAACATTTACTTTGTCCATTCGGCCAGTATTGGGTAGAGACTTCTTTTCAATGTCTTCAATGGTCTCTTCCTCAACAAAGATCACATCACGTGATCGGACGAGTTTCTTCTCTATTGAGTCATAAAGTCTGTAACCCAGCTCATCTTCCCCATAGCCCGGAAAGACGCATTGCTTTATCTTTGGCTCAAGCTTGTTTCTTTCGTCTCTCGGGACATGAACAAAGGCCTTATAGCCAAATGTCCGAATATGATTGTAGGCTGGCTCCCTTCTGGTCCAAATATTCTCTGGGAACTCACCATTTAAAGGCTTACTGGATGACCGGTTGATCACATTGATCACCGTCTTCAAGGCCTCGGCCCAGAAGGATCCCGAAAGCTTTGCATCTGACAGCAAACACCTGACCCCTTCCATTAAGGTGTGGTTCATCCGCTCGGCCACGCCATTTAATTGCGGCGTCTTTGGTGGTGTCTTTTAATGCCTAATACCATGTGACCGGCAATAGGCATCAAAAGGTCCAATGTATTCACCGCCGTTGTCACTTCAGATGGCCTTTAGTTTCTTCCCCGTCTCACGCTCAACAAGAGCGTGGAAATGCTCAAAGACTCCACAGACCTAGTCCTTGGTCTTAAGTGGGAATACCCACAATTTTCTTGAGCAGTCATCAATAGAGGAGATAAAATACTAAGCTCCTCCAAAAACTTTTTCCTTAAAGGGTTCACACACATCGATGTGAACAAGCTCAAGTACCTCGGTCCTCTTGGAAGATGAGTCTCCTTGAAAAGAGACTCTCCTGTGCTTCCTGCCATGCAATGAGAGCAAATCTTCTACCCGTCTTCATTCATTTCTGGAATGAGACCCTTCTTTGCCAAGTGACTCATCCCTCTCTCACTCATGTGTCCGAGTCTTCGGTGCCATAAGTCCGAGGACTCCAAACTGCTTTTAGCATTTACCTCTCCGACCTCGGTAGTGGCCTGTAGCATATAAAGGCCAGAGGTCTTCCATCCTCGGGCAACTACTATAGATCCTTTCATCAACTTGAATCCCCCGTCACAAAAGACACTGCAAAAGCCCGCATCATCAAGTCTTCCTGTTAAAATGATATTCATTCGAATATCTGGGACATGTCAGACGTCCTTTAGGATTAATTGGGCACCATTGTTTGTAACAAAAGAGACATCACCACGGCCAATAATTTTGGACGTTTTCATATTACCCATCTTTTATACTCCAGAAACACCTAGAGTGTAAGTTGTAAAGAGCTCTCTTCTAGAGGTGACATGAATGGATACTCCGGAATCCACCACCCAGTTAGTCACCTGCTCGGCTACGTTAATAAAATCATAAGTTTCACAGGCTAAAAGGAGATCAGCTCCTATAACGACAGAGACCGAGGACTCTTCCTCGCCATGTCCCTTTTCACCTTTCTCTTTTCTAGCATTTTCACACTTTCATTTATAATAAAATCTTTTCATGTGGCCTTTCTTTCCACAGTGATGACATTCCATGTTCTGGTACCGAGAACGTGACTTACTAAGCCTTTTCTCTTCAGACTTTGATCCACGTCCTCGGTTCCTTCCCCTGAACTCGGTCACAAGGACCTCGGAGTGCAGAGAGGTGGACGTTCCATGTGATTGCTGTCTCATTTCCTCATTCAGCATGGCTCCTTTGGCCATCTCTAGTGTCACAACGCCATCAGGAGCTGTGTTGGTAATGGTGATTCTCATTACCTCCCATGAGTCCTGGAGGGTTGCTAGGAGCCACAGTCCCAACACTTCATCTTCGAATTTAATCCCCATACCTCCCAGACGGTCTACACAGTCCTGGAACTCATTTAAATGATCAGCAATGGACGAGCCGTCCTTGTACTAAATTTGCATCAACATCATCAGATGATAGATTTTGTTATTGCTAGTCTTGGAGGTGTACAACTTCCCAAATTTTTCCCATAGCGTCTTGGCATTTGTTTCGCTCCTTACATGGTTATACACATTATCATCTACGAACTACCGTATGTAGCCACATGCCTGCTTGTGCTCCAACGCCCAGTCCTCATCTGATTTCTTCGTCGGCTTTTGGGTAGCGTACATTGGATTGTACATGGATTTAACAAAGAGCAGATCAAACATCCTGCTTTGCCAGGTATCAAAGTTGGTGCCGTTTAAACAAATCATTTTGCTTCTAATTTCTATAACAACGTTCAACAAAGTCACCGTCCAAAGAACCTCTCTCTGATACCAATTGTTGGCGCAAAAGGAGGGAGAGTGACTGGTCGCACAAAAGTGCTCGGACACCAACGAAGTCTGGCACTCGGACAGAGAGGCAAACAAGGGAGATAAAATAAAGTGAGAGAATACAACAAGATTTTTACGTGGAAAGCCCTTCTAACTAAGGGAAAAACCACGGGACTTCAGTCCACCAAAAAGTTCACTAAGTGTGATGGCCGGTTACAAACAGTTGTTGGCTACACAAGCCTAAACAACATCAAAATAAGAAGAACAAGAACAAAAGGCAGAGTACAAGGACACACTTTATCCTCAGCTCAAAGCTTTCTTTTTTTTTTTTCTCTTAACCTCTCTATGTGTCTCTCTCAATCTCTATAATGAAAATGCCTCTCTCTCAGCCAACAACCCCCCCCCCACATATATATATTATAGGTCAGGGAAGGGGTCAACTACCCTAGCTGTAGGATGGCTAGGATAAACTTTCTAGCCCTATAACAGCAGGCGCACGCCCGACATGCACAGTGATAGGCCTGCCAGCCACCCTGTCAAGATGGCTCCATAATTTCCCAACAAAGTAGGTCAACTGCCTATCTACAGTTGCAGACTGTCATGTGTCAAGCCTTTTATAGACGGTCAACGTCTATATCTCAGGGTCCTCGTCCATGCTTCAAGTCCTCGCCTCTAGGTACCTCGGACCAGGCAGAAGGTTCTCGGACAAGTTTGCATTCATTCCCCCAGACAAGTTCGTGGACTCATACCCACATAGGGAGTGACCCCAACACCAGTAAATCAAGGGATGTCATCCTATGACCGCTTTATTCATGAATGAGTCCCTAAATTTATGGGAGAGCCGGTTTCCATGAAGGCCTCCTCAAACATCACCCACGAAATCTCATTGGCTGGCACCCCTATGGCCCTCTTTTACATCGCCCACCAATGGTCGGCTTCTCCTTTTATTTTGTACAAAGTTAAGGTCACTTTGTCCTCTTCAGGACAACGAATGATTTCAAAAACCTTTTTAAGTCTCCGAATCCATATATGTTCAAACATGTAGTGCTGGCATTCCGCGGATCAAACATGGCTGTGGCGAACTGCGGGTGCGGCATCACTTGATGGCACAAGTTGATGCCATCCCAGTACTTACCCTTCAACATCGGTGCAATAACCATGGCCCTCGCCGAAGTTCTCAACACCTCCTCCAACTAGAAATTCCTGTCTCAGAGAAGCCCATACTGAACCTACTGGACCTTTAATGTATCGTTGAGGGAAGCAATCTTCCTCTTGGCCTCAACAAGCTCAACCTCCAAGCATTTGTTGGCCTCTCTAGTGGTCTTGAAGGATTCCAACTTAGAGCAAGTCTGGGCAATACTACCTATGAGCTGATCAAGGTTCTAGGCTAGCCCGTGGAACTGCAAAGGACAACAAGTTGTTGAAGTATGAATGGAAGGAAATAAAGAGAAAAAAGTCTAAGGAAGGATAGAAGGATACCTGAGAGACGAGAGAGGCACTAGCTGAGCTCTCCTCTCTAGGGGCCTCGAACTCCTATAGTTTAGTAGCAGGCATCACAGAAACCTCAACCCTGGCCTCGAATATAGGGGTAGCTCCATCAAGATCAAAGATTGGGGGATCAACAATCTCAGCATGTTCCGTAGCCCCAGTCCCAACTTCAACAATGCATGGAGCCCCCGCAACGTCCTCGACCTCGAACGAAATAATCATGGGGCTGTAGATTTGGATTTCAAGGCATGGGGGCTCTACAATTGCGACAATCTTCTTAGCCTTAGCAGTCTCAGAATATGTCATCACAATCTTCACCACTGCTTCATCGGCCTAAGCTGCCTCAGTCTTTCCCATAACCTACTCCTTAATGATGTCCTCAGATGGATTGTTCATCCAGTCTGAGACCTCGCCAGCAAAAATGGAGGAGATATTAGGCACGGGCTCGCAGAGACAAGGAGGAGCAACTGGTGACTCCATGTGAAAGCCCGCGGCCTTAGAAGGATGCTTGGCAGGCCCCACAACTGCTGATGGCACAATGTCCTTAGCCCCTTCGATTGGCACCCTCTTCTTGAGCAGGCACCTTATGACGGTCTCGTCTTCATTGGAAGAGGAAGGGTACTCAACGATCGTAGTCGGATGCTCTAAGGTCTCAATCCGATGACTCTTAGTTGTCTGCTCTGACACTTCCTTTCTTCAGCTTCTTCTTCTTGCTATGAGCGCAAGGGGCGCTAGAGTTCTCGGGCTAGCTCTCCCACTTAACTTGCACAAGGAACTCAGACCTTAGCCACTTGTTCTTTTTGTTCTCATTAAGAGAACCAAGATTGGCCAGTGAAGTCCTTCACGGCAACCCTCTCCTTGGTTTTGACGTCCTCATGAAACTTGGAGTCCACGTTCCCCCACTGATTGGGGATGGCCCAGATCCGAGGAACGCCTAGGAAGAAAAATTTATCTTTTCACCTCTTGGTGGAGTCAGGGTTTCCACCACTCATCACCAGAAACTTAGGACGTGGGGTCGCAACAATTCAGTCTTGACAGTGTGAAAACCTCAATATAACTTTCACCGCCATCGAATCAATAAGCATCTCATTGCAACGCACAAAGATGGAAAGTGAAACCAGATACTTAATGACGTTAGGATGAAGTCTGGCCACAGGGATTTGATGGTCCTTCATTATCACGTAGAGCTCCAACGGCATGGGATATCGAAGACCGCATTTAAGGTAGACTTCATAGACAATAACAAATCCATCAGGAGGGCTGCAAGCCCTGTCGTGGGCATCAGGGATCACCATGGCCATCAAGCTTGGAATCCTGTACTGCGCTATAATAGCTTCGATGCAGCCAAGGTCAATGAAGAAGCGAGATCTTTTACTCCTGACGCTATCGAAGAGTTAGGAATAGTAGAGAAGACGAAGGAGAAGAAAGAAGGAACTCCCAAAAAGTGTAGAGAGAGCTTGGAGACTTAGGAAAGTTTTCGAGTGCGTAAATGGAAGCAGCGAAGGAAAAGAGAATTTAAATGGCTAAAATTCAAAAAAATGTGCCCATTAATTGCCTAGCCATGCGTCAACTCCCAATGGGACGTAGGCAATGATGACGCTTCCCTTCCCAAGGCAACAAAGTGATGCGCATTTAATGCGCAAGGTAAGTACATTTTAAATGAACCAATTGGCAGCATAGACCAACTCCTCAGATTTGGAGAAAGAGTTCGTGGACGACGTTTTGTCAAAGTGATGCGCATTTAATGCGCAAGGTAAGTACATTTTAAATGAACCAATTGGCAACGTAGACTAACTCCTCAGATTTGGAGAAAGAGTTCGTGGAGGACGACGTTTTGTCAAGATAATTCAATTGAACGTACGCGGATACTTGCAAAGTTTGTGCCTGAGAAAGACAATGTTTAGCTGCAGACAAGGCAACTATTGTGATGCCCGAGGACGTTGATGGACTCAGATATGTTTGCTAACAGCGATCAGTTGACAAAACGCACCAGTGTCTCAAACTCGAAGAGAATCCTCGGACGTTTGTATCAGACGGATTGTCTCAAGAAGTCCTCAGGCTTTCAGGTCAAATCGCTGGTCTTAGAAAAATATCTCTAGATATTTACTAGAGAGAAGAACACATGCCACCATCAGGCTTCAGCTAGACGGCGGATACGGAGCAAAGACACGGATGGACTTCTGAAGGTGAATGCCTTCGTGTGACGCTTGAGACATTTTTGTGGATGGTAAACATGCCAAAGGTTGAGATCCTTGAATCTCTAGTATGGGGGGCTAGTGATGGGTAATGGATACCCAAGGCCTAAGAATAAAATTCATTTCTACAAAATGGGTCCACATCCTTAAATAGCCCAAAAAGCCCACGTGACCTAAAAGGCTAATGTGGCTGAGGAGGCCCAAGAGGCCCAAAGGCTTCGATACTTATCATAGGAAGGACGCTCAAGACGGACGAGAACACCAACTTAGGGATGATGTTTTTAAAGGCACGCGCATCCTACAACACGCAACCTGCACAGAGGATAACGGCTTCTGACACACGCGTGATGTGACGTCTCGCAGAGCCAGTCCGCGTGCACACAATCTTCCTGACACGGCAAAGTGAATTTGTAAAGTTGCTAGCAAAGCTTTCTGCACACGCCAACCCCCATGTGACAGCTCCATCCAGAGAATTTTAACTCCAATATAAGCATTTACTTTGCACCTGCCAAAGGGTCTGAAATTCAAGACCCTAAACTCTTGCATTTACACACTAAGAGAGAGAAAGAGCAGAAAAAATCCCACGGTATTATAGAGAGAGAAGGAGAGGGCTTGTGTTGTAAGAGTAATTCTTAAGCGTTTTCATACACTTAATCCTCAACCTCTTGTACTTGTATACACACGTAATGGAAGCAGTTCTCTGGATCAAAGTCCGTAATTTTTTTCTCTTATTCAGTAGAAGTCTTTCCACGTAAAAATCTTACATGTCATATTCTCTCTTTCTTTCCTTTTACGTACACACTTTTTGGTATTGTTGTCGGATCCTTGTTCCTATCAGAGTAAGGATCCGATGACACAACAATATTTAAATTTTAGCAAATTATTTTAATTTAATTAATTAAGTAAAAAGTATAGAGAGAAATTCATAAAAGGTATCTGCCTCTTATTCTAATAAGAAGTGATTCAAATTGCTTTCTATTTTTATTTTATTAATTTTTAACAAAAAGACCTAAATTTTTTAATTTAATTGATAAAACTAAATCATTAACTAAAAAAAACCTCAATAAAGTAAGAATATAATTTATTTTTCAAATAAAATAAAATAAAAAAAACCTCAGTATATATTTTTCATATAAAATAAATAATATAATATTTATTCTTTCCATATTCACAACAATTATTATTAACATTTTACTTCACTTAGATAACTCGCCAGACTCAACAATTTGATACCTGAATAAAAAAAAATATCACCTCAATAAATCTAATTTTTACATATTTAATAATTTTTGAGTAAAAATTCTTCATTGAAAATATTATTTTATATTGTAAATACTATATTTTTTTATATATTTTATATTTTTATGTGTTTTTATATAAATAAAAATCTTTGATAGTAAACACTTTAAATAAAAATATCTATAGACGGATCAAAATCGACACAATTTTGATTATGGGCAAGCATAAATTTGTTTTTCGGCCTCGGTAACTAGACAAAATATGGCCAGCCTGACTTATTTGTTACTGATTTTTATATAAACCCAACTTGTATTCTATTCAAACTCAATTGTGATTGTAGTAGTCAGTAGAATCCTCCTATTTTACCATCTTTAAATTTCTAATTTTAGGGTCACACTTGTTCAATTGTTAAGATTAAATCATTATTAGGCTAATAAAAATTTAATTTGTATCATTAATCTTCAGTAATTTTATTCAATAAATAATTTACTTTTAATATTTATGATTTTTTTTTAAATTAAAAACTCTAAAATCCTAATTAATATTAAAAATAATAATTTATCACATTTAGTCAAAAAAAATATATATTATTGTCGGGACAGTAACAAAACGAATAGCTTGGCCCATAGATTGTTGATATGGATTTTGATGCGTCATTGGATCCGAAATTCGAACAGATTCGGGTTGATCCGCTTGTACTGGTTCCGGCTCCGTTCACTGAGTTTGGATTCTGCACACTACTAAAAAGAACAGGAGGTCAGTGTGTCGGCAGAAAATTATCCCACCGAAAACACTCTGACGCTCAAGTCAGTAAAATAGCCTTCGAAATATGAAAAGGTAATTGAAACTGAGAATTGAGAAAGAGAGACAGAATGTGTGTGTGTATTTCTAGATGATGGAGAGACGAAGTCATCCTCTTGAATCTGGATGGTGGGGAGGCAGTAAACGGTCGTCTAGAACGTGTTGTATGCCTTGGATTTTTTGAATGACAACAGAAAATGGAGGAGTGTAAGTCAGTTGTTGTTGTGGGCATTTTTGAGGGCAAAAGCTTGCGTGAGTAGCAGGTAGCCTTAGTAAAAGTTGCGTAACAGAAAGCGTGCCTGAAATGAGAATTTCAGGGCTTATTTATGGTTGAGAGGGTGATCTTCTTTCTTGGGAAGGAGTGATCCCTTGCGTGATTCTTGGTTGGCCTGTCTTTCAGAGTTGACGCCAGTTGCCAAATGGATCAAGATAATTTCCTTCCACGGCGGTCAACGGCTTTCCAAGTTGCTTACCTTCATTCTGTGTGTTTTATCGTTGGAGCGCCCCAATTGGTAGGAGATTGGCAAAATATGGCGCCTTCCTTACGAGAAAGGCGCCGATTTTGTCAATGTCCATTTTGGGAGCCAGCAGAGGTCATGGAAGTCTCTGGGAGAGCCGTTGCTGGCCGTCTGATGGATCGTGGGCTTAAGTGGGCCAGGCCCGTAAAAAGCCTTTTATTTTTGGCTTGTTACTACAGTGATTCCGGTTAACGCTCGAGTTGACTGTCTGTGCGCTCGTTAACCACCTGCTGAAGTCCAGACGGTCAACGATGGCGTTGACCGTCTTGGGCCTTTCAAGCTTTGGGCCTTCGCGCCCTGTTGGGCTATTTTTAAGTTGATCGTCTGGCATGCCATTTTGGGCCTCAGTTGATCATGGACTAGTCCATATTTTGGTGTACCCATCACTGGCCCCCCATGCCGGTGGCTAGAATTCTAGGTTCCGGTATATTCATGATGGGATGCCCCTTACTGTCCTTCGTCATTTGAGGATCCCGGAGGACTCTATGAAAGGCAGAGAGGAAAATTTGACAGAGGCTGTTGACCGTCTTTGCCAGTTCTGGAGAAGAATGTTAACCAGAACTGTTGACCGTCTTTGGCCAGTTCCGGAGAAGAATGTTGACCAGAACTGTTGACCGTCTTTGGCTAGTTCCGGAGGACTTTCTGCCAGCCTTGATTGACGCGTGGCCATCAGCCAGTCTGCAAGCCAGAAGAAGACATGCGTCTTCTTTTGGTTGGACAGATATTCTGGCCATTAATGCGTCAGAGATCCACCTTTTGAAGAGCCAAGTAGGGAGGCAACACGTGACTAGACTGACGGCGTCCTTAATGAGGGGTTTTAACGCATGCATGCCGTTTAAGTTTTCCTCATCATTTCGAAAACCTTTTACGCCTCATAGCCTTCATCTTCTTCATCTCCAACTTTTACTTTCAGAAACCCTTGTTCCTTTTGCAAACCATGGCATCCGTCACAGACATCGCCTCCGTTCTGAGAGAGAGTAACGTTAAAGCACTGTGCGTTGAGTTCAACGTCCCGAAGGAAACGCATGGAGAGTCCTAGGAAGGAACAACAGAGCCTTTCCTCCTCCAGCGGGGCATATCACAGTTTACGAGGCCCACCTAAGGAGTGGCCTTTGTCTCCCATTGCCGGATGATTTGCAGTCCGTTTTGCGAGCCCTATGAGTCCCCATCGCCCAATTTCACGCCAATGCTATCCGGTATCTCTGTACTCTGTGCATTTTTCTTCGAAAGCATGGTAAGAAGCTGAGGATGTTGATGGTGAGGGTCCTGTTCAAAATAAACTAGGGAGGAGAGTGGATTCACTTTTCCCTCATCCTGGCCTAAAAATAAACACGGCCATATACTACTCATTGAATAACTGGAAGAACTGGTTTTTCTTCGTAAGCGTGGGGCAACCTGACCCCTTCCGAAGGACTGGGGTCAGGTCTCAGAGGTGTATACGGGGATGCCATCAGTGGCAGTGATGGTAGCCCAGGAATGGTTGATCGAGTTGATCAAGGAGAACCCTGACGAGTTCAAGGGGGATTTCCTGGTTTCTCAGGCGGAGACCAAGAAGGTGAACTGGGGTCTGCCATCCTCGGTTCAAAAACCCACGCCGCCAGTAAGGATGATAAAGCCTGACGACTCCAAGGGCGTGATCATCTGCATGCGGCACACTAACGAAGGATTTATTGGCCCGCTGCCGGAGAAGGTGCTGGAGACGCCTTCATCGTCGTCTCCTGCATCGATTACGTCACTGCCGAAATCTACAGTGGGCCTAGTAGCACTGCGGGCCTGGAGGCGACCTACGAGGATTGGCCGGTGGAATCAGGAGAAGGAGTCATCCTGGCATTGCCCGCACCGCAAGTGGCTCCTTGCATAGTGTTGATAGAATCCTTTACGAAGCTTGCTTGCGAGCCAGTGGTGGAGGCGCGGGAGCCCTCCATTAGCTTTCCAGTCGCACGGATTCCTGCTGTGGAGCGAATGGTGGAGAATGACCCTCCAGCAGCTGCCCCGGAGGCTGCAGTTAAGGAGTCTGTAGTAGACATGGCTGAGGCTGAAGAGCTGCTGGAGCGCATTCTGGAGGAGGCTGCCACTAGCTCGGCCCAAGAGGATGCTCCTGGTCCACCGCCACCTGGGCAAAGTCTGGAGGCCAGGCCCAAGAGGCCCACGAGGAGATTATGAGAGGTATGATTCTTGGCGATGGCTTCCATGTATTTTTTTTTTTGCGGATTTCTAACTTGTTATTTGTTTGCCTCCTGTGCAGTCGAGGAAGCTGGCATCTGTTGTTATCAAAGTGGTGGACCAGCGAGACCAGGTAATCGCCGATAGGGAGGCGGAGATCGCCTGGCTGGATGCAAGGCTGGCAGCTTCGGGGAGCGAGCACCGAGAGGAGATTGCAGCCCTCGAGGCTGTCTTGGTCGGAGCAAAAACGGAGAATGCTAAGTTGAAGGCTGAGGTTGCTTACTTGAAGGAGGAGGATGATCGAGGCAAAATGCGCCTCAAACGGCTTGCTGAGCGAGTTGCAATCTTGGAGAACGATCTGAGTTTTCGGATCCGTCCCCACGAGGTTGGGGGCATGATGCATGCGCGGCTGTTGGAGGGGATTAATGTCGGTCGGTGCGTTGCGTGGCTAATTGATCCTGATTTCCTAGTTCAGTTCATCAATCTGTCCAACAGAGCGGCGCTACACAAAGACGACCTCGTGGAGGAGCCCCTTGATATTCAGGGGGCCTCCGCCTCCCCGTATCCTCCTGTGATGTATATTTTTGTGACCTCACTTGTAAAATGTGATTTGTAATTCATTCGAAGTAATAAAATGGAAGTTCTTTTCACTTTTGTGTCCATTTACTTTTATCGCATCTGGCGTTAGCATGCTCTGTTGCATTGGGCGGCCAACTGTGTTGGCCGGCTGCCATTGTTGGGCTGCCTAAGAAGTGAGGTTCTTAGGCTTGGCAGGCGGTTGTGTTAACCAGTCGGTGGCGCTATCCAAGTGATGAATTGGATGGCCAACGTTGGAGAAGGATGCTTCTCCCTTCGACCGTCACTGACTGATCACGCTATCTCTTCGTAGAAAAGGTCATTGCGTATGCTGCGTAAGCCCCCTAAGGTTTTGACCACTATCGGGCCACTTGGATGACCAAGGTTTAGTACAATCACTAATGGGTCGCTCGGATGACCGAGGTTTTATTAGGCCACTTATGGGCCATCTGGATGACCAGAGTTCATAATTGACCGCTCATGGGCCACCTGGATGACTAGGGTTTAGATACGACCGCTAATGGGCCGCTTGGATTACCGAGGTTCAAGTTCGACCGCTTACGGGCCACTTGGATGACCAGGGTTTAACGAGAGGGTGAAGTCCCTCCCGATTTAGGGGCAGTCTAGGTCGGGTAACCTACAAAGAAAACATATACACATGCACATAGGAAGTATGCTAAGTAAACACTTATTTTTTGTGAAATCAAAACAAGCAAGCGAGTACAAACTATAATGCAGATGCGTACTTGTGTCTGCTACTATAAGTATCGTTTGAGGTGGGTGGCATTCCACGTTTGTGGAACCCGGTTTCCCGTCTTGGCTCGGAGTTTGTAGGCTCCGTTTTGGAGGACGGCAGAGACGAGGAAAGGCCCTTCCCAATTAGGGGAGAGCTTATTGCGGCAGGCCAGCTTGCCAGTGGCCTCGACGCCTCGTAGGACCATGTTTCCTACATTGAATTATCGTGCCTTAACCTTTTTATTGTAGTATCGGGCGATCCGATATTGGTAGGCTGCTATTCGTACTTTGACAGTGTCGCGGGCTTCCTCTAATAAGTCTAAGTGCTTCTTGATTTTTTGGGAGTTAGTCAGTGGGTCGAAGGACTTCACCCTGAGACTTAGAAGCTCGATTTCGACCAGGATTACCGCCTCAGTCCCGTAACAGAGGCTGAAGGGCATCTCACGGATTGGCTCCTTCGGAGTTATTCGATAAGACCAAAGAACGGAAGGGAGCTCGTCTGCCCATGAACCCCCTGCGTCCTCCAACTTAGTCTTTAACCCGTGGATCAGCGTTCGGTTTGTCACCTCCACCTGTTCGTTTGCTTGGGGGTATGCCACTGAAGTGTGGACCAGCTTGATGCTAAGACTGGTGCAATACTTGGTGAAGTATTTTTCAGAGAATTGGATCCCGTTGTCGGTCACGACGACCTCGGAGATGCTGAATCTACAGACGATGTTCATGGGCATTGTGCCATGGAAGAGGAACTCCAGGGCATTGTGCTCTGTAATCTTAGCCGGTGGGATGGGTTCGACCCACTTGGTGAAATAGTCGATACCCACGATGATGAATTTTCTTTGCCCCGTGGCAATGGCAAACGGGCCGAAGAGATCGAGCCCCCATTGCGCGAAGGGCCAAGGGGCCTGAAGGGCCTTCAGATCTGCAGATGGCTGGCGGTGAAGGTTGTTTGAAGCTGGCAGCTTTCACATTTCTTCACGAACTCCAGCGTGTCATTTTTAATCGAGGGCCAGTAATAGCCCTGGCGCATGACCTTGAAAGCCATGTTTTTTTGGCCAATATGCGACCCACAGATCCCGAGGTGGACTTCACTTAAAGCGTAGTCAGCCTCTTTGGGAGTTAGATAGCGGAGGTATGGAGTCGAGTAACCACGGTGGTATAACTGTCCGTCAACCACAGCATACCAGCCAGCTGTCTTCTTGACCCGTTTGGCCTTCTCCACATCCTCTGGCAATGATCAGTCTGCCAGATAGTTTAGGAAAGGTGTCATCCAATTTTCCACTTTGAAAATTTGCATTGCCTCTCGCTTCTCAATGCTGGGAGCATCTAGGATCTCCCGCATGTCCATCGCATACTATTCATGGTTTTTTGCTGCAGCGGCTTTGGCCAGCTGGTCCGCCTTCCAGTTTTCAGTTCGAAAAACGTGAACCAAGGTTAGTTTATCAAAACCCTGGGTGGCCTCCCTTGCCTTTGCCAAGTACTTTGCCAAGAGATGGTTATTCGCCTCAAAGCCTCCGTTAACCTGGTTGACGATTAGCTCGGAGTCACTCTAAACAGCTAATCTCTTGGCAGAGCACTCCTTGGCTAACCGCAATCCGGCTAACAGGGCTTCGTACTCGGCAACGTTATTGGTTGCCGGGAAATTGAGACTGAGGGAGTATTTCACCTCAAACCCGTCGAGGATTGTAAGGACCACTCCAGTGCCACTGCTTGTGTTCGTAGACGATCCGTCCACGTGGAGTATCCATTCTGAAATTTTGACAAGCAGTTCTGTACTTTCTTCGGGCTGTTCCTCGAGGATTGGGATTATATCAGCCAGTGCCTGTGCCTTTGCAGCAGGCTTGAGCTGAAATTCGATGTCGAACTCGTCCAACCCGATAGCCCATTTTACCAATCGTCCAGAAACGTCGCGCTTCTGGAGGATGTTTTTCAGCGGCTGGTCCGTGAGGACCACTATTCGGTGGGCCTGAAAGTAGGGCCTTAACTTCCGCGTGGAGAATATTAGCGCCAAGGCCAATTTTTCTATGCGTGAGTAGTGGGTCTCTGGGCCGGTCAATGTTTTACTCATATAGTAGACCGGCCGCTGAGCGTCAGAGTCCTGGCGCACGAGGATAGAACTAAGGGACGCCTCTAACACTGCCAAGTAAAGATATAATTCCTCTTCGCCCTTGGGTGACACCAACAACGGCGAGCTGGCCAAATACCGTTTCAGTTCATTGACAGCGGTTTGGCAATTCGAAGTCCATTGGAACCCGTTGGATTTTGTTCCTCTAAAGGCTTTAAAGAAGGGCTGGTACTTGTCACCGGACTTTGCAAGGAAGTGGGATAGTGCTGCCAGCCGTCCAGTCAGTCGCTGGACAACCTTTACGTTCCGTAGTGGAGCCATGTCGGCGAGCGCCTTGATCTTCTCTGGGGTTTACCTCGATCCCCGTTGGGAGACGATGAAACCCAGGAACTTACCGGAGGCTACTCCGAAGATATGCTTAGCTGGATTCAGCTTCATGTGATGCTTACGGAGCACCTCGAATGACTCTTCCAGGTCGTGGATGTGGTTGCCGGTGACCCTGCTATTGACAAGCACGTCGTCGACGTAGACCTCTATGTTGCGACCAATTTATTTTTCGAATATTTTGTTGACCAAGCGTTGGTAGGTCGCTCCAGTATTTTAAGTCCGAAAGGCATTACTTTATAGCAGTAGGTGCCCTGATCGGTCATGAATGAGGTATCCTCCTCGTCCTCCAGACTCATCCGAATTTGGTTGTAACCCGAGTAGGCGTCCATGAAACTTAGCAGCTCATGTCCGGCTGTTGAGTCAACCAGTAGGTCAATCCGGGGTAAGGGAAAGCTATCCTTCGGACAGGCCTTATTAACATCGGTAAAATTGACGCACATCCGCCATTTTCCGTTGCTCTTCTTTACTAAGACGACATTAGAGAGCCAGTCCGGATATTGGACTTTCCTAATGAAGTCTGCATCCAGTGGCTTTTTGACTTCCTCTCGGATGGCGATCAGCTTTTTAACGGAGTAGTTCATCTGCTTCTACCTGACGGGCTTTCAGCCGGAGTTAAGTCCCAATTTATTTACCATTGTCTCTGCTGGGATTCCAGGCATGTCTGCTGGAGTCCATGCAAAAAGGTTAGTGTTCCTTCGCAGGAACGCAACCAATTCATCGCATAGTGGTCCGGTAAGTGAGCCGCTGATCTGTACACACTTATCCGGTTTTTCTGGGTCTAGTTGGATTAGATCCGTGGCTTCACCGGATTGCACTTGCTGAAGGGTTGTCTCATCCCGATGGTCGAGTTCCCCAATTGTTCTAGTGCTGCCATTTGGGGCAATCTGTGGCATGTAACAGGTTCGTCCGGTAACCTGGTCGCCCAGCACCTTCCCGACACCGTAGGGTGTTGGAAACTTTATTTTGAGGTGTGGAATCGAAGTGACCACCCCGAACTCTGTCAAGCACGGTCTGCCCAATATGGCATTGTATACTGAGGGTAAGTCGACCACCAGGAAGGTGAGCATTCGACTTGCTATTTTTGGATACGTACTCAAAGTGATCTCCAATTGGATAGTCCCTTGAACAGACACTGGCTCGTTGTCGAGGCCGTATAA
Organism: Nepenthes gracilis; assembly: GCA_033239525.1. Classification (NCBI taxonomy): domain Eukaryota; kingdom Viridiplantae; phylum Streptophyta; class Magnoliopsida; order Caryophyllales; family Nepenthaceae; genus Nepenthes; species Nepenthes gracilis. Next base: position 3,367,840 of record BSYO01000024.1, on the reverse strand, counting down.
TGGGCATTCGGTAGGTTTTAGTTGATTTTTTTAAGCCTAATTTGAAGAAAGTATCCAAGTAAAGCAAATATCTAGAACTTTCATTATCAATAAACACTCGCTTCAATTGGTAGTCAACACTACTGTTCGAAATAAGTGCAGATACAACGAGGGGATCAGCATGGGGGGAGTTACATGAGCTAAGTCATCATCACTAAAGTTAATTGTGTTATCCGCCGTGCGCTGTTTCTTCCTCCCAGCCTACTGTTCCTTGCCGCCAGATAGGTTTTTAGCAGGTCGGGTGGTGACCATGTTAACCACCCCTACTGCAACTGGTTTCTTGGGGGAGATTGCTCCTGCCCCTCTTCGCCAGCTGCTCCAGAGCTCTGTCCAGGACCCCTGATAAACTTGGTGAGGTACCCCCTGCGAATCAGTTTCTTCATCTCCCTCTACAGTGTTTTGCAATCCTCAGTTGAATGGCCAGCAGAGCGGTGGAAGTCACAGTATTTCGACCGGTTTCCAGAGTCCTTCTTTAGTAGTTTTGGCCAATTCAAGAATTTTTCTCTGCGGATCTGCATGAGGACGTTCAAGTGTGTGTCCGTTAGAGATGTGAAGTTGGTGGGCCCGTAGTCTCTATGTTCTGGGGGCCCAGTTCGGCGTTGCTTCTGGCTGGAGTGATCTCCGCCGCTGTACTTCCTTTTTCCCTCTCCAGGGAATGATTGAGACTGATCCAACCGTTTTGGACGTTTTTCCTCATTGGCTTCTTCTGCTGCAGCGTAGGCCCGGGTGATGGATTCTGCTTCCGAGAAGGTTTGAGGATTTTTGTGGGCCAGGTGCTTGAAAATGTCCCCGTAGGTTAACGCGGAGATGAAACTGTCCAGCTTCATCTCCACCGTGATCCGGAAATCTGTCTGGCCTCTGCCACAAAATGATCCAGGAATCGCCGTGGGTTCTCTCCCGGTTTCTGCTTGATGTGGGAGAGATGCCACGGCTACTTCTCTTCCCATTGGCTCGAGACGTACTGAGCTAGGAAGAGATCCGTGAGCTCACGGAAACTGCTGATGGTGTCTGAAGGGAGGTGATGGAACCAGATTCGGGCATCTCCCTTCAACGTGAGTGGGAAGCAGCATCACATTGCTAAGTCTTCTAACCCTTGTAGACTTAGATGGGTGTGAAAGTAATCGAGGTGGTCAACTGGATCACTGCTCCCATCGTATGAGTCAAGGGAAGGCATCTTGAACTTAGTAGGCAGTGGACGGTTCAGGATCTCCGCTGTGAAAGGAGATCGGTCCAAATCGATGGCGCGCTCTTCATCTTGGAACACACAGTTCTAGATTTTATCCACTCGCGGATCTGCGCGAGTGGCGTTTGCTGATCTTTTAGAGTTGAGGTAAGCTCTCAACTCCGTTTTGTCCCTGGAGGGTTCAGCAGCCGATTGGCTATCGCCTCCTGCGGACCTGGCAGTCCTGGAGGCTCGCTCTTGGACTACGTTCCCATCTTCGGCTCGAGAGTATCGGGGATTTCTGCTCTCCGAACTTTCTCATGGAGACGTGCTCCCATAGCATTCTTCAGGCCTATTCTGGCCAGGAACGTGAGAGGAGGCTGGGACTGGATTGCTCCTGGGTCTCTCGGGCCTTCTAGCTGGCATCGTTTTCCTCTGGCCACCTTTTTGGTGGTCGGGTGCTGGGACGGCTATTGGAGGAGCCGCTTGCAGTCGCTACTCGTTCTGAGTGCAGAGTATTTGGAGTAGACGATTGTTGACTTGCATCTGCTCCATTAGCTGCTGAAAGTAGGGCACTGGCACTCCGCCCATTGTCCCGTTGACTGTGGCACCAGCAGTGTGGTCCTGGTCGGGATTGGTGGTGTCTCTAGCGGGATCGTTAGTTTGGGCTATCATGTTCACCATTGCGGATGCAGAATCAGACGGTGAAGAAGAGAGCGTTGTGCGAATTTGTGGTTAGCTTTTGTAAGTGCTTCCCACAAACGGTGCCAATGATGCGTCATTGGATCCGAACTTCGAACAGATTCGGGCTAATCTATTTGTCTTGGTTCCGGCTCCGTTCACTGAGTTTGGATCCTGCACACTACTATAAATAACAGGAGGTTAGTGTGTCGGTAAAAACTTATCCCACCGAAAATACTTCGACGTTCAAGTCAGTAAAACAGCCTTCAAAATATAAGAAAGCCACTGAAATTGAGAATTGAGAAAGAGAGAGAGAAAGAGTGTGTGTGTATCTCCAGATGATGGAGAGATAAAGTCATCCTCTTGAATTTGGATGGTAGGAAGGCAGTAAACGTCCGTCTGGAACGCGTTTGTATGCCTTGGGTTTTTTGAATGACAGCAAAAAATGGAGGAGTGTAAGTCTATTGTCGTTGTGGGCGTTTTTGTGGGCAAAAGCTTGCGTGAGTAGTAGGTAGCCTTAGTAAAAGTTGCGTAACAGAAAGCGTCCCTGGAATGAGAATTCAAAGGCTTATTTATGATTGAGAGGGTGATCTTACTCCTTGGGAAGGAGTAATTTCCTGCGCGATTCTTGGTTGGCCTGTCTTTCAGAGCCGACGCCAGTTGCCAAATGGATCAAGATAGTTTCCTTCCACGGTGGTCAGCGGCTTTCCAAGTTGCTTACATTCATTCTGTGTGTTTTACCGTTGGAGCGCCCTAGTTGGCAAGAGATTGGCAAAATCTGGCGCATTCCTTACGAAAAAGGCGCCGATTTTGTCAATGTCCTTTTTGGGAGCCAGTAGAGGTCGTGGAAGTCGCTGGGAGAGCCGTTGCTGGCCGTCTGATGGATTGTGGGCTTAAGTGGGCCAAACCCGTAAAAAGCATTTTATTTTTGGCATGTTACTACAGTGATTCCAGTCAACGCTCGAGTTGACCGTCTACATGCGCGTTAGCCGCCTGCTGGAGTTCAGACGGTCAATGATGGCGTTGACCGTTTTAGGCCTTTCAAGTTTTGGGCCTTCGTGCCCTGTTGGGCCGTTTTTAAGTTCACCGCCTAGCATGTCGTTTTGGGCCTCCGTTGACCATGGGACAGCTCATATTCTTGTGTACCCATCATATTCAACTAAGAAAATTGCACATTTAGGGGTATACACATCTTTAAAAAATAAAATTATTATGTCTCTTTTCTTCATTATTAAATAAAAATTTAGTAGAAAATATTTTGAAATAAAAAAAAAAAAAATATATATATATATATATATATATTATTATTATTTTTGTAGGTGGATAAATCTCACTGCATCCACGTCCCCTTCTCTGTGCCGGTGAATGATCTCACCGTTCTCTCCGTACTTCCGTTCGGTATTTTTGTGCCGTATATATTAGCTACTTTCCAAGAAGGCAAATGAAAAGGTCTTATTTATACCATTTGAATACTTTAAAAGGCAATCGAACTCACCCAAAAATAGAAGTAATCAATTAATTTTATAATATTTTAGATTTTTATTTAAATTATTTTAATATTAATTATAATTTTAGATAATTTAAATGTAATAAAAATTAATTAAATATTATAAAATTTTAAAAACTATTTGAATCAGTTGGACTGTTGTTTGAATACCAATTTGAATTATGAAATAATGGAAAAAGAAAAATATATATGTATAATAAAAGAAAAATAAAAAAAAGAAAAAGGAAAATAAAATAGAGGTGGTGGAGTATTGGGGAGAGAGAAGGAAAGGAGGGAAGAGAAGAGGAAATGAGAAAAGAGAAGAGAGAGAAGGCTGAGGCCGGCGCGAGACTGTCACTGTCACTGTTGTTGGAGATGCCGATGCTGGGAATGAAAGCTAGCGAAGCCTTCTCCGTGATATTACTCTCCATTTTGTGCGCCGGGGTGAGTAAAGGAAGGAATTGCGAACTGAAACAAAACAGCCACCACCATCGTTGCCATTGCCGGAGGAAATGGGTGAAATCGATGTAAGTAAATCCTTCCTTTCTCCTAGCGGATGATGATTTTGGGGTTTCATGTACTGATTTTGAGAGAAATCAGCCGAATTATGAAAAATGAGTGGAAGAGGCGCGGTGGAGAGAGATAATTGACGGCTTGCATGCACCGTCGTCCGTTGCCGTGCTATCACCGGTTGCTACCATTGTGGTCGCCGTCGTCACCCATGCTAGAGCCATTGTCGGCAGAGGAGGAACGTGAAGAGAGGCAGAGGTGCGACTCGACAGGAGAGAGAAAGGGAAGAGAGAGAAGCGGTGCATGCGAAGCAGAGAGAGAAGCGCGCGATTCGGATATCTCGGAGTATCCTTTTGACAAATTTACTTGGTATAAGGTGGAGGCAAGTATCTTCTAATCTTATATTTGATCTGATTTTATATCTAATGTATTTCTGTTCTGATTTAGAGGTCTTAAACTCGTGGGTGCACATTTAATTAGCATGTTTATTTTTTCCCTATTCATGCATGCCATTTTTTCTAGTTATTTGAGGGTCCTATTCTGTTTCTATTGATATTTGTGAGTTTTGGTATTTTCTGAAAAATAGATAATTTTCGGACACTGTATATGTTCATATTAGTATGTATATACGAAAATGTATATGAAATTTACATTAGGCCGTGTATTTTTACATACATATGTGGGATTATAGTCACTATATTTGAATTTGTTATTAGATATTCTGGCTAACTTCTAATGATGAGATTTATTCGGAAATCTCTTTTCACTGGTAGGAAAGACTCGGAATAGTGACCCTTTTTATTCGGATGATTTGATTTAACCATATATATATTCGAACATCCTTATACATCTGAAAAATTGAGCAATTGCATTTAAAATTGAGGGTAGTAAAATATAGTCAGCAACCTTACCTGTGGGAGACAGGGTACATAGGCAGCCTTACATGCTGGCTTTACGTGCATTCTTCTGGCCTAAGGTTATTGGATTAGGGGTAACGTTTTTCTCAAGTTAGTTTTTAAATAATCAAAATTCATATTTGATATATATTTTGTATTTCTGCATAAATTTGGATATTCGGACTTGGCTTTTGGACTCGTATTTGAGATTCACTGATTTTCTTCACAAATGGTTTTGGTATATCTTACATATCTGATTTTAAATTATATATTTTGATCCGGACTTTTGGACTATTTGTTGCGGTGTTGCTTCGGCTTCTATGCAACTTTTGAAACATCTGATTATCGGATTTTACCCTAAATCACGAGTTGATCGGGCCTTAGACTTGGACTTAGATTCAAACTCGGACTTGAATTAGACTTTGGATTGGCTATTTGCCTATTGAAATCAGTATGGATTACTTCTATTTTGTTTATATATATACTATTTTTGGATCAAACTTTTGTTATCTGATTTGGTATTTGATTTGAATACGAGATTATCATTGAATTTTGAATCTCAAATTTTTATTGGATTTAGTATATCAACGATTTGAATTTATTCTATTATTTGACTGGATATTTATCCATTTGACCATCTATCTGATTTATTAGACTCATTTTATTTAAATATGATATTTGTTGAGTATCGAGCTCATATTTTCTGTTTTATCCATTCAGAGCAGAAGGCTTGAATTCTTATTGGAGCAGGATGAGTTTCGGTGCAATATCGCATTTTTTGGTGAGTTTCATAATTATTTAAATAGATAGCATCGGTTACTTTTTGATTTATGGATCGATTTTATTTAGACTGTCATTGAATGCTGAAGTCGGCCGTATGTGGGTCTTTGAACTGAATATTAAGAATTGTTGGGTTAATTTCATTATGTTGATGCGCTGCTATTTTTGTTTGGTTTCTCCATTACAATTGTTTGAAGCATGTCATGATTATTTTATCCAGACGGTTGTCTGATGATGTCTTGTACGGGTCGTTCTTTGGTCCAATTTGTGTATTTGGTTTGTTACACTCGGGTTTGCATTTATAAAAATCATATTTAAAATTTAATTAATTATTTAATTGACCTACTTGATTCGAATTCGTGATAAATTTAAAATGTATAAAAAGAGTAGGATAATTAAATTGAATGATCTGATATATATATATATGAGGCCACATTGAGTGCACCTTATAATTGAGGTTGTAATGTCTACTTATGTATTTTTTTATTTTAATTGACATATTTATTTATTTGTCTCTTGATTGGACAAGAACTATTTTATTATATGTAAAATTACCGTTTTAAAATTATTGCTTGCTCATATTTAATAACAATATTTCAATACATAAATTACAACTTCTATTAATATTTTATAACTTCTATAAATTTCTAATTTCATGTTGGAGCAAAGATCCTGATGCCCGGTCCAACTTCATGCAGATAATCCAAATGCTCCTTTATTATCTCTTTGACTGCAAATGTTCTCCCTCAAATGCTGTGGCTTTGTTGTAATTTCACAACTTATGTCCGAAGGAGATGGCAAATGTTCAACTTATTACCATAGTATATGGGTTTTATTATGGTCATCCAAATATTAGACTCGTTTATTTTTATAATAATTGATATTGATGCGTCACTAAATCCAAGTTTCGAACAAATTCGAGTCGATTTGATCGTTTGGACTCTACTCTGCTCACCGAGTATGGACCCTGCATACCACTACAACAAACGAGAGGTCAGGTGTCGGCGGGAGGTTATTCCACCGAAAATACTCTAATACTCAAGTCAGTAACCGGCCTTTGAACTTTTAAGAAGGTAAATCGAAATGCAAGCAATGAAAAGATGAAGAATGTTTGTGATGGGATTTCGGCTCTTGACGCGAGAGGCTTTTTGTGACTCGTGAGGAGCGCTATCTCTCAGCATTGAGTTTGCTAGGAATGTAATCAGGGAGAGAGGGTTGGTGTTCTGAAAGTGTACAAGCTTTCAGAATTATCAGTGGGCTGTGTGAGTTTATAGGAGCGTTTTCTAGCAGAGAAGTGAGCAACTGTAATCTAAGAAACAAATGTGCCATGGAGTGAAGACTCCATGGGCTTTTATAGATGAGATGTTGGGAGGCCTTCCTTGGGCAGGAAGGCTTGATTCTTGCATCCTATTGGAATTGCTTCCTTTCTTGGTATGGAGCTTTAATGGTGGCAACAGCTCTAGGGATTACTCACCTTCCTTCTGCATGAGCTTATACCGTTAGGGTTTGTTGTGGACAGGAAGAGAGACTATGGAGCTTTCCTCATGGGACGTGCGCTGAATCTGCTGGTGCCTTCTGAGAGGGCGCGAAATCAGGGGAGAGAGTCGTTATTGGTCATGTACGGAGGTGTGGGCCCAACTAGGACTAGCCCACGTGAGGCTTACGCTCTTAGGCTGACCTACTATGGCGCTTCCGATCAACAGAAATGTTGACCATCTCTAGGAGCCTGTTAACCGCCTAACTTGGCCTTTAATTCGATCAACACCTGGTGTTAACCATCCAGCGCGCATATGGGCTATTGCGAATCTGGGCCGCCTCTCTTTCTTGGGCCAACCCACTATGGGTGTTCTCATCACTAGCCTCCCATACTGGTGGTCGAAATTCTAACCTTCAGCATGTTAATGATGGGGCATGTTAGGTTGTCATCCGTTAAGGTCTACTGGACTGGTGGCGAAAGCGTTGACCGCAATTATTGACCATCTAGGGCAAAGCCTGGAGTACTTCTGAAGAGTTAATCGGATTCGTTGACCATCCAGACCAAAATTTAGCGAATTGCAGAATAAAATATTGATCGAATTTGTTGACCATCTGGGCCAAAATTCGGAGAAATGCTGAAGGATTTGTTAACCGGATTTATCGACCATCCATGCTGAAATCCGGAGGACCGTTGAAGGAAATGTTAACCGGATGTGTTGACCATCGGGCCAAAATCCGAAAAACCTGTGGGAGTTAGAACAACGCGCCATCCTCAACCAGCCTGTTAGTCGAAAAGGTTGCCACGTGTCTACATGCGATGAATTCATGATCCCGGTAATTATTACGCGTAGAGGATCTGATTCGACTGTGTCCATTTAGAAAACGACACGTGACAGCACTAATGGCACACGTTTATGGACGGTTAACGTGCATGGCTTTCACACTGCCCTTTAAGTTATCCGTCCTTTTTATTTTTAAATTTCCCACGCTTTCCTTCACATTCCTTAAAAAACCCTAAGTGTTGTGCTAACCCCCTACTTGCTTCCATTCCTATGGCTTCCGTTATAGAAATTGCTTCAGTCCTTAGGAAAGCCGACGTGAAGGAGTTCTACGTGGAGTAGAACATCCAGAAGGAGATTGTCTTCCGAGTCCCTGTCAAGGAAGATAGGGCGTGCTTGCCACCTGAGGGTTTCATCATCGTTTACAAGGCCCACCCGAGGAGTGGCCTACACATTCCAGTCCCTGATAAGTTGTTGGCGATTTTTATGGCTCTTCAGGTTCTAATCGCACAGTTCCATGCGAACGTCGTGTGGTACTTATGTTCCTGCATATTTCTTCGTCAACATTCAAGATGGTTGATGGTGGTGATGGTCAGAGGACTCTTCATGTTCAACCAGGGAGCAGAGTGAATTTCCTTGGCCCCACGCGGCGGTCACCAAGTCAATACCGCCATATATGATTCCTTAAAGAATTGAAAGAACCAGTTCTTTTTTATTCGTGTGAGTGAGTCCTGGCCGTTAGCTAGGGAGTGGGGTAAGGTACCCGAGGTTTACACTGAGACTCCTTCTGATGAGGAGACGGGGTCCCTGGAATGGATGTTCAAATTGATAGAGGGCCATCTTATGGAGTTCTGGAGAAACCACCTGATCTCTCGTGCTGAGGCCAAGAAAGTTAAGTGGGGGCCTCCTTTTTCTGAGCAGAAAATGAGGGAGCCTTCTAGGAAGAGGAAGGCTGGGGCCCTCGTGATCGGAGCGCCACCCAGCGAGGGGTCTCCCGAAAGTTCAGTGGTGAAGAGAATGGTGGTGCCCTCTTCATCCTCCCCGAGCCAGAGAGTGTACTGGCTGGCCAACTTTTAAAAGTTGGCAATCGCTCTAGCCTGGGCAACTTTGAGTTTGCCGCTGAGGCCTATAGAGCAAGACTGCGTTCCTCCATCAACCTGCGCGTTCTGGCCTTGTCGCAGCCGGAGCGCGTGGCACCATTGGTGTAAGGTCCAAATTCTTATTTTAATTATTTCAATATTAATTATAAGTTTGGAATAATTGAGGATATTATGTGTGTGTATATATAATAATAATAATAATAATAATAATAATAATAATAATAATAATAATAATAATAATAATAATAATAATAATAATAATAATAAACAAAAAAAAGAAGAAAATGGGAAAAACTGCGGGCCGAAACCCACGGTTGGTTTGTGGAAAGGGGATGGGGGGAAATTAATTAATGGTACGTTTGATTGTTGGAATAGAATAAGGTGAAAATAGAATAATTATTCCAGGGAATAGAAAAGATGGCAGAAGAAAGCTGGAAGAAAAAGGGAAAAAAAAAGAAAAAAAGAAGAGAGTGAGGGTTTCGGCGCAAGGAAGGGAAAGAAGAAGAAGGTAGGGGAAGAAGAAGAGGAAAGAGGGAAGAAGGGAGGAGGCTATGCGGTGAAAGGGGAAGTCGCGGCGACAGTGCTCGGCGGCGTAACGGGCTCGCACAGGAGAGAGAGAAGGGGTAGCGGCGCTGGTTTCAGGTCTGCCGGAGGGCAGATCGGCGCGGTGGTGGCACACCGGCATGGTGGCGGTGCAGCGATGGTGCACGTAGTAGAGGGTGGCAGAGAGAGGGTTGGATCGGCGGCCGTGTGCACAGTGAGGAGAGAGAAAGCTCTCCCGGGAAGGAGCGATGGCCACCAGAGGAGGCTGAGGTAGCAGCGGCTCACGGGTAAAGCAGCGGCGGCTCGCGGGTGAAGCAGCAGCGGCTGCTAGTGAGGCGGCGCAGCATGGAGGAGAGAGAAAGGAAGCTGGTAGAGAGAGAAATGCACAGCAGGAGAGAGAAACGTGCTATTTGGGTATTCCGGAGCATCTTTCTTCCGTTCTGGGGAGTAAAAAGGTTATGACAAGTATCCGTAAGCCATGTTTTGGACTAATTTGTGTCTGATAATATTTTTGTATGTTTCGGAGATTTTATTTACATACATTTAATTTTTATATATCATCACTGTTTACTGTTTACATGCATATAAGTTTTATCGGTTGTTCGGTGGGCTTTTCATGGTTATCTATAATGTTAGAGGGGTTTTCGGACACCCAAATAGTACATATATATATATATATATATCTTTGTGTATCTGTATATTGTGGAACCATGAACCAGACCTTACATTAATCATGCATGCTGCCGGGGGCGGGGTCACTGCGGGACCATGGCGGTTCGAAACCTGATGGGTCATTATATATGATTCGAGGCATGAGACTTTTGGTACCGCTCCCGACGGGGAGGCTTAGTCCCGACGTGGACGTATATGATAGGCTACTTCCGTCGAAAGGAAGGTTGAGATATTTGGTAGTTGACTTGCCCCACTGTGTATTTAATTGAGAATCATCGTAAGTAATTGACGGAACTATTATATTCGGAGGTCTTAATATATATAATTAAAGTTTGAGGTTGCACTAAAAGTCGCGAGTGGTAAAACATAGTGAGTAAGTTCCTAATCTATGGGAGACAGAGTACATGGATGGCCTTGAGCTACTGGCCTAATTCGTAGCCGATATAGCCGTGGTTACTGGACGAGGGTAACCCATCCTCAAGTTGGTATTATCTATCTTTGGTTCTCCGATTTCGTGCATACTTTGTATTTCTACATGTATTTGGGTGGATAATAATTTTAAGATACACTGATTGGCCAACAGTTGGGTTAAAAGAATGTCTCGTACGTAAAAATATGTGATAAATTCGAAACATATTTTAATTTATATTTTAGTTTCGGTGATCTTCTTTTGATTTCTGCATTATAAGATTTAGAATAATGACAATTTTGATATTTGTTTTTATCATATTTTTGCAATTTTTATTTAAAAAATGAGGATAAGCATAAATATTATATTAAAATATTTATTAACTTAAAGTAGGAATAGCAAATTTCATATAAAATATGAGTTTATTTTTGAAAGATAAAGTTAAAATATTAATCAACTGCCTAACCCATGACACCTAACCGCCCCCAACCCCAGCTACTGATTGCAATCGACCCTAAACTGCCGGTGTTGGTTTATGGCAATTATTCTAATCAATGTTTGGTCAATATCAATTGATATCTCTTGTCTTATGAGCCCCTTTGTTGGCTATTTGGTGGTATTCTCATCTTATTTACAAATATAATATTTAATTTTCTATTTAATTAAAAAAGATAATATTTATCTTCATATTAAATAAGATATTATTGACGTCCCAAATTCTTATCCGATCATTAATAATTATCAATATTAATAATTATAAAATTATCCATTTAATCAACTGTCAATGTGAATTTTACATCAATACCTCAACATACCGAAATAAAATAATATAACTTAAGCACAATACCTAAAATATCATGTCATTATATGGCTCCAATACCGACCAAACAGTAATGTCAGATCATATGTAAGGAATTATATTTAATACATAAATCAGAGTAATCAACTTGAAATAATTCAATACCACTATTGTCAATTTGTCAAACTTATTGATATTCCATAATTCTAAAAGTCCATAATTAACATAAACAATATCTACAGTTATCGAATAAACCACTATTCAATTTAATATTTACAAACCGTTATCCGAATAATATAAATATATTAACTACTATATGAAAACTGAGATACAATATTAATATTTCATAAATTCTAATTCTAATATCTTTGAACGGTTCATCCTTTCAATCCTAATCATCCTACAAGTTTCTGAATTTCTTATCTGAAGGGCTAATAGAAAAATAGAAAATATAGTGTGCCAAAAGCTTAATAAGGTATATGTTATAATTTAACATATGTTATAATTTAATATATAACTTACATTGAAATATACTGGAAGGAATAATGTATCAGATTCAATAAAGTATTATAAAGTTCCATGATAACACATATTCTCACATTTTCAGATTTACTTATTGTCACGTCCGGTATTCTTATATCCTTATATGTACGAATTATCATTTATTTAATAATATTACTTATTAATAACTAAGGATGGACGCGTGCTTGTCTCGTTTTATATTATAGTCATCAACATACATAGGATCCAAAATATTAATACCATATTATCATTGGCTCATATATCCAATCCACAATAAAATGATATCAACCTCATAATAAGAAAAGATGCCAACTAAAAATCTCAAACTCATCACAAAATAATCTGCAGATATATAAAAGATAACCAATACATTTGCGAAAGTACTAACATTATCATAAACATTATTCAAAACTTAGAAAATTTATAACTTTTACATCATTACAGGCTATCAAAATTTTAAGTATAGAAAAATTAAATTTTTTTTATTCTTGTTTATTAGGTATAAACTCCTACGAGGCATATAGAGGGTAAGAAAACAATAAGAGAGTGAGCCAAGTACTCAATAATATATATAATAATTAAGGACATGCATATTTTTACTAAAAATACATTATATATATCATAGGGAGGAATAGGAGTCCTGATGCATGTAAAAATATATATAAACTTTAAGAATATTTTCATAATACATTTAATTTTTTTTCTTGTATATTTTTCTTATTATTTGCCAGCACTTCTTACCTTTACTTAGTGTAAGGAGCCAATATTAGTAGGTCTTATCAGTTAACGAAACGTTTGATCAATATCTGGATCGTATTCACTCTGTACAATCAAAGGTCTTATTCTCCTTATTTATATCCCGAGAATAAGATGGATTGTATTCATTTCACACAAATCAAGGACATTAACTTTCTTATTTACATATCAAAGATATGATGATACTACTTATTATCTTTCGATAGATGAGGCTTAAATTGCTCAAGGATACTTATTCAGATAATAATTTATACTATAATATTTTAAGACATACCAGCAAATACTATCTTTTGAATAAAAATTCTTGGTTTGATTTTCTTATTTCTTTAAAACTTTCTTAATGGAAACTTTTTATAGTTTTTACTTCTTCTTCTTAATTTTCTCATTTCCAAGAAAATTCTTATTCTTATAAGATTATAGTAAGCTTCCACTCATGCATACACTTTGACATATACATAACAAAATTCATATCGTTGTATAACATAAGTGCTGGAATTAATTTTTAGGTGACATATTATGTGATTTTTGATCCATTAACTTTCTAATTTTACCAGTTTACCAACCTTATCCGGTTTATTTAAATAGATGGTTTATGGACTGGTTCGGCCTTTTTAATGAAATTCTTCTTATTTTATCATGTAAACTAATTTATCATGTATCTAAAATGGTTGGCCGGTTCACTTAAATATAAATCATGCCAGAATCGGTTCACTTTCCCATTCATGAACTAGAAACTGAACCGGTTTGCTGAAATCAGTCTGTATCCCCTTTAAGTAGCCGATTCACCCCATGATTCACCGGTCCAGTTGATATTTGATTAGTTAATTATTTTAAAATACTATATATGACCGTTTCATTTATAAATTCTTAACCGGTTCACCTAGATTTGGTAGAAATGTCAAATTGGTGCAGTGGCTGATTCAGTGGCAAGCTCTAATTTTGTTACTGGTTCAGTGGGCAAATTACCATAAAAAATTACTTTTCATATATTTTCAGAATCCGTATAAAATTCTGGACCGGCTCATATAAATTTTCTAACTTTATCCTTACCCGGTTCAAAATTATGTACTAATTTTTCATACACGTCTACTTTTGGTCGGTTCAGTGACATTTTCTTTTCCTTATGCTGAACCGGTCAGATTTTTAAATAATAAATTTATACCAATTTTATGACATATTGCGGATTTATTGAAGTGTCTTATTTAATTTTTATGGAGTTTGAAGTGATTTAAAATTTGGTGAAAATAGCAGCCAAAGTTAACACCAATAGCTACTCTGTTTTTAGTCGGTTCAATCTATTAGTCTACTTTATTTTCATTGAATCGATCGATTTTATGAAGAATAATTTTTTTACAAGAAAATGATGATTTAGCCAATATCTTTAAGTATTTATAGTATAATGTTTATGGCATGAATCAATCAAATAAATTATGTAAAAATTTAGACATTAGCAAAGTTTAGCAACTGAGACAGCATACGACATGTTTCTGAACTTTTTCTATTCTAGTACAGATTAGTGAGAATTTTAAGCATCAGATCAACAATACTTAAAAATAACAGTAATAATTTAACAACAAATCAAAGAGGTAGAGGTACACTGACTTGATTTAATGTAGAATAATTTTTAAAACTCCTATACCAATCTATCGAGCAGTTTCTCTCGGTTTAGATTTCTCCACCCAGTTGGCCTCCCTTTTCTCTCTTTTCTCTCTCTGATTTTTTTCAATTCTTTGTATAGATTTCTTATTTTATTAGTCTCCTAAAATATTGAGTCAATGGTTGAAATTTGTGGTGTTGCCACCTGCCCCATAAGGTGGCAAATTCTGAGCTGCCCAAGGATGACTCAGCCATGAAAAATGCCTGTGTATTGTTCTCTCTTTAAACCACTTATTGGAATCTCATTCGTGGTCGTTTGGATACTTATTAAGCCTTCTTGAGTGTCATGTGTCTCACCAATTTTGGCCATGCAAAAATCATTTTCCTTTTAATTAAAATTATTGGGAAAGTGGGGTGTGTGTGAGTGCCGTGTGGTCTTCTCCTCTTTGTCCCACCAAGGCTTTCCTTCTTTTAATTTTTCTAAGTATTGAGCTTTGAAGAGGTGACATGTATCCCTCAATAGGCAATTAAAATTTAATTATTAAGGATGCATTAAAATTATTTTAATTTTGTTATGTTAGCCAACCCCCTTAATTTTCCTACTTTCACCAATTTTTCTAGGTGTATAAAATTTTTATTTAGCTACTATCGGATCCTTCCAATTATAATTTCAACTGTAAATTTTAGTTATGTCATTTATCGAAAGATACGGCAACTTTCGGGCTGCTTTCGGGTTTGCCGAACTTTAATTTAATTAATCAAAACTTGTTCGATTACAAGTCGAGTCAAACGATTTAATTTCTTATTTGATTTGAGCTATATTTAATCAATTAGGCCAAATTTAATTACTTTTAATCTAATTTTTTTATCTTTTGATTTAAATTTTAATTATATTAATTAAATTAATTATGATTAAGATAAAATTTAAACTCAAGCCTTACAAAGTGGTTGCTACATTTATGATGAAAATAGAGCCTCCACATTTTTAAATCTTACTCGTCTATATGTTGGGGTTCCAAACATACATACCGATGATGTAGTAGAAAAAATCTCGAATCTCTTATCAATTGTAAATAACTAATCTCTCCTGTGAATATAAAAAATAATAATACATAGTCAAATATATGAGCTGCACAATGATATTTAATATAGAAGGCCCCTTTTAATTTAAAAAAAATTACAGGATGACATCTATGACGACTTGATCTCTAATTATCAAATACGGCTCGAATCGATCACGCAAAAAATCTTAAATTTTGAATTCATGAAACATCTATGATATTCTCAACATTATAACATGTCCACAATGATAATAATGTAAACATCCTCATATATTAAAAGTTTGGGAAAAACATAGTCGCAAACATTTTAATAAAATAAAATAAAATATCAAAATATATCTCAAGAGTATAAAATAAACACTCTCTCCAGTTGGATTTCATAATCTCTCTTGCTACAACTCTTTATTTAGCTATAGAGTCATCCACCTCTACTCTTACAACTCTGGAAGAAAGAAATAGTAAGAGTGAGTCAAATACTCAATAAGTAACTCTGACCAATGTCAGAAAACAGTGAAAACATCAAGCAATTCAGTGAACTCATTGTCAAATAATAAGTTCCAATAATACATAACATATAGAAATAATTAATTATCCCAGGATCAATAAATGACACAATCAATAAAATTACTCAATAGTTCTTGTTGTGTCACTGAATCTGGGTGGTGATAGATAGAGGTACCTACGCAACACAAACAAAAACGAGGGGTCATAAGGCGGCAAAAATTATACTCACCGTAATCATCCAACATTCAAATTAAATATCTTTCCAAAAGAATAGGAAGATGCTAAGATGTAAGATGCGTAGATGCCATGTAATAGGAGATTAAGCATTCAGGTGCGCATGATAGAGGGATGGCTTGGAGATGCGCCTGATTGAGGGGCGACTTAGAGATGGAAGACAAGAGCAGAGTTCCTAGATAGAAGGCAAGTTGCCTGGACATATGGCCTCTTGAATGGAGGGTGAAACCTCCTAGATGGTCTCCTAGATGGCCACCTAGATGGTGGACGGCTACTAGAAGGATGGGACCGCTGGATGGAGGGTTCGGCCTCCAGGATGGGGGCAGTGTCTTGTTCCTCCCCTCCGTTTTATTAAGATTTAAGTCTTAATTTAACATGAAGCCTGAAATTTTGATTCAAATAAGCCGAAGGCTTTGCTTTGCTCTAAGTTTTCCTTAACTAAAATTTCAGCCAAATCCCATAATTTCTAGGCATGCGAGTATGAACAATAATATTACAAGGAGAGAGGAAGAGATTGTTTGCGAGAGGATGGAGAGATATTACTTGCAAAAATAGGAATAAAACTTGCCTATTTTGTGACAATAAACAGTGACAATAGCTCCAAACAATGACGGTGGACAACAGCAGCACAAAATAATGGCCACGGCAATATAACTCTCTCTCTCCGATGATAGCAATGGCTACGACAATAACCACAACAATAGTGCACACTCTTTTTTCTCTCTCTCTTTCTCAGCTATTTGTCGGACTGAATGCCAATGCACATGTAAGTTTTTAAAGAGAGGGGAAATGATGTGGCAAGAAGAATAAATAAAAGAGGAGAAAGAAACGAAAGAAAATGGAAGAATGATTGAAATGAAAGAAAACGGATGAAAATGGCAGAAGAGGAAAGAGCAAGGGAGGAAATTTCAGGAAAAAGAGACAGTGAGGCATGCTGTTGGGCTGAAAGGTTTAATGCCTCATTTAATAATATTAATATTATTTATTACTATTTATTATTATTTATTAATATTATTAATCACACTTATTATAATAGTTTTTATTATTTTAAAAATATTAAAATAACTCAGCCAATAACCTAATAAAACTCAAGTCAAAATACCAATGTGTTACATCAAATGCATAATTGGAAGTATTATTATTATCATATAGACTACTTACTCTGCTGTTACACAATCGGAGGAGGCTGTGCCGCTTTAAGAATTATGTCTCTGTCATGCAAGTCTCTGGTGAGTTTGATAATTTTTTTCTCTGCTAAAACTTTATTTGGATATAAAACTTCGTCCTTATAATGGATCCGGTGGAAGGTTGTTTTCAAGACATCCATTTGTTTAACCTCCAACTGCATTGATACACATAAGAGTCAACTTTGTTAAATAATAATAATAACAGAATCAAATACTTGAGACCCTAGCATTACTAGAAAATGCAGTTCCAGACTCCACATTCCATAGCTCGGACAATCCAATCCACAACTTAGTCATTACAGGCCACCAATAAGATGTTATTTTGTTCCATGGGATGGCTGAAGGAGGACAACTTCGTATTTTGAGGGCTTCAATTAATGGTGGTGTTAAGAATTTTTATTAACAAATTCATATTAAAGTATTGTATTTTAAATCCACTTTAGAGATATAAGTGTTAGAAAATGTGGTATTGAAGATTATTTGAGTAGGTTTTAGTCTGGTATTTAATGGTACCTTAAGGAGATTATAGTGGTTACATAAGATAGGTACAAGATAGAAGCTAAATCTAAATAGTTCCAAAAGCAAATCACCAAATAGCCCAAGATAGTTGATTCAGTGAAAATTAGTTTTCTCCTTATTATCCACATCTTCAAATTGCTTTTATTGACTATTTACTTCTAAAAATTTATAGAAAACACAATGGTTCAATTATTCTAAAGTTGAGAGAGTCTCACGAGTGAGTCACCAATTTTGGGAAAGAGTATTATTGTTTGAGAGATTTTATATTTTCATTGGAAAATATGTTCTTGAAAGCTTTTATTAATTTCTCTCCCACAACCAAATGAATATATTGCTTGGCTATCAACCCTATGGAGTTTTGATATATATTTTTAAAAAAATGGGGTGTTATTTTTGACCAAAATCTCAAGTCAATTAAGGAAGAATCCCAAAGTTTGGGAAAGATTTGGATTTGTGGCTTGGAGGGCAAACTCAGAAAGTAGACTTTTTGTGGAGATCATGCATCACATAAATTCAGTTAGAGGAGTCTAATGCATATTTATTTAGTTAAGTTGATTTTTTAGTAAATTTATTTATCTTTTTCTTGAGATGTTTGGATGATTTTTCTTTCAAACTGGTTGATTATCGAAATTATCTTTCATCAACAGGATCATATACCATTTATGTTTTCACAAAATTTTAATTATCTTTTATGGTTGTTGTCATCCTACTTTTGGTGAGGTTATTTTCTATTTAAATTCAACTAAATTTATCTCCTTATGAAAGAGAAGTCAGTCCTCTGTTGGTGAGTAATTTTTAGCACTTAAGTAAAAGTCCTCTATTGGTGAGTAATTTTTAGCACTTAAGTAAAATGATTCACTAAGCTAACCGCTAAAGCTGATATAGACGCCAAAGCTGCCATGTGCTTTAATTGGAGAGATAGGTTTAAGCACTAAGCTAGAATCTTTGTTATACAATTTTGAAACACACATCACGCATCAAATGATATCGACACTTAAAATTTTTAAAGAGAATTCAAAATATATCACAATATCACATTGTTTGGAAACTAGAAATGTTCTAACAAGTTTTACATTTATTGAAAACTCTCAAGCCTCCATAAAGTTTGCTTGAATAGTTAGATTTATTAATTTTCAATGCAAACTTATTGCCTTGATGCATGAGAAATCAAATATATGTCAGTTTGGACATTAAAGTAATTTTAACTAAAGCATAAAACATCCTTACTTTTTATATTTAGAAAATTCTTCATTCGTGAGTAAAAGAAAAGAAAAAGAAATATCTCCATAGAGGGATGTCAAAAAGTGTAACCTGAGTGTCATCAATTTCACACCAATTGCCAACAAGAAATGGATGTGACACAAATGTAAAAATAATCCCTTCGAACATAGCCTTGAGTGTGTTTCCGAATATGAAACTTGCTGCAAGAAGTGGCGATGCCATTGCAATGAGAACCTTCACGGAAGCGATGCCAGTGAGAAGAAGCCAGCATAGGATGATCACAATTACAATGAATGCCCACATGATATTGTTTAAGGTGTTCGTAGCACTTTCGGCATCAATCAACGTATATCCAAACGACAAACAATTTTTGAAAGCCTCCATCTGTAATAAAATGACATAGTATAATGTTAGAATTCATTTTTCTCCATAAATTCCTATTTATAAAGGACATCCCCGGGGCATAATGAAAAAGAGCTGATAATATTGGAAATAATATTTCTAATTAATTTCTTTTAATAATTTGGATTTTTTTTATAAAAGAATTTTGAAATTTGTTTATATTATTTTTAAAATATAAAATAATAGCCGTTAGTTGGTTCTATCCATTGGCTTTGAGCTATAGGGGAGGAGACCTCCTAATTTCCTTTCTACCACAAGACTCGGCGAAAGAGAGAATTGGGGCTTTCTCATACGATGAGGGGAAGCCCCTCCCATATGGCGTCAGAACTATTGGATCAAAAAATTTAATAGTTGAGTTAATTTATGATTAAAAGATATACAAATATAATTTGTATTTTAAAAAAAAATTAAAATACCAATTTACCCATAAATTCAAAAACAAAATAAAAACAAAATAATTCTAGTTGTTGGTGATACGACCTGGATTTGAGTTCGACGGATTAAGGTGCCACTAGGTTTTTAGGTTGAACTAGAGTGGGTTTCTTCTCCGTACTCATTGGCTTGGATCTTACACACCACAATAAAAAATGAGAGGTTAAATGATGACAAAAATTGTCCCAACTGTATATCCTTCGACGCTCAAATTAGAAATATTTTTTTAAAAATATAAAGATAATAGGAGAATGCCAGAGGATGCGTACATACATATTATGGTGGATTGAGTATTTAGGCATGCCCACTGAGGGGCAGCTTAGAGCTGCACACGCTGAGGGGCGGCTTAGAGCTGCGCCTGACTGAGGGGCGTTTTAGGATTGCGCCCAACAGAGAGACGTCTTATAAGATAGAAGATTGAGCTCCGTGAACGGAAGGCTGGCATCCTGGGTGGAGGGTAGACCTCTTGGATGGGCTCCTAGATGGAAAGTTAGCGAGCGTTAGAAGCGGGGCTTGGTGGACACAGAGAGAGAGAGAGCTCTGGCGTTAGAGGGCTTGCTTAATTGTGTATGTGAGTATTAATGTGTGCCTGCCTTTGGAGTTTGCCCCAAGGGCTTCTTATGGCCTTCAGCCTTTCTCGATCTTGCTTGGGCGGTAAGGTTAACTGTCAGTTGCCCCACACAGATACGGTGGATTGGCGCAAAGATTACAGGCACTTATTTAGGCAGTTATGATCAGACGAAAGTGATTCCTTACTTCCTGAGACAGATACTGCACACTGCGGATATTGCTATGAATCTTGGGATGATACGCTAAGTTGAAAGTTGTCATTCCTAGAGAGATCATAATCTTGGACAATATTCGTGGGATATTCATTTGGATTAGGGGTAGCTTTGGTAAGAATATCTACTAAACCATGTCAGACGATCCCAAAAAATACCATGGGAAAGATTTTATAGCTTAATTTTATTTTAACGGATTAGGCCTGGGTTAGTCCACCCAAATTGGCCATGCGATATGGGCTGCCACCTGTTGGGCCTCCGCCTGTTGGGCCTCCGCATTAGTTCGTGGGCACAGGTCTTAGGCAGTATAGCGTAACGGTACC
>BSYO01000024.1:3263526-3346869 GCA_033239525.1 Nepenthes gracilis | reverse complement strand
CTAATTTTTATCTTTTACTTATAAAAAATATAACTACTTTAAATTTCGTTTTTAAAATAGTAAATATACTCAAGTGTTGAGTTATTGCTATTAACGTGACCTTGAATATTAAATATAGCACCCCTGCCCAACCAAAAATATAAAAAAATAATAAAAATAAAAATTTTTAAATCCTTAGGTACCATCCATTCTTCAAACGTGCTGTAACTGATTGCATCCGTTCTTTTGAATTTATCTGCATCTCTGAGCTGCTTGAACCAGCCGTTTATCTCCATATCATTTACTGGGATTTTGTGATCTTGTTGGTTCTTCCTCACGCTCTCCGCGGTTACGTAACTGTTCATATATTTCAATATTAAAGAAGAAGAAGAACAACAACAAAGAAAGAGTTAGTTTTGGTTGTGTGATGGACTTACTCTGAACCGTCTTTCTTGAATTTTCGCCACCGTTTGCGGATTTTATTGGGAATAGGATCATAGTTCCTTGAACACAATTTTGTCACCTCGATGAAACACTGAGCCATATGCTTTTTACGGTAAGTAGACAATTTTTCGGTTTCCGAATTCTCTTCATCGGTGTCCGAACTATTTTCACTGTCGGGGTCGGGCGGACGAAATCCGTCGGCATACGATGGTTCTTTATCGGCATCCGAATTATATATATTGTCGGGGTCGGAAGGACAAAATTCGCCGGTATACGATTTCTCTTCATCCGTATCCGAATTCATTATATTGTCGGCCTTTTCCGGGATCCCTTTATCCGGTGAGAAGATATCCACGTTTAAGCCATGGGCGAGGCCGAGGAAGTACAGCTGCAACCCGACTTTGCGGATGTTGCCGGCGAACCGGCTATATACGGCATGAGATTCCCATGAGAGGATCAACGCGTTCTTGACCAGCACCAGAAACGCGCCGACAAGAAGAGAAACTGTCGTGGTATCGAGGGCCTTCTCGCTGACTCTGTACCGCCGGAGTCCATGGAGGGACGACCGAGAGTAAAACTCCCACGCGAGGAGGATAACGACACAAACTATAAGATTGTAGCCGCTCCCTCCCAATCCATCCAGGTAATACACAACGTCGTACTTATCCTCTATCATCGTAAGAGACAATTTCTTCACGATGCATTCTCTCAGCAAGCTAATATGACGGTAGCTGACGATATACAGCGCCGGCACCATCATCCAAATCCAGAGCGGCATTCCCAGGATTTTGATCCGCGTCAAGCCGGGAACGGATACGACGATCACCATGAACAGGAGCAACAGCAGCAGGATGCACAGCCTCCACATTGCAGCGGCTACCCCTTTCCAGACCAAATCAGCAACTCTTTTCCACAACAATTCGAAATCGAAATTGCTATTGCCGTCATTCGCCATCAGATTCGCGGCTACCTGTCCGGGTGACGAGACGTCTTTGATGAACATCAGCTTGGAGAGCAGCCAGTACAGACAGCAAATAAGCAGAACCAGTGGGATGATGAGAGGAAGTACGGCATAAAAAATAAACAAGCGTAGTCTGAAGCAAAATCCATGCGGAGCATTAGCCGCGCCGGTATCGCCTGAGTGGTCGATCCAACCGCGCTCCAGATCAGAGGCTGTGGTTTCATACATTGGGAGGTTTCCGATGCTCTGTCTGTCTGTGTGAGCTTTTCTCGTGTCGAGCGTAGATTGAAGGGAGCTTTTTTTATTTTATTAATTGAAAAATATTAACTTCACATCAATCTTACTGGTATAAAATATGTACGTCTCAGTAAATATGCCGACACGCAGTGAGTAAAAAAGGACCACTATGTGGGCCCCACACTGCCACACATAAAAATACGAAGTGTGAACACATGTAAATAATTCACGCCTGAACAGTCAAAATCCAGATGGCGGGAGGCGTTCCAGCCCGTACGATGCCTGACGGCTGTCGGATAAAAAAACGAATGTCTACCTATATATATATATATATATTAAAAAAATATTTAATATTATTTTTTTATTTTAATAAATTTTTTGATATTTAATTTAAAAAAATAATAATTATTTTTTTAAATTTTTCTTATTTTTTTTTAAAATATCGGTCATCAAATTTTTTATCCGACAGCTAAAATTACGTCCAGATCCGTCAAAATCAATATGATATAGTATTTTATTAAAAAATATTCACTTAATATTAATTTTACTGGTATAAAATTTGTTCGTGTGGACCTCAGTAAATATGCCGACACGCAATGAGTAAAAAAGGACCACTATATGGGCCCACACTGCCACACATTAAATAATTCACACCTCAACCGTCAAAATCAATATGATATAATATTTTATTAATATTATTTTAGTTTTACTATATAATAATAATAATAATAATAAATTTATAATTTTTAAAATTTTATATTTTACATAAATTTATACAAATATAAATTTTTAATAATAAAAAAAATTTAAAAATATATATATTTATAGATCAATATAAATTGGCCCAATTTAAAATATAAGTAGAGTTGATTATAGTTTTTAGTTAAAGTGACAAGATATTATATCATTTAATTTAATTTAATATTTATAAATTTTTATTTAAATATAATTTTTATCTAGATATTTTATATTTTCACTAAATTTATATAAACATAAATTATTTAAATGGCGACAATCGCCGTTTCACCCCCGTACACAGCAGCCGGCACCCAGCGCCACGGGTGCTGAGCACTCCAGTCGAATCAAAATATAATCTTGGTGTGTTACATCTCAATCAGGAGCAAATGGTCAGATTCTTATATCAAAATCTCCATTTTCTCAAGACCTTATTCTTAGATGTGAGCCAGAATTATCTTTTTAAACTTCCTTCACATTAGTACCTCAATCTATTGCGCCATTACTTTAAACTTTTTTAATTTAAATTTAGACAATCTATGATCTATATGAACTCAAACCATCCCTTTTGTTACCAAACTCATAGCTGACCCCGACTTTAAAGGCTAAATTGGGGCTTCAGGGCTATTCGTTTGGGTCTAAGTGAAGTGTTAGTGGGAGAGGTCTCATGCTTGTTTGGATTGGATGATTTCATTGCTTACATCATGAGGATGTGGCAATCAAGAGTGGAAAATCCTACTCCACGGAGTAGAATTTCATCCTACTTTTAGTAAATTTTTTTTTTGAGTTTTGAATTTCTCAAAACAAAAAGAAAAACAAAAAAAATCTACTTTTGGGACAAAAATTCATCTTCGCAGAGAAGGATCCTCCAACCCGTCCTAATCACTATCGCTTCAGTGTCATGTGATGATGAGTTTTGCCATGTCTTAATGGGGAAAAAAATAACAGGAGTTACGTCCCAGGTCCCCGATTGTTGTACGGATTAAGGAGTATTCTAATCTTTCATTGCGGGTCGATCTGGATCGGGTCCGATTTTCGTCGCTGATAACTAAGAACCTGCACAATACGAACCACAAACAAGAGGTCAGAGGACAACAAGGGGCTATTCCCCATTGACACTCCGATACTTAAGTCAGAAATCTTCCACAATAAATGAAGGAATGCACGTTTAAAGATAAACGTGGTGAGAATGCAAAGATACAGCGATTGAGGGAGTGTGAAAGGAATGTATTTGGAGGCTTGAACTCCGTGAATGTGCCCGGCAGTGGGACGGCTTACCTGTACGCCTATGGAGGATGGCTTAGAGGTGCGCCCGTGGAGGGCGGCTTATAGTTGCGCCCGACAGAGGGAGACTTATAGGTGCGCCCGTGGAGGGCTGCTTGGAGGTGCGCCCGGTAGAAGGGTGGCTTATAGGTGCGCTCAGCAGAGGGGGGGCTTATAGGTGCACCAGTAGAGGGCGGCTTACAGGTGTGCCCGACAGAGGGACGACTTATAGGTGTGCCCGTGGAGGGCGTCTTATAGATGCGTCCGGCAGAGGGACGGCTTATAGGTGTGCCCGTGGAGGGCGGTTTGGGGGTGTGCCCAATAAAAGGGTGGCCTATAGGAGAAGGAATAAGTTATACTAGTGAGTAAACGTTCTAGTTACCTGAGTAAAGAATTAACTTTTGATAGCAAGCTCCTGATTGCAAGACGGAGGGCTAAGGGCCTCCTGTTTGGCGGAGGGCGAAGGGCCTCCGAACGGCGGAGGTTGATGGCCTCCCGAACGGGAGGAGGGCTAAGGGCCTCCTGGTAGCAAAGGGTCGATGGCCTCTGTGCCTCCTGGAAGGAGAAGAGCTCCGCGCCTCCTGGATGGATGGCTGAGGGCCTTTGGACAGGAGGAGGGCCGAGAGCCACCTAGCGGCAGAGGGTCGAGGACCTCCAGACTAGAGGAGGGCTGAGGGCCTCTGGGACTGGCGGAGGGCCAAGGGCCTCCGAACGGGAGCAGGGCTGAGAACCCCCTGGGGGCGGAAGGCCGAAAGCCTCCGGACTAGAGGAGGAATGAGGGCCTCCTGGCAGGTGGAGGACTGAGGATCACCTAATTGACAGAAGGCTGATGGCCTCTGGACGGGAGGAGGGTTGAGGGCCTCCTGACAGTAGAGGTCCAACGGCCTCCAAGCGAGAGGACTAAAAGCCTCAAGAATTGGAGTTGGTCGAGGGGCCCCGGATGGGCGGAGAGCCGAGCGGCCTCCTGGATGAGAGAAGAGTCAAGGATCTCCTGGCCACCAGTTTGCTTTCATTAGAAATCGGTTAGCAATGGCTATGCCATTCTCCAAGCCATATGGACCCTTATGGAGCTTCTTCAAGCTTCTCTCACTTATTCCTCAATGCTTGAGGGTGCTTGCTTTTATAATGGGAGTTACAGATGCACTGTTTTTCCAAAAGCAATGTGGGACTTTTAGTTTGAAAGAATTATATTGGATTGTGGGCTTATTTCAGGGCATGATCCATTATCCGATGGTTATTGGACCCATCACTAACCTCCCATGCCAGTGGACCGAATTTTCGACCTCCGGCATGTTCATGATGGAACGAGACTAGCCATGTTGTCCCCTCAAGTCTGACCTGGATTCATTGATAGAAACATTTGACTCTGGAGAGTGGATGGAACCAGATTGATAGTTGACGAGCTTGGTTGACCATATCTCTTGATCCGGAGTGCGGAACAGAGTCAAAAATATGGTCGTCCGATTTTGTTGACCAATGAAGTGCTCAAATCCAGGGAGCAATTTAGAGTTGAAAAGTGTTCATGATGGAACGAGACTAGCCATGTTGTCCCCTCAAGTCTACCTGGATTCATTGATAGAAACGTTTGACTCTGGAGAGTGGATGGAACCAGATTGATAGTTGACGAGCTTGGTTGACCATATCTCTTGATCCGGAGTGCGGAACAGAGCCAAAAATATGGTTGTCTGATTTTGTTGACCAATGAAGTGCTCAAATCTAGGGAGCAATTTAGAGTTGAAAAGCTTCGTTGACCGGCAAAGTGCTCGAATTTAGAGAGCAGTTCGGAGTTAAAAATATTTGTTGACTGGATCCATTGACTAGAAAAATGCTCGAATTTAGAGAGTAGTACAGAGCCAAAAATCTTTGTTAATCAGAAAAGTTTACCGGCAAAGTGCTCAAATCCGGAGAGCAGTTTAGAGTCAAAAATCCTTATTGACCGGATTCGTTGACCGGCGAAGTGCTCGAATCCAAAGAGCAGTTTAGAGTCAAAAATCCTTATTGACCGGATTCGTTGACCGGCGAAGTGCTCGAATCCGGATGAGAGGAGAGCTGAGAGCCCCGTGGCGGCGGAAGGCCGAGAGCCTCCAGATTAGAGTAATGAGAGCCTCATGGCAGACGGAGGGCTGAGGGCCTCCTAACTAACAAAAGGCTGATGGCCTCTGGATGGGATGGCCTCTGGACGGGAGGAGGGCTGAAGGCCTCCTGGCGGTAGAGGTCCGATGGCCGCCAAACGAGAAGACTAAAAGCCTCAAGAACTGGAGTTGGCCGATGGGCCCCAGATGGGCGAAGAGTTAAGGGGCCTCCTGGATGAGAATAGAGTCGAGGGTCTCCTGACAGCCAATTTGCTTTAATTGGAGATCAGCTAGCAACGGCTATACCATTCTCCGAACTATATGGGAGCCTTTAACTTCTTCTTCGAACTTCTCCCACTGTTCCTCAACGCCAGCGAAGTTCGCTTATAATGGGAGTTTCAGATGCATTATTTTTCTAAAAGAATGTGTGAACTTTTAGTTGAAAGAATTATATTGGATTGTGAACTGCTCATGACCTAACCCATCAATTACTAGTTATTGGACTCCATCAATGCGCCTTATTCTATTTGATATATATAATTCTTATTAAATAAATACTATATTTAAAAATTATCATCTCGATAAATTTAATATATATATAATTAATAACCTTTTTGAGAAAAAAATTTTTACTTAAAATATTATTTATATTCTAAAATCTATATATTTAAATATTTTATATTTTGGATATTTCTATATAAATATAAATTTTTAATAAAAATATTTATAATAAAAATATTTACAAATCGATCAGAATTTATATGATTTAAATTATGGGCAGGCACAATTATATTTTTTGGACCAGGTAAACGGACAATTCGAAATCGACGAGACATATTTTTATGATAATGTTACAAAGTATTGAAATTTATACTTTCACATAAATAGCTAGCTAGACTCAAGAATTTGATGTCTATATATAGTACAAAATATCACTATCAAATTTTATAAAAAATTGTCTATATAGAGTAATTTTGTGGATAGAAGATAGCCACCATGCGATATACATTAATGATGATAGCTATTTGGCATAAATGGAGGGGCCCGGCATGAAGCACCATAACATCTCCAATGCCTGTCTCACCTTTTGGATGGAAAAGATTTAAAGGACGATATTTAAAAATAAAAAAATATTCATAAATACAGATGTGATGTACTACGGCCCAATCTCGTTATTAACTTTAATCATAAATAATTAACCAAATAATTGAATAAAAATCATTGGATGTGAGATACCTTAACTGACCTCAATAAAAATAAAAGTATACACAAGACCCAAATATATGCCACAACATTGGTGGCTTTGACATTAACCCAAATAATACGACATCGGATCTTAAGTAAGGAAAGATCCCTACTAACACTGAAACAATTTTCAATATCAATAACCTACAGAAATAAATACATCCATGACTTATATATAAACGAAACAAAAAACTTCCAACCTCAATCAGTCACATTACATGGAATACCTGTTGAATACAAATATAATTTAAATTACCATAACGACAATCTCACATATAAAAATCTAACTAAGACTATCATGACACAATAACCAACACCAGACGCCATAATACCACAACTCAACCTTCTAAACATCGGCTACAACCTATTTACCTTACATTTATCATCCGAAATTGAAATTAAACTACAATTCAACATCCAGATACAACAAACCTTACTTGAAACGTTAAACAATGTAAATCATCTAAAATCATAATAATCTAAGCTCTTCATTGTCCACCCGATGCTTCAATCTTGGTTGCCTGGCAAGGACTCGTGTAACTCATCTGAATGGTTAGTAAAACGATAAGACAGTGAACCAAATATTCAATAAAATACAATATGTATCAAGGATATGCATACTTTAAATCTCAATACACAACGAAAGGAAATAGAATTCGTGATCGTGTGCAAAAGTTCAAATATGTACAGAACTTTCACAATGCATATCAGATTTTCTTATCTTTATACTAAACCGAAAACATATTTAAATCTTACTTTTCTTTAGGGATCATGGTCAGAAAACCTTACCAACTAAAGGAGCAGATATATCAAAGAAAAGATAGTGTATGCTCCCACACAATCTAAGGCCATAAATTCCTATTCAACATTCAAAAGAGGACGGTCTACATATCTCCCTATAGATGAAACTAGACGCCGCTTTTCTCTCTCCCGCGGTTCGATATACCACTGTACTATTTTAAGGCATGTCAATGAATATTACCCGCTAAATGCTTAATGGTCCAACTTTTTATCTTAACTTAAGGAAAACTCGACACTTCATATTCTTAATTCTCGCCCTTCGGAGAATGGTTTATCAATCTTATCAAACTGTAGAGTTCCCTTTCATACTTTCATAATTCTTTTCAATGCACATATACTAGTTTCTTATAATACGGTATTTAAATAACTTTAAATAATGCATAAATTCACATGAAAATTTAGAAAAATCAGGAAAACTAGTAATCACACACTAGAATAGTAGCTATATATGTTTTCAGACCATAAATATTAAATCCCATGAAATTTCCTATTTATGTGTATAATATCTATTTAATCCTTCAAATTTTTATTAACTAAATTCAAATTTTAGGTTTGGGCTTTTTGACTACATTAAGAATTTCCATAAAAATCTGCAAACTAGGCAATTTTTACAATATCGGTCCATATACTTAACATACAGGGCGTTTTGGAAGCGAAACCCGCACATTTAAAGGACTCAATGTAATTACCCGGACATGTGGAACGTCACACACAAAATTCAAGTGATAAAACATCATAATAACTAAAAATCATAGCAAACGTGGGTTAGGGTTTCCAATTTATCACAATATTTCACCTAAAATTTGAAATTAGAAGAAAAATCGGCATTTATGCACGTTTTTCACACATATAGTTCAAAATCGGAAGACAAATCAACATATTTGCACATTTAACACGTATATTTTGAAATCTAAATTTGAACGGGCATTTGATTAAAAATACTCAAAAAGAACAGTGAAAAATGAGCAGCAAGAGAAAGAAAAGCATAGGAGTATACTTTCCTTGACCCAATCTGCGACTTTTCTAATTGGCTTCACCTCGGAAACAGACCCGAGAGCTTCGATCTCTTCTTCTATCTCTTCTCTTTCACGTTCCCTCTCTCTTTTCTGCAAAGTGACAAAAAAGCAGATTGCGCGCATATTTATACCCAAACTGATGCTTGAGCACCAGCCGAGCAAGCCTCGAGCACCACTAGTGCCAAAAGCCCCTGGAATCCGCGCTTGAGCGTCGCTTGAGCGAGACCCAGGCACCAAAATGTGCCAACACCACTGGAATTGGTGCTTAAGCACGGCTAGAGCGCCCCTGGAGCGCTGATTCTAGAACCAAGCCCAAATTGATTTCTGACCTCATCTGCCACATCCAATGACTTCAATTTTGATTATAATACATTAATTAATCATAATTATCATAAATGGAGAACTTGAAGCTTACAATTCTCTTCTCCTTATAAAAATTTCATCCTCAAAATTTTACAAACCTTAAAATTTAACAATGGGAGATAATCCTTCAAAATTTCTTCTTCATGTTTCCAAGTCACTTCCTCGATTAAATAATTCCTCCAAAGAACCATAATCAAATGAAATTATATTGATTCTCAACACCTAAATCGAAACCTCAATATAAGATAAATTCTTAATCCACAACAGTGGCTCATCTCGAGCACATACTTCAGCAATCATCGATAGATGGGGGGGAATGTCTTGGCAATCCACCAAACTCGGAGGTGAAACCAGTCATTAGCCACCTCTCCAAGTATTACAAAATTTCAAACAAACCAAATAAACCTCGACTTTAATTTCATCCTAACCCTCGAAAATGATCATTTACTTTAAACCCCAAATCGACTGTTGAAACCTATGGGCACACACACGTTTCCATTGCGCTACTTTAATCAACCATTTATTTGCGCACTAAAAATTCTCTTATAACTCATATCCATTGATTCATAACGGATATCTAAGTTACAAAGCAGCGCTAGACCTAAGAAAATTTCAAAGATATCGATATAATTAAGGCAAAGCTCATGATCCTCAAATTACAATTAACTTTGGAAACACAATTGAAGTAAACACCCAAAATTTCAATACAGCCTAAGATCACCACTAAAGCCTCAAAACTCGAATACTTAGCAAACTTATCATCTCGTTGCCAAATTGACGTGCCAATTTATTATATCCGAACGTATCATCTAAATTTGCAATAAATGGGTCGTCCTCGATAGCCAATCCATAATAATCAAAATAGCACCCATAATTTCTGTCTTAACAATCCCGAAATAAAACCACTCGGGCTTCTCATCTCATAAATTATAAACCTCAATACTTTGGATACAACTCTTCTTCCCAAAAACCAAAAGCAAAGCACCCCATTTGTTCAAATATTAGGATCTGCTCGTAGCTCACCCTTTTAACATCTCATATGAAGTATTAAAGACACATCAAATCTGAAGACTCCCGATTCAAAATATCTACAATAATTTTATTTTCCTTGAAAGATAACAAGACACAATTACACTCCTCAAACAGAGTTCATACGGCCCCATAATTCATTTGATTCATCAATGAGACCATCACAAAATTAATCTAAATATGGTCGGAAGATCCAATTCGTAAAATTCACAAAAAAATATCGACGAAACTACAAACCCAGAAGGCATTACCGAAACTTGTAATAGTTGTGTCTTTATTCTGAAGGCTGCTATGGGCATCAACACTCGATTATCCACAATTGGCAACATTCTGAATGCAGATCAATATTAGAAAATATCAAGCCCTTGTAATAGATCAAACAAATTACCTATTGATTCCCATGCCCACTTATCAAGCAATTTATCTCCTGAACAACTTAAATTTTCCATCATCCACATATAACCTCATCAACTCATTTTGCTCACCCAAAAACACTAAAACAACCACGACAGGCATTTGACCAATCATTCTTTGATTTAATACGGAATCTTCAAAATCAGTGTTGATCTCGACATAACATTAATAACAAGCTCGATTTACCGATCAAAAATAAACCGGCCTAATCTTTTTCTCCAAGAAACATCCTCGAATACTTACACATACCACAAGATGACTCCCAAATGTGATCATGTATGTTTTCAGACTATGAACATTAAATCCCATGAAATTTCCTATTTATGTGTATATATCCATTTAATTCTTCAACTTTCTATTAACTAAAATTTGAATTTGGGGTCTAGGGCTTTTGACAATATTAAGAATTTCCACAGAAATTTGCAAACTAGGAAATTTTCACAACATCGGTCCATATACTTAACATACGAGGCATTTTGGAAGGAAAACTTGCATATTTAAAGAACTCAACGTAATTACCGGGCATGTGGAGCATCACACATGAAATCCAAGTGATAAAACATCCTAATAACTAGAAATCATAGCATGCATGGATTAGGGTTTCTAATTTATCACAATATTTCACCTAAAATTCAAAATCATAACAAAAATCGACATTTATGCACGTTTTTCACACTTATACTTCAAAATCAGAAGACAGATCAATACATACACACTTAACACATGTATACTTCGTAATCTAAACTTGAACGGGCATTTGAGAAAAAATACCTAAAAGGAACGATGAAAAACAAGCAACAAGAGAAAGAAAATCATATGAGTATATTTTTCTCGACCAGATCTACAACTTTTTTAACTGGCTTCATCCCGAAAATAGACCCGAGAGCTTTGATCTCGTCTTTTCTCTTTCCTCCACGCTCTCTCTCCTCTCTGTAAAAGTGGCGAAAAAGTAAATTGCATTTATGTTATACCCAAACTGGTGCTTGAGCCCCAATTGGGCAAGTCTCGCATACCACTGGTTCCCAAAGCCCCTGGGATCCATGTTCGAACGTGGCACGAATGAGACCTAGGTGCCAAAATGCCCCAACACCACTGTAATACTTTAATTAACTATAATTATCGTAAATGGATAACTCAAACCTTACAACAGATGAATAAGGAAAATAATGGGTACATTCATTTTTATGGTTACTTCTTAAATGGTCAGACCTTCTATTTTATTCATAGTTAGATTTTATATCTAATAGATAATAATTTTTAAAAAATTAAAATAATCATCTCAGTAATATTAATATAGGATTTGCAAGTTTTTAATTTTATGGTTATTCAATTTGACCATTATATATATTATTTGTTTATTAAATATAAGAACATATATATTAAGAATATATATGTTTTTAATACAAGGCCATATCAAATGGATTGATATCTTATCTATATATTGTTTGATAATGAAATTGTTACACTTATTTTTTTGTCACTTGATTCGATATAATTTTATTTTACTATGTGAATGTCACGACTTGATACTAAAAGCAGATAATAAATGATAATAATTAAATTAGAAAACTTATTCCCTTTGCCATAAAAGAACAAACCCAAATTCAATTGATCAATATTGTATCAAATCTAACAAAAATTAAACAATTAATAAAAATCATTAGTAGAATAATGAAGGAATGACCAATTCAAATTATTTGTCCGGTCATAAAAACGCTTACCATAACCTATTTACACACAAACTATAAGAAAAATGATAGACCAATGCTTCCAAATCACAGCGTCAAGTCTCCATGAATCATATAATACTATGGTCTTGTTACTAAAATCATCCCAAAACAAATCCCCAAAATAATATAATCGTTACTACTAATATAAACATTGGCGCTCGAATTTATGAAATATAATTACAAATCCAAATCCAAATCTAAATATAATAAAACATGAATAAAATCTTCTGATCATCATCACCCAAACTCCTACAAGCAATTCATATCCCTCTAATATTGAAGGTTTGGAAATAATATAAAATCATGAGCAAAAAACTCAATAATAATAATAATAGAATAAATGTCCATCAAACATAACATAAGAATGAAAAATAATAAAATATGTGTAGAATCCTGTATTTTAAATAATTCAAGTGTCAAACGTATAATGCAAAATCCAAATGCATCAAACATGCAATTATAATGTACAAATATATTTTTTTATGCAAAAATTATAATATGAGTATGAATACCAATCACCAAATGTATGAAATTGTTCAAAATTCTAATATTGCAAACCCAAATGCTCGAAGTTTAAAGTCCAAATATGAATTCAGGAAAATTTGAATAATGATCAAAGGTCACAAATCTCAGAGTTTCAAATATCTCAAATATTAAATAATATATATATAATATCATAGAAATTTAAAATATGTTAAAATGTGAGAACCAATGATTAATAGTTAACTTTTAAGAAGGATTACATTTACTTCTAGTAATTTTAAGCTAAATAACTACTATTTATATTTATAGATGGGGCGTCTACATATTCCTCCTTATAGATAGGGCCAAATAATAATTTTTTTTACCACCTGTGGACAATATGTAAAATCGTCAAGTTTATCAGAATATAATATAACATTTGAATATATTATTTCAATTAATTTCTTACAATAGTTCTTAATAAAATACTAAATCGGAAGACATTATAACAAATATTTAAAACTTTCACTTTGAAGAAATACGAATACAAAATTTTTCTCTATAAAGAGTATAAATATCAAAATAAATAATAAAATAGAGTCTAATCCAAAATATATGCATAGACTACCACATATAAGGCCTAAATACAGGATTTCATGACTTTTTCTTTATAAATATTTTTATTTATAAATATGTTATCTTAAAATATTTACTTATTTAATAAAAATGAACAAATGTCCAAATCTTTTAGTAAAATCGTAAAATTTTTTTAAAATAACTAGTAAAAATAACGTGCGCACACATATATTCAAAGTAGAGAAGTAAAAAATAATGTACATCAAAACACAAAAATAAATAATACTAGTGAAAATTTAAAATAGATAAAAAATTAGGCTCAGAAATACTTGCGTTAATTTTTTAACGTGACAGATTTGACAAAATTAAATTTTAAAATCTACCTCATTTTCTTCATCTCTCTTTTCTTTCTTGATTTTTACGCTCCTTTTGTCTTCTTTCTAGCAAAATCTGATAGAAACAATGTGTGTATTGCTTTTATAAATAAATTGAAGTATAAGTACTGGTCAGACACATATCAAGTGGCATTTAAATACTCAGGTACGCTCAAGCACAACATTAAGTGCAACTCAAGTGCCAACAGTTTGGAAAAACTATGCATGAGCAATGTAGGAATGTGCCTCAAGTGCTACCCAAATTGCTTGGAACATATATGAGCCCCTAGAGGTACTTTTCAGGCATGTACATTTGCTAGAAATGCACATGAATACGCATTAGGTCTAAACCCCAAAACTGATTATTCTTTAAATTTTTAGTGTATAATTATTTAAAATTTAATACAAAATTAATTATTGATATCATAATTTATAAATAGAAACTAAGTGTTACGACTCTCTACTTCTTATAAAAAATTTGTCCACGAAATTTATATACTTTAAAACTTGAACAAGTAGGGGTACTTTCCCCAAACTTTGACTTCATGCACCCAAGATATTTCTTTGAATGAATGATTCTTGCATAACACTTTAACTAATGGAATCATCTTAGTCCATAAAATTTGATCTCTTCTTTCTAAAATTTAAACCAAAATCTTAGTGTATATCAAATTTTTGCCAATTAGCAATGGCTTATACTTAATAATGTGTGAAGGATCAAATACATTTTTTCTCAACATTAAGACATAAGATATACCATGACAATTTGCCAAATTAGGAAGTAAGGCTAACTTGTAAGTCATTGTTTCAATTTGCTATAAAATTTCAAATGGCTCAATAAACATTAGCCAAATTCAAATTCAAAGTAGATCTCCTTTAGGGATCTAATTTCTTTTACCCCAAGCCTTAAGATCTCCTTACTCAGATACACTTTTAGGGACACTTGATCACCCATATCAAAATTCAAATTAGATCTCCGACGATCAACACAACTCTTCTAACGGCTCTTAACAACTATTAAAGAATATCAAATTATTTTAATTTTATCATATGTGTATTGAATAATATCGAGGCTCAAAAATTTTTGATTATCAATCTATTCACAATCAATAGAAGACCTACATCTCCATCCAGACAATGCCTCAAATTGAGCCATTCAAAATACTCGACTAATAGTTGTTATTATCGATAAATTCAACTAGTAGCAAATAATTATCCTAATTTTCTTTCATTTTCAAAATAGACATTTTCAATATATTATCTAAAATTTGAATAGTTCTCTTTGATTAACTATATGTTAGGGGATAAAAAATCGTACTGAATTTTAAATTGGTACACAACTTTTTATGAAATCTTTCCTAAAATTTTGACGTAAACCTGAGGTCATGGAAAGAAATAATTGAAGTTAGAATATCGTGTAACATTACAATCTCATTTATATATAACCTTACCAATAGATTCCTAGAAAAAATCCTCGTCACAAACAAAAAGTGAGTTGATTTAGTCAATATATCTACAATTACCCAAATATTATAAAAATTTCTCATTGTCCTAGGTAGAGGTGAAATAAAATTTACAGTGATATGCTCTCACTTTCAACTAGGAATAGACAGAGGGTGCAAAAATATTGAAGAATTTTTGTACTCAATTTTGACTTGTTGACACACTATATAATTTATTCTATGTCATGTATAATTAGAAAAAAAAAATTAGTAAACTAAATCATCCCCAAACCTGTCACGGGAATAAATTTAATTAAAATTGGATTATCCAACGAGTTCGTTCTAATCGATCTAAATTTTTATAATGTATGGTCAAATTATAGAGTATTATAGATAAAAATAGTTAAAAAATTAGATCATATTACATATTTTGGGCATCACATAATGAGTCGTAAAAATAATAGGTTCGACCTAGTCAGATACATATAATTTTTGTTCAAATAAATATCAAGTTTACAAAAATATTATAATAAATCTTATTTTTGTATAATTAATAATTTTCTCAAGTAAAAATTCTTCATTCAAAATATTATTTATATTATAAATATTATATTTGAAAATATTTTATATTTTAGGTGCTTTTATGTAAATATTTTAATTAAAAAATATCTAAAATATAAATATCAATAGACCGATCAAAACCGACACTATTTTAATTATAGACAAACATAATAATGATTTCTAGCTTGAGCAACCAGGTGAACTAACACTAGCCAACCTAACTGTTACTAATTTTTTGATAAACCCAACACTTGTTCAGTTCAAACTCATTGTGATCATAATAGGTGATAAAATTCTTAATTTTTTACTTTTATGGTTAAACTCGTTCAATTATTAGAATTATATTATTATTAAACTAGTAATTATGATAGGGTTGGCCCTTTCATTTTCAACGCACTAACTCCCCCCTCCTTTCACACTTTTATTTTGTTCGTTATATTAAACTGATCAATAAGTTATGTTAAACAAATATCTTATTTAAAAATGTGTCCAAATGTCAGTGTTTCATAGAAAATTACTTTCCATTTAAAAACAAGATGAAATTAAAAAATACTAAAAGATAAAATTGTAATTTGTTTATTTAGTTGTTGATGCGTTCTAAATCCAAGTATTGAACAGATTTGGGATGATTTGGTCTATCGGGTTCAGGTCACCATTCACTGAGTTTGGGATCTTACACGCCACAACTTCAAATAAGAGGTCAGGTGATTGTGGGATTGAGTCCCATCAGAAACACTTCGACGCTCAAGTGAGTGAACATCCTTCTGAGAATGAGAAGGTAAATGTAGAAACGTAAAGATGAATATCGGAAGTAGGATTTGAGAATAATGGTGGGATGTACACTCGTGGAGAGAGTGGCTTTGGTTGTGGATGCTTTAGAAAGCAGTTTCTCTGAGTATTGAGTTCGCAGGAAACTAGTAACAGAAAGAGAGACGGAGACTCAATATTTTTTGAAGAAAGAAAGGAGTGAGAAATTTGAACTGTCGCATGGCTTTTATAAAGATCATCGTCGTTGAAGAAAAGCAACACATCGAAAAGGCGCGGCAATCATAACGGATACGTGTCAGTTTCAGAGAGGGCACAGTCAAGTCGAATCATCTGGCAAATTAATCACCGGGATTGCAACTTCCCTAAGCAGTGACATGTGGCAGAAAGCAACGGGTCACTTAGAGCGGCATGAGTCCCAAAATGGTTCTGCAGCCCTTCGATTGCCCGTCCAGCGTCATAATGAAATGACGCGTCAAGCTCAACCCGTACGGTTCTCCATATTTTGCTACAACGGTCAACGAATCCGATCAACTAGCGCATCCACTTAGTTCTCTGGATTCTAACAATGTAGTCAATGAATCGAGCCAACGTTCTCTTCCGCTTAGTTCTCCGGATTCCAATGTTACGATTAATGAATCCAGTCATCGTTCTCTTCCAGTCAGTTCTCCAGATTCTAACATTGTGGTTAACGAATCCTGTCAACATTCTCTCCCGCTCAGTTCTCTGGATTCTAACCTTGCGGTCAACAAATCCGGTCGACGTTTTTTTCCACTCTATCCACTAGATTCAAGCGTTACAATCAACGAATCCGATCAATATTCACTTTCACTCCGCTCATTAGATTCAAACAGCATGGTCAACGGATCCAGAGCAAAAAATAAAAGACAGCGAAACATGCTTGGCAACGAGAGATGAAGACCGAAAACAACTGTAAGTTTTCTCATTAATTTCTTCTTTACAAGTTACACGGCTAGTATAGGCCAATATATGACAAAATTTTGGCAAAGAAGAGTAGAAATTTATCAAGGATTTGAATGTGGGGAGGCATAAACCCACTTTTGAATCTTGATAACAACCACTCCCATGAAAAGGGGTGACCAAAGCGATATCCCGTATGAAAAGGGGCAACCAAAGCAGTTCAAACTTCACAACTCAAAAGCACAAATCGTCTAAGCCCCAAAACAAGCAGCTGGAGTAGCAAACTTCCTAGCAGAGCCTAGACCCCGTGACATCACACTAGGCATCGCGGAAAGGTAACGTCAAAAGCTGTCCAATTTATAGCACAAGCAGAAGCATCAAACGCCAAAAGACAATAGTGCCAGCAAATCTGTAAAGAACCCAAAAGGTAAGGGAACACGCCAGGAACAGTGAAAAGGAGAATTTGGGATAGATTTGAGGAGACAACACAACCAGACGCGTCTCATCGTGAACATGTCAGAGGCCGGAGTCCTGAGCCACTAGTATGGGAGATTATTGATGGGGACGTCAGTAGTAGACCGGCCCAAAAGGGGTAATCGGCCCATAATCGATAACAATCCATTTGTCTCTGGGACGGTCAACGCTGTTGTTGACCGGAGGAACGTAGCAAGTAGGCTGGACGCGACCTAGATCGAAATCAGCCAACGTGTACCTTCCCAAGCCTCAACGGTTGCCTGCCCTAATTCTCCGCACCTCCAAGGAAGGTAATTTCGTCTGTAACGATAATCTCCCAGAATCAAAGCACATCGCGAAAGAAATGCGTACAAATTAGCGCGTGATCCACAATTGGTGCCCTAACGGTCACTGCACGCGGTTTCTCCACGAAAGGAAGAGAATCCTCCTTCCTAATCGTTGCAACTCAAAATGACGCCCATGCCAATGCTGGGGAAGGCAACGATCCCTACAAAAGGCAAGCATCCTGCCTCGCCACCTAAGGACAGCAGCGAGAGCCTCCAATTATAAAAGGTCATGGAGACTCACTCCATAGGCAGGCTCCTCTTGTATACTAAAAACGCTCGCTTGCATATTCAAACTAACAGAAGCTCTCAAAACTCTTAAGCATTCGAACTCTCTCTCTCTCTCTCTCTGTTATCAGTTCTTTGTGAGCTCAGTACTTAGAGAAATTTCTTTCCACAAGCATCCACAACAAAAGCCACTTTCTACGAGTGCACCTCCCACCATGATTCTCAAATCCCACTCCCGGCATTCATCTTTACGATTCTGCATTTACCTTTTCATCCTCAGAAAGCTGTTCATTGATTTGAGTATTGGAGTGTTTTCGGTGGGATTCAATCTCGCCGTCACCTGACCTCTTATTTGAAATTGTAGTGTGTAGGATCTCAAACTCAATGGATGGTGATTGGAATCTGATGGACTAGATCGCCCCAAATTTGTTCGGAATTTAGATTTAGGACGTATCAGTTATAAAATTGTAGGTTAAATTGAAAGCAAATGGAGAATTACGGGTGCTCCTCCAAGATCGTTGGATTTTGAAGCATCGCTCCAGATTTTAAAATAATAAAAAATATATAAATATTTAATTTAAAATTATTTTTAATATTATATTAAAATATTAAAAGGCTCACATTATAAAAAATAAAACTATAGATAACTATCTATATAATTTTTAATTTTTTTAAAAAAATGAGATTTAGGCCATTGCTTCGTCAATGCAAGGGCCAAAACTAAAAAAAATAAAAAGCTATAATATGTAATTTTTTTTAATCCAAAACTAATTGCCTTCTAATTTGAAGAGTAATAAAGGTAAATAAAATTTTTTTTTTCTCTTATATGTTTTAGTTTTTAATTTTCTTCACAACAAAATAACTATTATATCGCGTACATCGATCGATTCACCTGATATCTTTTGATATATTATTTGATATTTATACCTTAATTTGTAATTTATAAAAAAAATTACAACTGATAAATACTTGATATCTATATATATCAGTCAATAAATATCAATATGACAGTAACTAATGTTGATATTTTCATCAATAAAACTTAGTATTGTCTAATTGCTGCTTGTTTTCATTTTTTTTTTTTGTGGGTGTGGATGCAGCTGAGTTTTTTAGGCTACCGTTATGGAAACCATATCTAGAGCCAGGGCAGTGGAGGTTTGCCAGTGGCACAAATTTTGCATCGGGCAGCGCTAGTATGCTTAGCAAAACTCATTTATTGATCGCTATAACTTATTTATTTTTGTCAAATTAGTCAAATTTTGATATTATTATAATTACATAATTACTAACTCTATTGAAAAAATCATAGATCCACATCCGATGACGACTTCAGCCTTTATAATTGAATTTGTAGTCATAAGTACGATTCTTGATAATATATACATAGACTTATCTGAATACATGTATTTACTATCAAAGAACCATTCACTAGATGCTTTGTTCTGAATCCCATACAAAGTAAGCTTGGAATTCTTCATTATCCAACAAATGAAATTACCAAATAAAAAATTATTTGAGTAGCATTTGAATATACTTTTTTCACTTTATGAAAAACAAGTTGTAATCTCAATGAAAGTGATTGCTTTAAATTGAGAAAGATTCCAGGTTGTTGCGTCTTCGGATCCTATTCATTGTACGGACAGATATCCAAACGAATCCTTGAACTTTTCCACCGTATAGACGAGTCTAAACCCTTGCAACACAAAGTATTTGGATAGTCCTCTTTTGTTAGAGGAAATGATTTTAAGGACGCAGGTGTGAAATTTAGAGAGAAAAAGAAAGAAATAGTACGCAATATTTTTATGTAAAAAATCCTCTCTTGAATGAGAAGAAAAAACTACGAGACTCTTGGTTCAGGAATGATTTCACTATGGTGATTTTTCTTTTAAGTAGCTCAAGTTTATAAAGAGTGAGAACAGAGATCAAAATGATGTCCTGCTTTTGCTTCTCTTCTTGTGTGCACTGTTGCATATCCCTTCTCTTGGAGTTTGGTCTGTGTATATACATTAGACGGCTTTCACCTACACAGCAAGGAGCTTGCATGTGCGGGAATGCCTGCCACCAATCCTACAAAACCCACCATGCCGTCCTGTAAAGCCTACCAATTCTAAAAGTCAACTGCTCCTCTTAAGGAGTACGTGCTTTGCAAAAGCTTACTATCTTCCCGAGAGGTCACCTTCATCCCTTCTTGCAATCTAATAGAGTCAACCACTAACTTTTAACACGTCGACTTTGTAGGCTTAGCGAGTCCTCAAGCTGTTATCATGAATCCTTGGGCCTCAATGGACCCCATAGCCATTATGCCCCTTGGGCCGAGTCGGCCATTTGGGCCTACTGGGCCTCCATGGTATAAGGGCCCAACTTGTGGAAACGGGTCTTCCAACTAGGCTTTGGGTATTAATGCCCACCACTAGCCCCTTATGCCAAGAGATTTGAGAACTTTGACCTTTTGGCATGTCTATTGGCCGTGGAAATATCTCTAGTGTCATGTGAAGGTATTCTCCACCGAAAATCTGTTCTGCCTTTGTTCTGCGTCTGCTGTTTAGTAGTAGCTTGGTACTGGCACATATTTATTTTTTATCATAAATGTCCGAGGACATTGTTGAGAACAAAATTTCGGGGACATTTTTGAGACCAACTGTCTGACCAAAATGTCCAAGGACTTTTTGAGGTCATTAGTCTAGTCCAAATGTCCAAGGACTTCCTTTGAGTCTGAGGCACTGGCGTGCGCCGCCCATTGAGACAATAAATGCAATTGACGTCGCCTTCAAAATATAAGGGTCATCAATATTGCCTGCAACGAATGGGAGGCTGATGCGTGGCCTGGTTATTATGAGGCACGCCTTTTGAACTTTTCAGCAATTTCAAAAATCTTTCCGTGCCTTCATTTTTCCGTCTGCAACCCTAAGTCTTATTTTCAAACTCTATGGGCTTTCCTTCCTCAAACTTTCGCCTCCCATTTCTCTTCTGTTTTCATTCTTCTTTACAATCTCCTTCCATGGCTCTCGACGTAAAGGATATTGCTTCCACACTTTCGCAGGGAGATATTGAGAGCATATGCGCCAAGTATAGGATTCCCAACTCTCATGCCTTCTTGGTGCCTGGCGCTGACGACAGGGCCTGCTCACCATCAGATGGGTTTATCACTATGTACGAGACCCATCTAAAGGGAGGTCTCCGCTATCCTATGACCCTGGAGCTTTACCAGATTATGGCAGCCCTGGGAGTACCAATTGCACGACTACAGCCAAACACTGTAAGGTACCTCATTTCTCTTTGCATTTTCGGTCGCTGTCAATGCAAGATTCTTGACAACCTGGCAGTGAAAGTCATTCTGAGGTTCCCTCATGGGCAGGATTGGATCATTATTCCTCCTTGCCCTGAGTTCGCCATTATCAATGGGGGTAACCATGATTTCACTAAACGGTGGAAGAACAAATTCTTGTTTCTTATTGTTTTCCCTCATTGAGGCTTATCAAACGAATGGAGGAACATAGTGTCAGGCTTCTACTCTGACGCTAAGCCAAAAGAGAGGAAAGCGGTGAAACATTTCACTGACTTAGTTATGGCCAACCTTAGTCCTTTAATGAGAATAAGAAGAATCGTTGGATGAGGAGTGAGGCCTTTGAAATAGCCAAGTGGGAACCCCAGCCTGAGGGCTCATAAGTTCCCACCATAGTAGCCAAGAAGAAGAAGTTGAAGAGAAAAGAGCAGCCACTAAGAATAAGTGAGCCGTCCGACTGAGAAGTGAAGAGTCGTCGGATGGAGGCCAGGGCTGAGGCTTCCTCTTCTGATAGCGAAGTTGTCATCGGACAATTGATGAGAAAGAAAAAGTTCACGGACACAGTCCCGTAGAAGGCGCTGAGACGATCGGACCTTCAACAGTTGGCGAGTCTACGGCTCATACTTTTTTGACCGAGGACGTTGACGTTGGGACACTTATTGTTCCTCCATCTCTCGAGGAGACCATGCTTGAACTTCCGAACGCCTTTTTTAGAGAGGCTCCGACCAAAGACATTGTTGAGGCATCGACCGAGCGCGCTGAGACAGAGGAAGGAAATAAAGGCAACTAAGTGCCCAATTTTTAGCTCCCTTACCTTGCAGTCCAAATTTATGTGGAGAGGGACATTTTGTCCGAGGTCATCCGAAGAGCCATTACCGAAGACGTTTTGGGACCTCAAGCAACTTCATTTGTTGATCAAGCAAAGACTGGAGCCACGGTCCATTTTGAAATACCTGTGCCCCTAGTACCAGTTACTGATGAAGCTGTTCGTGTGACCGAGGTCATGGTCGTTGCTCAAGAGGTCGATGATGTTGTTGAGGAAGCTGCTGCCTTTGCTGACGTGGCTCAACCATCGAAACAATTGGTGCCTGAAGTCCAAGGAGTGGAAGAATTACCAGGGAGGTCTCCCTTTTTGAAGGTTCG
The DNA here is from genome assembly GCA_033239525.1 of Nepenthes gracilis. NCBI lineage: Eukaryota > Viridiplantae > Streptophyta > Magnoliopsida > Caryophyllales > Nepenthaceae > Nepenthes > Nepenthes gracilis. Next base: position 3,324,028 of record BSYO01000024.1, on the reverse strand, counting down.
TCCCTTAGCATTCTTCAATCCTTCAATTTAGCAAGGACTTCACTGACTGACCTTTTCCTTGCAGCTATGCGAGTGGGTCGGCCGATTTACTTCAATTATTGACGAAGCAGCCCAATCTTACGTAAACTTGGGTACCTTCAAGGCCTTGGAAGACTGCAGCAATCATCTAGAGCTTGAGCTTGCGAAGGCAAAGAATAAGATTTCCTCACTTGAGGAATCTCTAAGGACCCAACAATAGCAGCATGCTTCTCTTCGGAATCGATATCTTCGTTCGGAGGCTGAGCACAGAACTTCAATAAAGGCTGAGGACATCAGACCTGTGCTGAAGCGGAAGTATTGGGATGGTATTGGACTATGCCGTCACATAATGCAGATACTGAATCCAAAGTTTCCTCTTTCTTTGCTCCACCTGAGGAATGCCAGTGCTCAATCCAAGTCCGATCTGATTAGCTGCCCGGAAGAGGACGACATTCTGGATCCTTCTGCACCGGGATCTTCCGGGTCTTAGTGTGTTTTTTTGTTGTACATAATATATATATATATGAATGAAATTCATTTTTTGCTGGTGCAATCTCTTTTCTTTACTTGGATTGCTTACGTGTCACGTTTTCTTGGACATGTCATAATGAAACTCTACTATTTATGAGCGAAGTGTCTGAACTTTTTAACCATCGTTGGCTGAAGATATTATCTTTAAGGTCTTCACATTCTTACTGTTTTTAAGCCCCATAAGTTTTCAAATTCAATCTCTTGTGGGTTGCTTGGTGTTGTTACCAAGTTTTTGAATCCGACTTCAATAAGCCACTCGGACTTTACTTAGTTTTTTGAGTATGACTCCTAATGAGCCGCTCAGACTTTGCCGAAATTTTTGAGTACGACTTCTAATGAGATGCTAGGACTTTACTGAGTTTGTGAATTTGACTTCTTGTGAGCCGCTTAGATTTCGCCGAGTTTTTGAATTCGACTTCTTGTGAGCCACTTGGACTTTGTCGAGTTTTTGATAAGTGAAAGGGATCCTTTCACTTGATTTAGGGACAACTTAGGTCTTGTAAATTTATAAAATGATATGCAAACACTCAATTGAATGCAAAACAGTGAATAAGTAAAAGAAATTTCATTATATTAACAAAACGTTGTACAAACACTTCAAATGATGGATTTGACCTTACTTGGCCGTCTATACATTTATTGATAGTATTTTTTGAGGTGAGAAGCGTTCCATGTTCGAGGGACAAGTCTGCCGTCTTGGATGCGCAACTTGTAGGCCCCATTTCGAAGAATGGTTGAGATCAGGAATGTCCCTTTCTAGTTTTGAAAAAGCTTATTCCGGTTGGTATTTTTGCCCGTGGCCTCGATACTCCTCAGCACTAAGTCCTCCACTTCGAACTGTCGTGCCTGCACCTTCTTATTATAATATCTTGTAACTCTTTGTTGGTATGCCGCTGTCTGCAACCTTGCTAGGTCTCGTGCTTTCTTAAGCATGTCAAGGTTTTTTTGAAGTTTATAAGCATTGTCACCTGGGTTGAAGTACTTGACCCAAAGACTGGGCAGTCTGACTTTCACCGGAATGATTGCCTCAACCTCGTAGCATAAGTTGAAGGGGGTTTCTCGCGTTGGTTCCCTCGGTGTTGTCCTGTACAACAACAAGACTAATGGCAGTTTGTGCACCCAAGAGCCCCCAGAATATTCCTGCAAGGTCTTCAGTCCATATAGTATTGTGCAGTTTGTGACTTTCACTTGCCCATTGCTTTGCGGATATGCGACTGACATATGAACCAACCTTATCCTCATGTTGGTACAGTATTTGGTGAATTGTTTTCCAGTAAATTGGGTCCATTCTCAGTCACGATACATTCTGGCAAACTCTGTTGAATTCTACTCTGTTATTCATGTTAATGGTGTGGTCTCGACCCACTTCGTAAAGTAGTCAATCCCAACGATCAAAAATTTTATTTGTCCAGCCGCTCTTGGTAGAGGTTCAAGTATGTGAAGCCCCTATTAAGCAAAGGGCCAAGACGATTGCAAAACTCGAAACTCTGTGTGAGGTTGGTGGGTGAGATTCCCTTGGATTTGGCAGTTCTCACATTTTTATACGAAATCCACAACATCATATTTTATGGTTGGCCAATAGTACCCCTGCCTCATCAGCTTAAAGGCGAGGTCTTTGCCCCCAATGTGGGATCCACATATTCCAATGTACACTTCTTGGAGGGCATAATCAGCTTCCTCGGGAGTGAGGCACCGCAGATAGGGGCAGAGAACCCGTGCCAGTACAACAGGCCGTCCATAATAGTATACCAACTTGCTATCTTCTTCACCTTCTTGGCTTTGCCGCATATTCAAGTAATGTCCCGTCAAACGGGTACCTTAAATAGGGAGTCATCCAATTGCTTGCACTTGATACCTGCATCACCTCTAGCTCGGGATCTTCTATGCTTGGCTTCTCAAGGACTTCGTGTATTCCTCGAGTGTATTGCTCTGGGTCTCCTGATACTGCTGCCTTTGCAAGTAAGTCGACCTTCTTATTCTCTTCTCTAAGGATGTGGACCATTTCCACCTTCTCAAAGTCCGAAGTTAAAGTTTGGACCATTGAAAGGTACTGGAAGAGCCGTGGACTGTTCACTTTGAAATATCCGTGGACTTGATTAACGACCAACTCGGAGTCACTGTATACAACCAAGTTTCTGGCCGAACATTCCTTAGCCAACCGGAGTCCTAGTAGCAATGCTTCGTACTCTGCGGCGTTGTTAGTTGTTGAAAACCACCCGAGGATTATGGAATATTTTATCTCTAACCTCTCAAGCGTTCTCAGCACAACGCCAACTCCACAGTCATCCTTCATTGAAGAGCAATCCACGTGCAGAGTCCATGTTGGTGCACTGTGAGGCTCATCTGCATCATGAAGGTCTGAAGCGTCAGAGTTGGGGTTGCCGTCTCGACGATAAAACCTGCCAATGCCTGACCTTTTAAGGCTGGTCTCGGGTAAAATTCTTTGTCAAACTTTTCCAACTCAATAGCCTACTTGACCTGTGACGGAATGGGTCATCATCCACTAATAACCTCCGTCAATAATAATGCTTATCCAAATTTTAAACTAACATACTTTTATTTAATAACACACTATTTAATTTCTATGTCACTTAAACTCTTGAAGCTCCCAGAAAATTTGTAGCCAAATCTCAGATGTTATTTACCTTTACTTTCTAGTTTTTATAGTCGTTTCCTTCTCGTTGAGTCCACTTAGTCCGATAGATATATATTTTTGGATTGTCTTAATGGCTTTCTACCATTGGATTAGGTTGATATTTAATTTTGGAGCCTCTTCGCTAGATTTATTTTCATTTTGAATTATGAAGACATTTGATTTATAAAATATACTTACCAAAAAAATTAAACATTTTAAAAAATAGAGACTAAGTCTTGTTAATGTAATAATGTTATTTCATTATGATATGTAGAAAATAGACTTAAATTACAAGAATAACATATCCCTGATGTTATTGTAAGACTATAAAGTCTAAGGTATAATCTTTATTGGAAGCTAGGGAAAGCAATTATGGGTTTTATCAACTAATTATTTTTAATTTTAGTACTTCTTTTCTTATAATTATCTATTACTTCCTTGTCTTTCACTTAACATAATAAACTCTATTTACTATCGTTGTAATAAGCTGGCATGTCAACATGTCTAGTTTGGAATAAATACAATTTGTGATATTTATTGTTATTATATTCTCGCTATTTTTATTTAAAAAGTGAGGGCAAGAATAAACATTATATTAAAATATTTATTAACTTAAAGTAGGAACAACAAATTTTATATGAAATATGAGTTTATTTTTTAAAGAAAAAGTTAAAATATTAATCAACTGCCCGAACCATAACACCTAACCGCCCCCAACCCCAGCTACTGATTGCAATCGACCCTAACCGCTGGCGTCGGTTAATGGCAATCATTCTAATCAATGATTGGTCAATATTAATTGATATCTCTGTTATCATATGAGCCCCTTTGTTGGCTATTTGGTAGTATTCTCATCTTATTTATGAATATAATATTTATTTTTCTATTTAATTAAATAAGATAATATTTATCTTCACATTAAATAAGATATTATTGACGTCCCAAATTCTTATCCCATCATTAATAATTATCGATATTAATAATTGTCTAATTATCTATTTAATCAACCATAGATATGAGTTTTACAGCAATTCCTCGACATACCAAAATAAAATAATATAACTTAAGTACAAGACCTGAAATATCATGTCAATATATGGCTCCAATATCGACCAAACGGTAATGTCAGACCATATGTAAGGAGCTATATTTAATACATAAATTAGAGTAATCAACTCGAAATAATTCAACACCACTATTGTCAATTTGTCAAACTTACTGACATTCCATGATTTTAAAATCTATAATTAACATAAACAACATCTACGGTTACCGAATAAACCACCATTCAATTCAATATTTACAAACCATTATCTGAATAATATAAATATATTAACTACTATATGAAAACTTAGATACAACGTTAATATTTCATAAATTCTAATTCTAATCTTTTTGAATGGTTCATCCCTTCAATCCTAGTCATCCTATAAGTATCCGAGTCTTTCATTTGAAGGGCTAATAAAAAAATAGAAAATAGAGTGAGTCAAAAATTCAATAAGGTATATAATTTTATAATTTAACATATAACTTGTATTGAAATATGCTGGATGGAACAATGCATCAGATTCAATAAAGTATTATGAAGTTCCATGATAATACATATTCTCACATTTTCAAATTAACAAATTGTCACGTCCCGCATTCTTGTATTATTATACGTACGAGTTATCCTTTATTCAATAATATTACTTATTAATAACTAAAGATGGATGTGTGCTTGCCTCGTTTTATATCATAATCATCAACATACATAGGATCTAAAATATTAATGCAACCTTATCGGTGGCTCTGACATCCAATCCACAATAAAATGATGTCAACCTCATAATAAGAAAAGATAGTGGCTAAAAATCTCAAACTCATCATAAAATAATCTGCAGAAACAAAAAAGATAACCAATATATTTACGGAAGTACTAACATTATTATAACATCATACATTCTTCAGAACTTAGGAAATTTACAACTTATACACCATTACAAGCACAGTAAAATTAAAATTTTCTTTTTTATTATTGTTCATCTGGTATGAACTCTTGCGATGCATTTGGAGGATAAAAAATAGTAAGAAAGTGAGCCAAGTACTCAATAAGACGCATAATAATCAAGGACATGTATATTTTTACTAAAAATACATCATAGATATCATAGGGAGAAATGGGAGTCGTGATGTAAGAAAACATACATATAAACTTTCAGAATATTTTCATGATGTATTTCACTTTCTTTTTTTTTCTTGTATATTTTTCTTATTACTTGATAACACTTCTTACCTTTACTTAGCTTGAGGAATCAAGATTAATAGACCTTACCAATTAACGGAGCATTTGGTCGATATTTAGATTGTATTTATTCCACATAATCAAAGGCCTTATTCTCCTTATTTACATCCTGAGAATTTGATAAATTATGTTCACTTTACACAAATCAAGGACCTTAACTTTTTTATATATATCTCGAAAATAGGACGATACTACATATTATCTCCTGGTAGATGGTGCCTAAATCGCTCAAGGATACTTATTCGGACAACGATCTACACTATAATATATTAAAACATGTTAGGGAATACTATTATCTGAATAAGAATTCTTGATTCGGTTTTCTTACTTCTTCTTTTTTATTTTGCTTCTTCTTTTTAATTTTCTCATCTCAGAGAAAATTCTTATTTTTATAAGATTATAGTAGGCTTACACTCATGCATAAACTTTGATATATACATAATAAAAATCATATCGTTGTATAACATAAGTACTGGAATAAATTTTTAGGCGACATATTATGTGACTTTCGATCCATGAAACCTTCTAATTTTACCGATTTACCAACCAATTCGGTCTCCTTTTAATTTTCTTATCTGATTTATTCAAATAAACGGTTTATGGGCTGGTTCGGCCTTTTTAATGAAATTCTTCTTATTTTATCATGTGAACTAATTTATCATGTGTCTAAAATGGGTTGACCGGTTAACTTAAATATAAATCATGCCTGAACTAGTCCACTTTTCCCATTCATGAACTAGAAACTGAACCGATTTATTGAAATTGGTTCTGTATCCCCTTTCAGCAGCCGATTCACCCAATGATCCAACGGTCCACTTGATATTTGGTTGGTTTATTATTTTAACATACTATATAAGACTGGTTCATCCATAAATTCTCGGCCGGTTTACCCAGATTTGACAGAAATGTCAAACTGGTGCAGCAGTCGGTTCATTGGCAAGCTCAGGTTTTGTGATAAGTTCAGTGGGCAAAATACCAAGAAGAATTACTTTCCATACATTTTCAAAATCAATACAAAATTTTGGACCGGCTAATATAAATTTTCTAATTTTATACTTACCCGGTTTAAAATTATACACTGATTTTTCATACACAGGTCTACTTCTGGCTGGTTCAATGACAATTTCTTTTCCTTGGGCTGAACCAATTAGATTTTTAAACAATAAATTTATGCAAATTTTCTAACATATTGCTGATTCATAGAAGTGTCATACTTAATTTTTGTATAGTTTGAACCGATCTAAAACTCGGTGAAAACAATAGCCAAAGTCAGCACCAATAGTTACTCTGTTTTTAGCCGGTTCAATATGCTAGTTTATTTTGTTTCCATCGAATCGATTGGTTTTATGAAGAATAATTTTTTTACAAAAATATGGTGATTTATCCAACTCTTAAAGTATTTACAATATAAATTTTATGGCATGAATCAATCAAATAAAGTATGTAAAAGTTCGAGCATTAGCAAAGTTCAACAGCTGAGATAGCGGATGACATATTTCTGAACATTTTCTATTCTATCATGGATTTGGTAGGAATTTTAAATATTAGATTAACAATACTTGAAGATAATAGCAATAAGTTAACAACAAATCAAAGAGGTAGAGGCATTCTTACCTGATTTAATGTAGAATAATTTTTAAAACTCTTACACCAAAATGCCGAGCAGCTTCTCTCGGTTTAGATTTCTCCACCCAGTTGGCCTCCCTTTTCTCTCTTTTCTCTCTCCAATTTTTTCCAATTCTTTTTATGAATTGCTTACTTTATTAGTCTTCTAAACTTCTGAGTCAATGGTTAAAACTTTTGGTGTTATCACCTATCCCATAAGGTGCCAAATTCTCAGCCACTCAAGGATGACTCAGCCATACAAAATGCTCGTGTCGCTCTCTCTTTAAGCCACTTATTGGAATCTCATCGGTGGTTGTTTGGATGCTTGTTAAACCTTTTTGGGTGCCATGTGTCTCACCAATTTTGGCCATGCAAAAATCATTTTCCTTTTAATTAAAATTAGTGGGAAAGTGGGGTGTGTGTGTGTGTCGGTGCCGTGTGGCCTTCTCCTCTTTTGCCCCACGAAAGCTTAGAGGTGACATGTCTCCATCAATAGGCAATTAAAATTTAATTGTTAAGGGTACATTAAAATTATTTTAATTTTATTATGTTAGTAGACCCACTTAATTTTTCTACTTTTACCAATTTTTTTAAGTGTATAAATTTTTTATTTAGCTGTTATCAGATCTTTCTAATTATAATTTCGACTATAAATTTTGGTTATGTCGTTGATTGGAAGATACGGCAGCTTTCGGACGGCTTTTGAGCCCGCCGAACTACTAATTTAATCAACAAAAACTTATTCAGCTATAAACCGAGTCAGATGATTTAATTTCTTATTTGATTTGAGCTATATTTAATCAAGTAGGCCAAATTTGATTACTAAACGGGTGATAATTTGGTGATCGGGCTCTCTTGTTATCAACCAAAAATTATTTGATTTCTAACGGTTGAGAATTTGTTAACCAAATTACTTTATTATCGTTTATTCTATCTTTTATTGACCGAAAATTATGTTTGTTTCCTTAATTAAATTTTCATTACTTCTCGGGGTGAGACTCTGGCTTTTGATGTTTTACAGTTAATATATCTTAATTTTTCGAACACTAGTTTAGATAGTGAAATTATGTTTTAAAAAAATCTCAATCTTTACACTTATCATATTTATATTTAAATTCTTGTCATCAAATCATGTTGAAATATGATTTTTTTAGGGATTAAGGGGCAATAGAGCCTCACCAACTAAATGAGCGAGTAATCAAAACCTGAGTTATATTTATTTCCACAAAATCAAAGACCTTATACTACTATTCAAGGTCTGTAAGCGGACCGTCATACATATAATTATATATACAGGGCCGAATGCAGATTTCACCTGCGAGGTTAAGCAAATAATCATCTATTTATAATAGAGTGACGTTCGAGCGCTAATTGGGCACACATTAGGCGCTACAACTAAACTCTGCGGGGCAGGACTGCCACCTCCGGCGTGCATTGAGCGCTGACATTCTACCTCAGTGTTCTCAGGCATCATTTATGCCCTCAAATGCCAATTAGACATCCATCAGGAGTGACCACACTACCCATCCCAAGCATGGGCAAGCATTGGACGCTGTGACGTACCGTATTTTCAATCAAAAATCCAATAGAGTTTTGACTATAATACAAACGTCAGATTACACAAAAACCTGTACAACTTCCTGTGACATCATATAAAAATCCATCCAAAATACTCCAACATCTAAACCAACACACAACAGTCAACACAAGATACAAATTGCCATAGTTATTTTCGTGGCTCTAACGTCGTATCTCCGGATACAATATCGGATACAAAGAGATACCACTAGGTACCTGATACAACCACAATAACCTTCGGAAGTATATATAGACATCCCCATACTGTGGATTATACTATCAGTTCTTCATCCGTATATTACAGATACATATATATATATCTCCTAATACAATAATCCTCCATATATGTATACAAAACTGCAAAGTAAAAATCCTCAATATGATCTTTTAGGTCCCCAGCTTAGCTATCATTTAATCTTTGTTTCACCTCATCGGGTATAAATCTGTGCTCATTTGAAGGTAAGAAAAAATAGTAAGAGTAAGCCAAATACTTAAAAAGTGTAATATAATCAAAGATAATAAATAATCTATGTAAAATAAAGTAGATGAAGGATATATGAGTATAATGAGAATGCATAAACATAAATTATGATAAGATGTACTTTTTGGAATGCATTTTTCTTCCCTGATTTACTGATTTTTTTTTAGATTTTAAAACATACATAACTTTTTTACTTTGTGGACTAAGGTCGGTAGGCCTTATCAGCCAATAGAGTAACCGATCGAGGAATGGAATATGTTTGCACATACACATTCTAAAGCGCTACCTACGAATCTCAACTTTAACATCCCATGGCGGACGGTGCCTGATACTTGAGGGCCAAATAATAGATATGCTACCCATGCAACTTCAACGTCCATTGGCGGGCGGTGCCCGATCTGAGGCCCACACAAATTTAATGTCCCATGGCGGATGGTGCCCGATACAAGGGCCATATGCTATCCACGTAACTTTAATGTCCCGTGGCGGACGGTGCCTGATACCAAGGGCCAATTAATAGAAATGCTACCCATATCACTTTAACGTCCCGTAGTGAACGGTGCCCAATATCGATGGCCATATGCTACCCATGCAACTTCAACGTTTCGTGGCGGACGGTATCCAATACCGAAGCCATATGCTACACATGCAACTTTAACATCCTATGGCGGATAGTGCATTCCCCAATCTACCACTGTGGTATCCCTAGGCATGCCATGAAATATTACCTTTTGAAATATTAATCCGTGATCCAGGTTCACAGTTTCTTATTATTTAAGGAAAAGTTTACCAAATTTCTTTTGCAAAATTCTCACTCCGAGAGAACGAATCATAACATATCAAATCGTGGCATTTCCTTCGTATACTTTGCATATCTTGCATAATTCTCAAATACAAATACAGATAATAATTTCTTATGGTTTAAATCTTCACGTGGCTTCAAATATATATATAATTTAATATGATACTTGGAAGAATCATAAATTCCTTACCATATCAGGCCAAACTTGATTTTAGGGCTTCTGGACGAATAACCCTTTACAAATGGTTAACAATAATATTTTTTGGAATATACAATTGTGCATATCCAATTATACATAAATTAGATGTAATTAAGCAAAACGAAATCATACAAAATTACCAAAGTTGTTCTAGTTAACAGTGCTTGCACGGATGTCGAGGTGCCATATGTCCAAAATCAGACACATGAACGAAAATTTTCATATTCAAGACAAGGGTTTTCATTATCTCATACTAAAATATGTATAAGACTTAAAATAATTGGTTAAATGAGGTCCGGACATGGATGAACAGTAGTGACGAGGGTTAGGGTTTTGGGATTGCACAAATACCGCGTAAACTCATCAAATCAGATAATAAATTGATGGTTACCCGTGCCCAAGCCGTGAGTTCTACAATATATGTGTGTGGGTCGGGTATCGAAAAATAATACCCGAGGAAAATCGAACAAAAATTAAAAAGAAAGAACGAAAATGGTATGAGTACACTTGTCTCAACTAGATCTATGATTTATCTAACTAGCTCGAAGTCGGAATCGGATCCAAAAGCCTCGATCCCCACTTCCTTCTCTCTCCTTTGCGCGGCTTCTCTCTCTCTCCAACGCTGCCGCCGCAGCTTCGCCTCTCACGCAGCCGCTGCCACCTTACTTGTGAGCTGCTGCCGCTCCTGCCGTCCACCGCGGTCGCCGCCTTGCCCAGTGAACCCTCCTCTCTCTCTTCGCAAAACCCTCTCCTTTCCCCCAATTATGTTTTTCCCCTTCCCATAATCTTTTATAATAATAATAATAATAATAATAATAATTATTATTATTATTATTATTATTATTATTATTATTATTATTATTATTATTATTATTATATGTATATATTCCATTACTTATATTTGAAAATCCAAATCGATACTCGGATGATAATATGGACGCACTTTGGGTACCGACCCAACTAATCTAATTATCCTTCAAAATTTTATAATATTTAATTAATTTTTATCATACCCAAAATAAAAAATTATCTCAATTAAAATGAATAAAAATTTCAGGATATTACATTCTCCCCCACTTTTAAAAATTTCGTCCTTAAAATTTAACGAATTTCAAAACTCAACAATAGGGAATAATCCTTCCAGATTACCCCCGCATTTCCAAATCACTTTCTTAATGAGACAATTATTCCTAGAGAACCTTAACCATTGAATTATTCAGATTCTCAATCAGGATTGAAACCTTACCATAGGACAAATCCCTAAGTTCCCACAACGATTATCTTAATCACAGACCTACTTCCTCAATTATCGGTATATGGGAGACATCACGATAACCCACCCAAATTCAAAGGTAAGCCCAATTATTAACTACCTCTCCAACTTAATACAAAATCTCAAATGAACCAACAAGCTCTTATTTTGATACCTCTTAAGCCCCGAGAATGATCATCCATTTGGAACCTTAATTCATTTCGAAAATTTTGAGTCAAGGACTCACGTTTTTCTACTGCGTTAGTCTAATTAACCAATTATTAGGACACTAAGAATCTTCTTGTAACTCATATCTATTGATTCATATCAGACACCTAGGTTACTCTGTAACTATAAATCTATAAAAATCCTAAGGATATCGATACGACTAAGGTAAAGTCCAAAATCCTTATATTACAATTAACCTAGGAAATGCAATTGAAGCAATCACTCAATAGCCTTAAACTAGAATACTTACCAAACTTATTGTTTTGTTGTTATACCAATGAGCCAACTTATATATTCCGATCGTATCACCCAAAATCACGATAAATGGGATGTCCTCATCAGCCAAATCCACAATTATCCAAACAATACCCATAATTCTTATCGCCCTAACATCTTCGAAATTGAAATGGTGAGGGCTTCTCTTCTCATAATTTCATGACCTCACTACTTAGGAGGCGAATCTCTCTCCAAAAACCAAAGGCAGAGTATATCCCCTTTTTCTTAGATATTAGGAGCTACTCGAGATTCATCCTACAACATCTCCTATGATATACCTAGACAAAAGCAAATCTGCAGATTCCTAACATCCAATTATCAGTAATGATATTCATCTTTCTTAAAGGACACCGAGATTTGTAACCTCAATATTCAGAATATAAATCTTTTTCCCAAAAGCAAAATGTCTCACTTACTTGAACATTAAGATTCACCCGCGATTCACTTTCCAAAGTTTCGACAACTCCCTCAACTAAAAGTGCCCATCAACTATAGCTCATCACTCAAAACATCAGCAATAATATTCTTCTTGACTGATGATTCATTTCATAAATGTAATCCTTCGACAACGTCACTAACCTACGCTATCACTTGATAAAGTTTTCCTGACTGACACTGAAACTCACTATTCAATCCTTGAAAGCTATCTCTACATATCTCACTCCGGTGGATACCGATCGCTTCCAAGCCAAATGTCCCCAAGGTCATTACAAATCCTCGAGGGACACTTAACAGACATCTTATCGGATTCACTTAGGCCCAAGAGAAAGGCACACTTTCATGACAACAATCGATCTTTCCCAAATTAGCTATCGCTTAAGCCTCTATGGAACCACATTCATGCTATCGGAAAAATCACATGCGCAATATACTCTTCCATTAACCAAACTCACATTCTCTTCTTAGTTGAGCACATGGCTAATCGCCTTTCGCTATCCATGATACGATCCTCAAATAGAGTTCATACACCGTTGTGATTCTAAGAATTCATCAGTGAGGTTATCACAAAATTGACCTAAATATGATCGAGAGATTCAATCCATAAAATCTATAAAAAGGTCAACGAACCTACAAAATCCAAATGACATTATTGGAACTCATAACGGCTATATCTTAATTCTGAAAGCTATTGTAGACATAATCCTTAATTATCTACAATTGATAGCAGGACGGATACAGATCATCCATAGGAAATATCAAGCCCTTATAATAGATCAAATTAACCACGTATTTATTTCCCAAATGCTAACTTATTAGACTATTCATCCCCCGGTAACCAAGTTTTAATCATCTACGTGTAACCTTATCCGTCATCTTACATACCTCGAAAGTCCTAGAGTAATCCATAACAGGCATTAAACCAAAGCTTTCTCGATTCTATACAAAATCCCCAATATCATATCAAGGTTTGACACCATATTTATGGTCAAATCAATCTAACTAATTATATCTACAGACCCAAGAAAATGTCACAAACCTCGATGTAGCTCGTATAAAATCCATGATCCTTGAATAACAAATAAACTTAGGAAATACAAACAAAATATAGATTCAGAATTCTAAAATAATACATATACTAAAATGTTAAGATTCGAAAATCTTTCCTTCCACCACGATAGACGATTCCTCAATACTAGTACCATCACAAGGGAACTTTGATCCAATACACTGGACTTCTTCTCTGTCCGGCCCGTGGAATATGGACGATCCCTAATCATGCGGTTGAACTGTCTACAATTGAGATATGCTCCCAAAAATCCCATCGAAATAAAATATTCATCCATAGAGTATCCACAATATGTCCTACGATATCTCTTTATCCTCGGGACCCATGACTTTTTTCACATCAACCATCCAATGTTGACTTTACCTTCTATCTTATATAGGCAACATCACCTTATCTCATTCCGAACATTAGATCACCACAAGAACCATCTCAATCCTCAGGATCCATATCTCAACCTCTATAAGATCCGACCACCTAAAAGTTTAGGTACTTAATTATTACTAAATCGATTATAAATCGACATCCTTGGATTCGTTACACCAGAATTGACTCTAAATTATATAAACCTCAAACCATCGATTCCACCTTATCCATCATACTTGATCATCTTATTCAAGTATCCCTTGTTAACAAATTATTAGCCTAAGGACCTCAACCCAGAGCTAATCAAACTTAAACTTCGAACTAAAATTGACTATTTAGGACTTGAATCTATGTTGATGTACTCAACACTAGCTCGGCATCGTTCAAGTCCAAACCTTAAGGTGCCTCCAAACAACTTCTTCCTCTCGACCCCGAAGTCGACCAACACTACGAGTAGACCCTCGTCTAGGAGACAACGCTAATATTCTTTCTGAAAGAAAAACACACGGGTTAGATCACACTTCAAATGCGCAAGTTAGACAACCAAACTTAATCACTATTCCTAACTTAGTTCTAACCTAAATTAGTCAACCAGAATAACTAGAACTATCCAATCTAACTTAATTGTCCTAAACCTACATTTACTTATTCAATTTGTCTTAATCTAACTTAAGCTTTTGCATCAGATTCAAATGAAACCTAAGATATCGTTTTTTCTTTAACACCAACTGTGATGAACTATATTTTCAACCGAAAATTCGGCAGAGTTTTGACTGTAATAAAGACGTCAAAGTACACAAAAACTTATACAGTCTCCCATGACATCATATAAAAATCCATCCAAAATACTCCAACATCTAGATCAGCACACAACAGTCAACACAGGATCCAAATTGCCACAATTATTTTCATGGCTCCAACGTCGTATTTCTAGACACAATATCGGACACAAAGAGATGCCACTAGGTACCTGATACAACCACAATAACTTGTAGAAATATATATAGGCATCCATACACAGTGAATTATACTATCAGTTCTTCATCAGTATATTACAGACACACACACACACACACACATATATATATATATCTCCTAATATAATAATCCTCCATATATGTATACAAAACCACAAAGTATAAATCCTCAATATGATCTTCAAGGTCCCAAGCTTAGCCAACATCTAATATTGGCTCCGCGTCATTGGGTATAAATCTAGGCTCATCTCAAGGCAAGGAAAAGCAGTAATGATGAGCCAAATGCATAACAAGTGTAATATAATTAAAGATAATAAATAATATACGCAAAATAAAGTAGATGAAGGATATATGAGTATAATGATGATGCATAAATATAAATCATGATTAGATACACTTTTCAGAATGCATTTCTCTTCCCTAATTTATTGATCTTTCTTTAGGTTTCAAAACATACATAATTTCTTTACTTTGCAGACCAAGGCCGGTAGGCCTTATCAGCTAATGGACTAGCCGATCGAGGAATAGAATGTGTTTGTACCTATATATTCTAAAGTGTTACCCACGAATCTCAACTTTAACGTCCCGTGGTGGATGGTGCTCGATACCAAGGGCCATATGCTTCCCACACAACTTTAATGTCCCGTGACGGATAGTGCCCGATACTGAGAGCCAAATAATAGATATGCTACCCACGCAAATTTAGCGTCCCGTGGAAAACGATACCCGATACTGAGGGTCATATGCTACCCACACAATTTTAACGTCTCGTGATAGACGATGCCCGACACCGAGGGCCAAATAACATATATGCTACCCACACAACTTTAACATTCCATGGCGGACGGTGCCCGATACCGAGGGCCAAATGCTACCCACGCAACTTTAGCGTCTCATGAGGAATGGTGTCCGATACAGAGGGCCATATGCTACCCATGCAACTTTAACGTCCCATGGCAGATGGTGCATTTTCCGATCTACCACTGTGATATCCCCAGGCATGCCATAGAATACTATCCTTCCAAATATTAATCCATGGTCCAGGTTCACAATTTCTTATTATTTAAGGGAAAGTCCACCAAATATTTTTCCTAAAGTTCTCACTCCGAGAGAACGAATCATAACATATCAAATCGTGGCATTCCCTTCGTATACTTTACATATCTTGCATAATTCTCATATACAAATACAGATAATTATTTCTCATAGTTTAAATCTTCACGTGACTTCAAAGATATACATAATTTAACATGATACTTGAAAAAATTAGAAATTCCTTATCATATCGGGCTAAATATGATTTTAGGGCTTCCAGACGAATAAACCTTCACAAATGGTTAACATTAATATTTTTCAGAATATACAATTAAGTATATATAAGTACACATTAATTAGATGTCAATTAAATAAATAGAAATCATGCAAAATTACCAAAGTGGCTCAGGTGAACAATGCCTGCGTGGGTGTCGGGGTGCTATATGTGTAAAATTGGACACCTAACTGGAAATGTTTCACATTTAAGACATGGGTTTTCATTATCTCGTGCTAAAATATATATATAACTCAAAATAATTCATCAAACGAGGTCCGGGCACATATGAACAGTACCGGTGAGGGTTAAGGTTTCAGGATTGCACAAATATCATGTAAAATCATCAAATCGAACAACAAATTAATGGTTACCTGTGTCCAAGTCGTGGGTTCTGCAATATATGTGCGTGTGTCTGGTATTGGGATAATAATACCTGAGAAAAATCAAACAAAAATTAAAAAGAGAGAACGAAAATGGTATGGTTATACTTATCTCGACCTGATTTATGACTTCTCTAACTAGCTTGAAGTAGAAATCGGACCCGAAAGCCTCGATCTCCACTTCCTTCTCTCTCCTTCGCGTGGCTTCTCTGTCTCTCTATCCGACGCAGCTCTCCGCCGTGCACCGCCGCTGCTCCGCCGCTGCTCCGCCTCTCACATAGCCAACGCCACCTTGTCCGTGAGCTGCTGCTACTCCCGCCATCCCCCACAGTCACCGACTTACTCAGCGAACCCTCCTCTCTCTCTTCACGAAACCCTCTCCTTTCCCCTGATTCTGTTTTTCCCCTTCCCTTAATCCTTTATTATTATTATTATTATTATTATTATTATTATTATTATTATTATTATTATTATTATTATTATTATTATTATTATATATTCTATTTCTTATATTTCAAAGCCCAAATCGATACTCGGACGACAATATAGGTGTATTTTGGGTGCTGGACCAACTAATCCAAATATCTTTTAAAATTTTATAATGTTTAATTAATTTTTATCACACCCAAATTATATAAAATAATAAATTATTTCAATTAAACCAAATAAAAATTTCAGAACATTATAGGCACAGGTCAGGCATCCATCAACTTAATGTTATCCGGTCAAATCTTTACTTTTAAGTTAAGTTATTTTTCCTTTGATTTTAATTTTAATTATATCAATTAAATTAATCATAATTAAGATAAAATTTAAACTTAACCCTTACAGAGTGGTTGTTACATTTATGATGGAGATAGAGCCTCGATGTTTTTAAATCTTACTCGTCTATATGTTGGGGTTCCAAACATACATACCGATGATGCAGCACAACAAATCTCGAAAACCTTATCAATTGTGAATAACTAATCTCTCATGTGAGTATAGAAAATAATAATATACAATCAAATATATGAGTTGCACAATGATATTTAATGTAGAATGCCGTTTTTAATTAAGAAAAAATTACGGGATGACAACTATCATGATTTGATCTCTAATTATCAAATATGGGTCAAACCGATCACGTAAAAAATCTAAATATTTTAATTCATTAAATATCTATATAACATGTCCACAATGATAATAATCTAAATATGATCATATATTAAAAGTTTGGAAAAAATATAGCCCCAAAAATTTTAACAAAATAAAATAAAATATTAGAATGTATCTCTAGGGTATAAAATAAACACTCTCACCAACTGGGCTTCGTAATCTCTCTTGCTACAATTCTTTATTTAGCTCTGGAGTGATCCCTCTACTCCTGCTAATCTGTAAGAAAGAAATAATAAGAGTGAGTTAAATACCCAACAAGTAACTCCGATTATGTCAAAAACTGTGAAAACATTAAGCTATCCACGGAACTCATTTTCAAATAATAAGTTCCAATAATACATAACATATAGAAATAATTAATATCCTAAGATCAACAAATGACACAATCAATGAAATAACTCAACAGAAGTTGTTATGTCCCTGGATCTGGATTATCGTACTGGTTAGGGAGCTACTCGATTTTTCGCGTTAGGTCGAGATGGAGCTGATTCAGCACCCTCTTTTCGAATCTGAACCCTGCACAATATAAATAAAAATGAGAAGTTAAAAGGTGATAAAAATTGCTCCCACCATATATTCTATGACGCTCAAATTAGATATCCTTTTAAGAGAATAGAAAGATACTAGAATGTAAGATGCATAGATGCATGTAATAGAGGATTGAGCATTCGGGTGTATCCGACAAAGGGGCGGCTTGGATATGTGCCCGATTGAGAGGCGACTTAGAGATGGAGGATAAGATTAGAGCTCCTAGATGAAAGGTAGGTTGCCTGAACATATGGCCTCTTGAATGGAGGGTGAAACCTCCTAGATGATCTCCTGGATGGTGGATGGCTACCGGAAGGATGGAACCTCCTGGATGGAGGGTTAGCCTCCTAGATGGGAGTAGTGTCTCGTTCCTTCGCTCCATTTTATTAGGAATTTTTCCTTTTTCTTTCCCATGCTCGTGGGGTAATAATGGAGTATTTATAATGTTAAAAGGTAATTTCAACTTCCTCCATAGCCTGTGAACCATCCTGGATAAGTACAACTGGTTTGGGCTGCCAATTTCCTTTTTTCAGTTCTTACCGATTACAGTCAGTTTTTAAAGTATGAAAGTGGAATCGTGGGCTAGGATCCTGGAATAGCGTCTACATGCCCTGATATGAAAACGGTCCATTTTATGCCGTGATTTGGGTGGTCCTTCAACTGGACCTCCCTTCTGATGGGCTTCTTTCTTTGAATCAGCCCATCTTACAATCGTACCCATCACTAGCCCCCAATGTTGGGGGTTTAAAATTTTCAACCCCTAACATACTTCTGATGGGATGCTGTCTATAGGTCTAAATTTATCAGCTTGTCATCCTTGAAAAATAGTGCACTAGGGCATCATTGATTTCTAGTGGGCATCATTGATTTCTAGTGGACTATGCTGGAATTGTAATATCCGTTATCACACTGTTCTTGTTCTACCCATTTTAGGGAGCCAATGTCCCTTAGAGTTGAGAACGAGATATCAAATTTGATCATTAGCCATCCAAATCCTAGGTCAGGTCCAAAAGCCCACAGAGAAAAGGTCTCAGGTTTTGGATTGGATCACCTTACTGCAAGGTCACACTTCGAGAGTGAGCGATGAGAGAAATGGAGAGCTAAGTGAGCGTTGTGGCTGCTGTGGCTCCAAAGGCATGAGCAGGCGCTACTGATGTCGAATGGGGACGTCCGAGTTTCAGGCAAGATCCAAAAGCTCATAGAGGAGAATCCTGAGCTTGGAAACAAATTGCCTCATTGCGAGGACGTGCTTCAGAAAGTCGAGTAGCAAATTGTACTTGGATAGTCGATTGTTTGAACCGTAACAGCAGACTGCACTTTATATTTCTTAGAAGGATCCTTCTCGTCATGCGTTGCTGTTGGCGAATCGACTGAAAGGATTAGGGGCAAGGAGCCCCTAGTGAACTCTAATGCTAGAGCAGAGGACCCTTTGGCATTGACACCATGACCACGGATAAGGATGCCTTTTCTGCTTTCTGGCAGAGTGTAGGGCTGCTAGGGATGACTTGGGCGTGTAGGTCGAATTTTTCTTGTTCATGTGAGGGGAAGTTGCGGCCATGAGGAGGCGAATGCGTCTTGACTGGTCGCACTCGCCTCTACCAGGAGGAGGTCGTGGCACTTAGAAAGGTGGGTTGTCGGCTAAACCTTGAGGTTATAGTTGTCGGGCTTTTGCTAGCCTAGGCCGTCATCCGCATATACTTGTCAATGCTCAATCCCATTAAATGACGACGTGGCTTTCATGCGTTGGATAATCCATTGACCGTCATTGACTGATAGTACTCTCTCCTTAGGAAGGAGGTCACCGTACACATGCTAAAAAGCCTCCTAAAGTTTTGAGTTCGATCGCGCATGGGCTGCTTGGTGACGAGACCGAGGTTCAAATCCAACCTCATATGGGCCGGTCGGTAAGAGATCGAGGTTAAAATTTGACCGTCTTTGGGCCGCTTGGTACGGACTAAGGTTTAAATTCAACCATCTCTAGGTCACTCGGTTTGGACAGAGGTTTGATAACAGGTGAATGAAAATTCACCCGACTTAGGGGCAGTCTAAATCACTTGTCATTATGAGATCACATGCAAGCACTCATATGAGCAGGTAAAATGACTACACTTTTAATTAAAGTATGGTTCTGGCAAGCAGTATGATGCATGCAAGACTCATTTGGATTCAACGTGAAATCATTGTTGGCATTTGCGGTATCCTTGGGACCAGTTGACCGCCCCTGGTGCACAGCTAACAAGCATCGCCTTAGAGGGTTGTTAAGGCTCTTTGGCTAGCACCCTAACCTATGACCTTCATTCTTTACGGGACTTGGTACTTCACCACGGATTGGTTGGACAACGCCTTACTGCCGTGTTAAGTGGCCTACAGGCCAGTGGTTCAGGCACCGTTGTCAGTCGATACGGCCTCAAGCAACCCGAATTGATATGGGGCTCGTTCAGATGATGTCCACTAGGTAGCAAGCCGAGCATGTCAAGCCCTCATTGTGAGGATTGTGGCAACTTCTACGATGGTTTGCAACTATGCAATGGGACCAAGAGAGGCATTGCAATGAGACTGGTCTTCTGCCTTGGAGTCGTAACTGGTACATCTTGCTCCAAAGGATCACCAAGGCCAAGAATGGTCCCATCAGTAGAGACGATTGGTCACTCACACCGACAGTCTCGACTTTGCAACCCCTACTTTTCATGATATTGCATGAAGTTCCTTCTGGAGAAGGGGACCTTGTAGTGGCATGGACCATATCACTCTCGGCTTTCATCAACTCTTCACAACTCAATCAATTTTCTAGTCACTGCCAGGCCCTATCACTCGTGGCCACTTGGGCCACAGGGTTTTCAGTCCACCGGCTCTTCTGTGAATGTTGGACCGCTTCGATTATTTGGGAGTTGTAGGGCAGAGCCCCCAGCGTAACATCTTAGGATGGATGCATATAGTAGTAGGGAGGAGCAGAAATTGAACGAGTTGAAATTGCTAGAGGACTGTCAACAGACGTTGTTGAATCCGAGGTTGAAGTTATAAAGGATCCTTCGCCCCAAGGTCCTTATGTTTGACCAGAACTCCTATAGAAGCGACTGAGGTGCCAAATGAGGTTGAGCCCACAGTGTCCGAGGGTAGGGAATAGGTTTTGTCCGAGGACTTGGCAGAAATGACCGATGCTCAAATTGATGCTAAGCCCCCCTATACCAGGAGATTTATATTTTAAACTTCTGGTAGGCATACAAAAGGGGTGTAGGTTATTATTAATTCAAACCACCGGACATTAATCTACAACACCATTGGACATTGACTCTTATGTTCCTTGGCCATTAAGCTTCAATCCTATGGGACATTAATTCTTAAAATTGTTGGCCACCAAATGACACGCAGTCAGGAGCATTTAATGCAAGGCTTCTTGAAAAGTGCTTTTTTCAAATTTCCCTCACACGTGCCACGCCAGACATGATTGCTGACATCGACATTATCACTGCCGTTGGTCAAAATGGGAAGTCGACACATGTCTCTTCTCTTTTTTAATAATAATAATTATTATTATTTATTATTATAATAATATAATAAACTGTCGTGCATTTCACCTGACTCCTTTTCTTTGTTTACCTCAAACTCCCTGGAACTGGTTGATGTTTCCTCCAATTTCTCCTTATGGGTGCAGATACTTGTGCATGGGAAGGAGCCCCCAGCCACTAGCATAGCAAGGGCAGGATAAGCGTTGCCATGGAAATCCAAAGGGGCCGTCGCTATGGGAGGTGATTTTTCTGGCCAAGATGTTGGTTGGGGTATGAGTATTAACCGTGTTTGTTTTGCAGCCGACCAGTGAAGGCCGATTGGGCAATGCCAGTTCAGAAAGGTGACCTGGAGAAGCTGAGACAAAAGGGTTGGCTGAACCTGCTAGGTGCTGAACTAGGTGTGGCCAAACTAGCTGATTCTGGTCCTAGATTGGACTACGGCCGAAGTGATTCTGGGCACCGGAGTGGGCTGCGGCAGGAGTGGTTCTAAGCACCGGAGTGGACTGCGGCCGGAGTGATTCTCGACACCGAAGTGGACTACAATCGGAGTGGCTTTGGCCGTGGAGTGGGCTGCGGCTAGAGGGGTTCTCGGCGTCGGAGTGGACTGCGGATGGAGTGGTTCTAGGCACCGCAGTGGGGAATGGTCGAAGTGGTTTTGGGCACCAGAGTGTATTGCAGCCGGAGTGGTTCTGAGCGCCGGAGTGGATATGTGTGCAGGGCTGGATCTAGCGCTGTGGATTGGAATGGCACTAGGTTGGTCCTGGTGCACCAACAGTGGATGGTCCCTGCACGAGCGACATACACGACGACAACCTTCTTGCGACGGAGATGGCGACAAAGTGCTACGATGCTCTTTTGTTCCCTCCACTGCACCTCACAATCCACCAAGATTTCAGCCGATCGCTTCAAGATTTCCACATGCCAACTCAAGATCAGTATCCACAGAGGGAAAGGAATGATTTTTTTGCCTCAATTTGTTCATTCCCCTCCAGAAATGGCGGCGATGACGGTGGTGGCTCCTTGCTGCTCACAATCTCCTCCCTTCACACCGCGGCACAAATCGAAGGGTGGAACATGGAGAGGGCTTTGCCGGTGTCGGATCCTGGTATTGTCTCCTTCAGTGATGACGGTCGCCACCGCTACTTGCTGCACCACCTCTCTCTTTTCTTTCCTCTTTCTCCCCTCTCTTCTTTTCCTTTCTCTTTCCTTCTTTCCTGCCACTCCGCCTAACACTGCTTTTCTTCTTTTTCCTTTTTTTAATGTCAGCTAGAGGCCGGTTTGACTTAGTAAAACTGGCTGCGGGCCAAATCGGCTCGTGTGTTTTTTTTTGCGTGTGCTTGCAGCCAGGCTCCCACACAACATTCTGTCCAACGTTTGTTTTACTAGTCAAACTGACTTGACTAGGTCAAACCAGCGGCTAGATTTGCGCCTGCCAACTTGATTTATTCAAATTTATTTGTGACAGTCTTTGATTTGTGGCGGTCCATTTTGGGCGCCGGGTTGGATGGTTACTTGCCTACTTAATATTACAGAAGGCTTCCTTTTGTTCCCTGAGTCGGTGGTCATCACGAGAGTAACGAGGAGTTCGTCCTTTCGGGCTTTCATCCTCCAATCTGAGACCTAGTTCGCTTTCTAACCGAGATGAAATTTGATTGCTAGAGCTGACTAGGGTTTGCATATCAGGCCGGTATATTTTCTAGGCTAGACACTTTCTTCATTTCTTCTTCTTGAAGTCGTAGTGTGGGCAGTTAGAGAAAGAGTCCCTAGTTTTTTATGACCACATTGTGCACCAAGCGGTTAGAGCATTTTGGACATATTGTTCATTCGAATATTGATCATTTTCATGAAGAGCGCATACTGGTCTCATTCATGGCTATTTGCGGATAGTCAGGAGTGGATGGTCTCCTTGTAAGAGCGCTCATATGAATCTTAGTGTTAACCATTTTTATTTTTGTATTTTTGGTGGTAAAATTGACCTTTTAGTCGCTTCCTATGGACGGCGCTAATACTGTGTCTCCAGATTCGGGTTGTTGTACGGGTTAGGGAACCTCTTGATCTTCCGCGTCGGGTCAAATTGGAGATGATCTGATACCCGTCTCTTCGAATTTGGATCCCGCACAACACAACTAAATGATAGGTCAGAGGGCGATGAGAATTTCTCCCACTATATATCCTCCCACACTCAAGTTAGATAGATTTTCAAAATAATAGAAAAATACGATGATGTAAGATGTGTGGATGCATGTAATAAAGGATTGAGCATTTAGGTGCGCTCAACAAAGGGACGGCTTAAAGATGCACCCGATTGAGAGGCGACTTAGAGATAAAAGACAAGAGCAAGGCTCTTAAATGGAAGTTAAGTTGTCTGGACTTATGGCCTCCTGAATGGAGGGCGAAACCTCCTAGATGGCCTCCTAGATGGTGGACGGCTGCCGGAAGGACGGGTCCTCCTAGATGGACGATTAGCCTCCTGGATGGGGGTAGTGTCTCGTTCCTCCCCTCCGTTTTATTAGGGATTTTCCCTTTTTCTCTCCCCTACTCGTGGGGTAGTGACGGAGTATATATAATGTTGAAGGGTAATTTCAACTTTCTCCATAACTTGTGAACCAACTTGGATAAGTATAACCGGTTACAGTCTGTTTTCAAAGCATGAAAGTGGAATCGTGGGCTAGGATCGTGGGATAGCATTGGCGGGCCCTGATATGAAACCGATCCATTTTAAGCAGTGATCTGGGTAGTCCTTTTGACTTGGCCTCCCTTCTATTGGGCTTCTTTCTTTGCATCGGCCCATCTTACAACCGTACCCATCAGCAGTATAAATGAATAATAAATAAATAAATATAATGTTAACTGAACTATGATATCGCAAAGGACATCCATAGGTTCCAACAGACCCAATTAAGGGGCCGAAGTCTCAAAGTATTAATGATACTAAGGTCCTCTCTTAAATTTTTGAAAAATTCAACTAAATATGATGCTATAACCATAAGAGACATCAAACACCCTATGGACCCTATTCTATCATTGTAACC
The DNA here is from genome assembly GCA_033239525.1 of Nepenthes gracilis. Taxonomy (NCBI): domain Eukaryota; kingdom Viridiplantae; phylum Streptophyta; class Magnoliopsida; order Caryophyllales; family Nepenthaceae; genus Nepenthes; species Nepenthes gracilis. The sequence goes on along the minus strand of BSYO01000024.1, from coordinate 3,299,376 downwards.
AAAGGCCGTATATTTACACTATCACAGTTAGGTAAGTACCACGAGATTATCTGGTATCCGTGGTATCCTCACTACCTCTACAATCTTCTCAAAGACTATACCTGTAGCATACTCATAACCTCTATGATACCCCTTACCAATGATATCCCAACTATCATTTTTTACGATAGTCACAAGTATATAAGAATCCCACATCAAAATAAATCGACCTCAGCCATCGAATATGGAATTGGTATTGAAAAAGTGTAAACTATACTAAAGTATCGTAACCTCCTATTCGACTAGAAATCTTAAAATTTTCATGCACTCTCATCAACTTAGCCATAGAATACCAGGAATATACTCACACATTCAAATGATACAAAAAGGATTCAGGAATATAGAAGAAAATAGCAGGAACACCTAAATCTTTCACATGATTACCTTATACTAAGGCCATAGCTAAATCTCAATTGTTACATCTAAACCAAATCTATTATTATCAATCTGATTTAATTATACACACATTACCAACCTTATAAATTTGTATCTATTATATACATGCATTTACCCACCAATCTGTAAACAATAAGTTTCCAAACTACACCCAAACATGAACTTAACCCTTCCAATACAATCACACACACATTGCCAACGCACACTCCCACGTGTATTCCTAGAAGTGTATTTATATATATATACTGCCACTGCCGATGCACACACATCACACAACAGCATAGACGCTACACACACACTACGCTGCACCCATACACAGCCAGCACACACACTATGCTGCACACATACTGCGCACGTAGACACAGACACACACCCCCTCACACAGACACCCGTTTATATATATATATGCACACACACACAGCACACACATCAACATATTTACATGTATATGTATACACCGAAGGGTATAAGCAGCCCTGCTCTTCCTCGAGCAACACCAAAGCATTATCAACAGCAAACAATTTATAAAATCCTGTGTTTATACTCAAATCAATTAATCTACTGCCCATTGTTATTAAAACACTGTTATTAGAAGCACAACATTGCTAACAGAGCACAAGGCTCTATTCATTTCTCTTTCACGATTCACCCATATGTAACGAAATTCCAAGATTTTTACTATGCCATATGCAAAATAGAAACTTCATGGCAAAAATTCCTAATTTTTTGAGCCTAAAATCGTGGTTATTTCTAGGAAAATCCACAATAGAGCCGAAGCCCTGTTTTCCCATTTTCTTCATCAGACAACCCATTTTAACTGAAATCCTCCAAAATCACCTACATACAACTAATTTATTCACAATCTCAACACACAAATAGAGAATAACATTAATAGGAAGAAAAAAGGTCATGAATAACTTGCCTGATTTGCGACGACATTATAGCACAGCAATAATTGTCGACAGTGGCGGCTTTGAACAATCCCGACGATATCTTCTCCAGCACTAGTTAATGATAGTGACGGCAACAATAACAATAGTCTGACTTTACTTTCTCTTTTCTGCCACACGAAGGGATGCCCACAAATGGAATGGAAGGCTTACATATAGAGAGTAAATGAGGTTGGCAACCATAAGGAAGAAGGAAAGCGGTTTACAAATTTTGATTTTCCAATCGTTTGGTTGACGAAGAGGCAACGTTGTGGAGCAAACTGGCTGAAATTCTCTCCCTCTCTCCTCTCCCTTCCGTCTTCTTCATTCCTTCTTTTTTCTCTTTCCTTTTTCTTTCTTTCTTACTCATTTCTTCTTTTATTATTTATTTATTTATTTGTTATTATATATATTTTTATTCATCTCTAATTAATTATTATTTATTTACTATCATAATAATATCCTGGGAATATAATTCTGACAACATATCTAAATAAAAATTGTAATCGATAGAACTAACTCTAGAGTTTCTTATCACGAGCTTCTATCTCCAGAATTACCTCTATCTCGAAATACCTTGACAATGGTATGATCTTTTTTAACCATCACAAACTTCTACTCTTGAGCTAATAAAATGTAAGAGTAAACCAAATACTCAACAATTAAATAAATTAATAAAATAATTGTGACGAACAATATTCTAAACTCATTATTAATTATAATCATAATTAATTATCTTTTAAATACCGTAATACGATCAATTGACTATCCGAATATGAATTCCACATCGATACCACAATCGACTATACATAAATAACACAACATCATATATAGGACCCAAACACTCAGCCACGTCATCAGTGGATTCGACACTGACCTAAAGTAATACGACGTCAGACCTTGTTAAGGAAAGATACCAATTCAATATCAAAATCAATTATATAATAACCTGCGAAAGTAATAAACATCCATAAATTTGATCAATCGAAACTAAAATTATCAATAACAATAAACCGAAATCAAACCATGGACAGACAATACTCGAATCATTACATAAGGCCACAATAGATTTAAACCCACATTACCCGTTGTTCAGACTCAAAACATCGACTAAAATACATCATTTCTTTCACTCCTAAACTGCTGCGACACATCACAAAACATCATTTTAGACATTTAAACACTGTCCAAAAGCTTACAACATCACAACCTATAGTCCACAACTTAAATTAAACTAAAATATAGCTTCAAAGTACACTAAATATTGTTCAAAAATATAGATCAAAGTAAAATATCTACGAAAGTATAAACTAAATGCTTTGACCTTCACTCCTACTCATCGAACAATAACTAGTGCAACTCATTTGAGGGGTTAATGAAATATATATATATATATATATATAAAGTAAGGAAAAGGAAAAAGAAAAAGAAAAGGGAAAAAGAAAAAGAGGAGAAAAGAATCGGGGAGAGAGAAGGGAAAAAGGGGTATTTAGGGTTTGCTGCGCGAAGAAGGAGGAGGAAGAGGAGAAGGAGGAAGAGGGCGGCGGCGACGGCGACGGAGGAGATCAGTGGGGAATCGGCGGCGTGCGGTGGTTGTGGGGAGGTTGTGATTGTCGTGGGTGAGGCCGCAGCGGTGGTGGATTGAGGCGGCGGCGATGGGTGAGGCGATCGGTGTCGGGAGAGTCGACGGCGGCCGTTCGAGGTGGTAGCGGCGAAATCGACGGTCTCGGTGGTGAGCGGAGGCTGCGACGGCGGTGGTGTGGTGCGAAGGAGAGAAATCGTTCGAGGAGAGAGAGGACGGCGAAAAGTTGCAGCGAGGAGAGAAACGCAGCGGCGGCGTCGACGGTGGGCGGGTGAGGCGGAGGAGGCAGTGACGGCCACGTGAGGTGGCGAGTGGTCGATCGGGCGCAGCGGAGAGCGGCCGGCAGAGGCTGTACGGTGGAGAGAGGAAGTGGCGTGCGAGGAGAGAGAGAGACGACGGGAGGTCGGAGAGAGAAAGGCCCGATTGGAGTGCTTCGGGACATCCTTTCTTGGTCTGCAGAGTATGATGTTAAGGCAAGTATCCTCCAAATTATTCTTGGTCCGATTTAATTTCCGATGCATTTTGACTACTTTGAGAGATTTTACTAATATGTATGTATTTTTAAATACCCTCAATTTATCAATTGTATACATCATGTATGTTTTATCGGTCAGGCGGTGGTTTTGTACTTGTATTTATGATTTGGAGGGTTTTGGACACCCTGACGATATATATGTATGTTTGGTATCCGTATATTGTGGAACCATGAACCGGCCTTGCACCGACCATGCATGTCGCCAGGGGTGGGATCACTACGTGATCCGAGGCATCGCTACTTCCGCCGTAAGGAAGATGAGGTATTGGCTACTTCCGCCGTAAGGAAAATGAGGTATCGCCCTACTGTGTATTTAATTGAGAACCATCGTAAGGAATTGACGAAAAACTAATATATTCGGACGTCCTAATATATAACTAAAACTTGAGGTTGCACCCAAAGCCGCAGGTGGTAAAACATACTGAGCAAGTTCCTTATCTATGGGAGACAGAGTACATGGATGGCCTTGAGCTACTGGTCTAATTCGTAGCCGATATATAGCCGTGGTTACCGGACGAGGGTAACCCTTCCTCAAGTTGGTATTATTGATCTTTGGTTCTCCGATTTCGTGCATTCTTTGTATTTCCGCACGTATTTGGGTGTATGATGATTTGAGATACGTGGTTTGGCCTACGGATGGGCTTATAGGAATGTCTCGTGAATGCGTCTTGATGTGATAAAACCCGGAACGTGTTTTGATTTATATTTTAGTTCCGGCGGTTTTCTCTTGATTTTTGCATTATGAGCTTTAGATCCGGACGACGGTATGTGTCTCCACGTGGATGTGGTGACGGTTGCGACGTATGTGACCTCGGATCATATGATATGATATCGTCTATGAGGTTTTACCGGATCGTGGTTTATATGATTTTGTCCTGGAGGGACGAGTTATTACGGACGACGATTTAGTACGAGACATTTCCTCGATTTTCAGGGATTTCACGGACTTGATGTTTTGTTTTACGTGATTGCTTTGCGATATCCCTCTTCCTGATTTATGAGTACTGTTTTTATACGATGATGCTTGTTGAGCTCTAGGCTCACGTTTTTATATTTTATCCCTTCAGACTAGTGGCATGGATACGCTTGCAGGAGCTCGGACGTGATTGGGCTCGGATATTCCTTTTGGCGAGTGGAGATATTACATTTGGTATATTTCTGATCTCGAGGATATGTTATGGTTATTATTTATGGCCGGATGGTGCCTTAATCATTGTATGAGAAATATTGAAGTTATAGTATTGTGGATGAGTTGTAAATTTGGATATCTCCCTTGCGATTATGGTCAGCAGGTCATGTATTTTATTTGTCCGGATTCTTATCCGATGAGATCTTGTGCGGGTTTTATTTATTTTGGGTCCTGCATATGTTTGATTGTCACATCCGGGATGGGTTATTGTTGTTGATGGAAATCTTATTATTAATTTTATTTTTGACCTGCGTATATTGTGGTCCCGGGTCGTGACAGCTGTGGTATCAGAGAAAAGGTCGCAAGGAGAGGTGATTTTGGGTCATCTGGTAAGAAATTGATTGAATATCTTGCGTGATAAGTGTAGCCTTTGGTAAAGAATGGAAGTTTGGGTCGTAAATGTTTGAATTCGACTCTGGAAGTCGATTAATAGGCTATGTTGAGTCACGCGAGCGACGTAATTGGTAATTCGATTCAGTAGCCAGATGAAAATTTGGTTGCTTTGTGAAGGATGGTTTGCTGTAGGCAAGATGGAGAGTCCTTCGAATGATTAAGTGTGAGCCGATTTGAAAAAAATTTTTGGGATGTTTAATCTCAATTAAGGGTTAAATTGAGTTTCAGAAAGTTGATAACGTGTTTGAGATTTTTGATAGTTCAGATGAAGCTCGATCTTTTGTCCTTGAGTTAGAGAGTGAGGTAAGCCAGTGGTAGGCTTCTCAGTGTCGTATTCCACTTCTTGAGATGTTTTTGTGGAAGCAATTTTGGGAGTCATTCTCTGTCTGGCATTCGGGATAGTAAGGAAGGTGAATTTAGTTGGTGAAGGTGCGGCTGTTGAAAGTCTATGATCAAGGTTATTCCACTTATGGATTAGAGTTAACAGTTGAGGTCTTTCTTTTGAGGATTTAGAAATGTTATTTGTATGAAGATAATTGTTGCTTAATTTGATTATAAAGGCTTGAGAAAATCATTTTAGAAAAGGAGAATATTATTGACAATGTTTTGGGGTCGAAATTTGTTATAGCGATAATTCGCAGTTAGGTGATCAATCCGAATAGTGCAGTAGAAGCATGTGGGTCCGTAGCCTTTGGTAGTAAGATTTGATTTGGATCCTTAGATAGAGAATTTGATTTGAATGTTGGTTTGAGGGCTTTGATTTGGTGGATGGATGAAAGCTCGCGAAGCAGTCAAGTTTGTCAACAGCTGTAGTGGAGTTGCAGTGGTCTAAGTTTATAAGGAACCTCGAAGATGCTCTATCAGCGGAGTGGCGAGTTGATCATGCATCTCGTGCTTGAAGGAAGAAATCAAGAAGAAGCCTTCGAGATTTTGTTTGGGCTTGCGTTGGACAGCGAGAAATTTGGTGGCATCTTGGATGATGATGGATAAGTTGATGAAATGATTGATCAGAGTTGCGCAGCGGAATCGTGTCGATTCACGGTTATCGGTTACAAGAATTGATTCGAGAATTCAAGCATGAGATCAGATTTGTAGCTTGAGTGGATGATCGAGAAGAGTGGTTAGATGTTTCTGAAAGCGTCATGAAGAGAAGAGTTTCAAGTTTCGAGGGCAGGTGATAGATTGGGGTTGAGGTTCGATGGGCTTTTGATGTTTCGCAGCGAATTGGAGAGGTGGCCAACTGATTGATGTTATTTGAGTTTGTGGGAATCTCTATGATGTGTTTTGTGTATGTGTGTTGACAGAAATATGGGTCGATTATCGGCATGTGATCAAGTGTGAATTGTTGCTGATTTCGAGAAGCTATTTTATGTTGGAATTTTGATTCCGATATTGGGATAGAAAGATCAGGTGTTGATGATCAGATTTTTGGAGAAATCTTTCGATCGAGATTAAGTTCGGAAGAATTGTTCTTATTTTGTTAAAGGATTGGTGTGCGTAAATTTCGAGGACAAAATTTTTAAAAGGAGGGGAGAATGTGATATTCTGGATCTCATTTGGATTATTTTAATATTAATTGTAATTTTTGGGTATTTCGGACGTGGTGAAAATAAATTAAAATATCGTAAAATTTTCGGGAATGATCGGAGGTACGGAGTGGGGCCCGGAATGTGCCCGTAATGTTGTTCGGAGGCCGAGTTGAAAATTTAAAATAAAGAAAAGTTATATATATATATATATATATATAAAGTAAGGAAAAGGAAAAAGAAAAAGAAAAGGGAAAAAGAAAAAGAGGAGAAAAGAATCGGGGAGAGAGAAGGGAAAAAGGGGGATTTAGGGTTTGCTGCGCGAAGGAGGAGGAAGAGGAGAAGGAGGAAGAGGGCGGCGGCGACGGCGACGGAGGAGATCAGTGGGAAATCGGTGACGTGCGGTGGTTGTGGGGAGGTTGTGATTGTCGTGGGTGAGGCCGCAGCGGTGGTGGATTGAGGCGGCGGCGATGGGTGAGGCGATCGGTGTCGGGAGAGTCGACGGCGGCCGTTCGAGGTGGTAGCGGCGAAATCGACGGTCTCGGTGGTGAGCGGAGGCTGCGACGGCGGTGGTGTGGTGCGAAGGAGAGAAATCGTTCGAGGAGAGAGAGGACGGCGAAAAGTTGCAGCGAGGAGAGAAACGGCAGCGGCTTCGGCGTCGACGGTGGCTGGGTGAGGCGGAGGAGGCCGGTGACGGCCACGTGAGGTGGCGAGGCTGTGCACGGTGGAGAGAGGAAGTGGCATGCGAGGAGAGAGAGAGGACGCGGGAGGCAGGAGAGAGAAAGGCCCGATTGGAGTGCTTCGGGACATCCTTTCTTCAGATCTGCAGAGTATGATGTTAAGGCAAGTATCCTCCAGCCCTATTCTTGGTTTGATTTAATTTCCGATGCATTTTGACTACTGTGGGAGATTTTACTAACATGCATGTATTTTTAAATACCCTCAATTTATCAATTGTATACATGCATGTATGTTTTATCGGTTGTGAGCTTCGGTGGCATTTTGAGGTTAGTGATTTTGCTGGCATCTTTTGTGGATCTTTTAAATTGGATCTTTCTGGGCATGCGAGTATGAACAATAATATTACAAGGAGAGAGGAAACGATTGTTTGCGGGAGGATGAAGAAATATTACTTGCAAAAATAGGAATAAAACTTGCCGTTTTGTGACGATAAACAGTGATGGCAGCTCCAAACAATGACAGTAGACAACGGCGACACAAAATAATGGCCACGGCAATAGTAACTCTCTCTCCGACGATGGCAACAGCTACGGCAACAACCACAACAGCAGCGCACACTCTTTTTTCTCTCTCTCTTTCTCAGCTACTTGCCGGACCGAATGCCAACGCAGAGGTAAGTTTTTAAAGAGAGGGGAAATGATGCGGTAAGAAGAATAAATAAAAGAGGAGAAAGAAACGAAAGAAAATGGAAGGATGATTGAAACGAAAGAAAACGGATGAAAATGGCAGGAGAGGAAAGAGTAAGAGAGAAAATTTCAGGAAAAAAAAAACGGTGAGGCATGCTGTTGGGCTGAAAGGTCTAATGCCTCATTTAATAATATTATTATTATTTATTACTATTTGTAATTATTTATTAATATTATTAATCACACTGTAACAATCCAGATTTTTGAACATAGAAAATTTTTAGTCATCAAATCTTTATAATTCGGTCAACGCTAGTTGACCGAAAAATATAATAAGAAAAGTAACTCAGCCTGAAGATGAAATCAAGTTCGGCCTTGCGTGATGAAAAGAAGTCCGGAATATTTCTTGATAAAAAGAAGTCCGGATTTCCTTGATAAAAATCTAGTCCGGATTTCTTAGGTGAAAAGAAGTCCGAATTTCATTGGTGAAAAGAAGTCCGGATTTTCTTGGTGAAAAGAAGTCCGGATTTCTTTGATAAAAATCAGTCCGAATTTCCTTTGATGAAAAATGAGTCCGGATTTTCGGGATGAAAAGAAGTCCGGATTTTTTTGATAAAAATCAACTCCAGCCATGTAAGGCCGAAGTAGAATTGTGTGAAGTAAGGCCGAAGTGGCTTTGAAGACCGGAGTGATTTATGTGAGGCCGAAGTAAGATTGTGGGAGAAGAAAGCCGAAGTTGATGTTGATGAAGGAGCCGGAGTGATAATGATAGAAAGACTTAACCGGTCAAGGAAAATTAATGACTCAGAACTTTGGGAATGCACGGCCATAAATAATAGTTAATCCCGAAACTTTTTAAAAATATAAAATCATAAATGACACTCTTTGGAAAATAAAAAGCCATAAATGACGGCCACCAAAACCAAGGGCTATAAATAACGATTAGAGAACATCAGAAAAATGCACTCAGTAGAATTTCCTAGTAAAGAAAGACCGAAAAGTTCAAGGCAAAGAAAAAGGAATCCAGGCAAGACACTCATCCCTGTTTTCAAGTTCATGATTATGCATGATTTCTACGCTAGTGTATCTGATATTACATGAACTTATATGATGTTATTCTGTTCTTTTTATATCTGTTGCTTGAAATATGATTACTGTTCGATAATTACATGTTTAAGGAAAAGACTTTATGATGTTTGGTTTTATTCTACTGGAAGAATGATTTTCTGTCGATTTAAATGAACTGTAATAATTGTATCATTAAAGAAAAGAACGCCGTCCAAAGAACTTTGATCTTTTTATGAACAAAGTACTCCGTCCTCTTTTGAAAAGTACTCCGGTTTTGAAGAAGAGGAACTTCGGCATTTATGTCTTTAAGAAGCACTCTGTCTTTAAGAAGTACTCTGTCCGTTTGAAGAAAAAGCACTCCGTCCCTTTGAAAAAAAAAAGAAAAGTACTCCGTCCCTTTGAAAAGAAAAGTACTCCATCCCTTTGAAAAGAAAATCCTCCCAGATTTTGAACAGAAAAGGGCACTCTGGCTTTTAGCACTTCGGATTTTAAAGAAAAGTCACTCCAGTTTTAGCACTCCGGATTTCAAAGAAAAGACACTCCGGTTTTATCACTCCGGATTTTAAAGAAAAGTCACTCTGGTTTTAGCACTCCGGATTTTAAAGAAAAGTCACTCTGGTTTTAGCACTCTGGATTTTAAAGAAAAGACACTCCGATTTTAGCACTCCGGATTTTAAAGAAAAGACACTCCGATTTTTGCACTCCGAATTTTAGAGAAAAGTCACTCCGGTTTTAGCACTCCGGATTTTAGAGAAAAGACACTCCGATTTTAGCACTTCAGATTTTAAGAAAAGTCACTCCGATTTTAAAGCTCCGGATTTTAAAGAAAAATTACTCCAGTTTTAAGAACTTTGGATTTCAGAAAAGAACTCCGCCTTTTGAAAATAACTCTGGCTTTATAAAGAACTCCGATTTTTATAAAAGGACTCCGGCTTTGTAAAGAACTCCGGCTTTATAAAAGAACTCCGGCTTTGTAAAAGAACTCCAGCTTTGACAAAAGAACTCCAACTTAAGGAACTCCGGCCTTCTGTATGAAAAAGAACTCCGGCCTATGTATATATGAACATGGAAAATGCATGTAATACAGACAGCAAGTGGAACTCTACGACTTTCGACTTTCGAATTATGCTGAATGGCCATTAAAGAACAAGAACTATGAACCGAGTTTGCATTAAACTTGCTGTTAAAGATGGATGAAGGATATTGGAATGACATTCGAGGATTGCCTCCTGGGCCACGGGAGGGGACTTTCTGGTGGCATAAGAACTATGGACTATAGCCCTGTATGCTGGGTTAAAGGCATTACCTCCCGCCCCGGGGAGCATAATTAGGGGATACGACTTTAGGTTGTGGGGTTACACACAAACCGTCCTCGATGTTGTCCGCTGTCGTCCGGTCCCTAAAGATAATAAGAATTCTCAATAGTTTTTATGAGTTTTTAGTAGACAAGACAAGAAGAAAAAGACTAAGAAAATTCTGAACTAAAAGACATGATGATTTTCGTATGCTAAATTATATTCGCTTATATGTATATGTTATATTCTCTGTTTTTTGCATGTGAATATTTTGCTGGGCTTTGTAGCTCATTCTTGTTATTTTCAGATGACGAAAGGCTCATGGAGGACGAAGTTGAGTAGAATCTTTATGGTGTAGCTAAGTGGCTTAGCGGGCCGGAGCAGACTTTTGAACAGATTTAATCATGTTGTCTTTTGATGTTTTGAGGTTACATGTAATATTGTTCCGTTGTTATGAACCTATGAATGTTAGCATGTTTCCGTGATTGTTTTTGGATAAATAAAATTAATAATTTCTAGTATGCATCTCAGGTTTGAAAGAAGAAAAGAAATTTTTATGTCCACCTAATTATTGACCATTAAGAAATTTAGACTTGATGGAGGCTTTATGTGGTGGATTAAAAGCCGGTCCGTCACACACACTTATTATAATATTTTCTATTATTTTAAAAATAATAAAAAATATTATTAATCACACAACCATAGCCAATAACCTAATAAAACCCAAGTCAAAATATCAAAGCGTTACATCAAATGCATAATTGGAAGTATTGTTATTAGTATATAGGCTACTTACTATGCTGCTTCATAATCTGATGAGCCAGGCATCATCGCCGATGCAAGATACACCGTCTGACCATAGCCTCTGCTACGCAAGTCCCTACTACCCAAGTCTCTGTTACCCAAGTCTCTTTCAAGTTTGACAATTCTTTTCTCTGCTAAAACTTTATTTGGATATAAAACTTTGTCTTTACTATCGATCATGTGGAAGGTTGTTTTTAAGACATCCATCTGTTTGACCTCCAACTGTATTAATAGACATAATAGTAAACTTTATTAAATAATAATAATAATAATAATAATAGAATCAAATACTTGAAACCCTAGCATTACTAAAAAATGCAATTTTAGACTCCACATTCCATAGCTCAGACAATCCAATCCACAACTTAGTCGTTACAAGCCACCAAGAAGATGTCATTTTGTTCCATGGGATGGCTGAAGGAGGACAATTTCTGGTGTCGAGCGCTTCAATTAATGGTGGTGTTAAGAATTTTTATTAACAAATTCATATTAAAGTATTGTATTCTAAATCCACTTTAGAGATATAAGTGTCAAAAAATGTGGTATTGAAGATTATTTGAGTAAATTTTAGTCTGGTACTTAATGATATTTTGAGCAGATCATAGTGGTTACATAAGATAGCTACAAGATAGAAGCTCAATCTAAATAGTTCCATAAACAAACTACCAAATAGACCAAGATAGTTGATTCAGTAAAAATTAGTTTTTTCCCTACTCTCTGCATCTTCAAATTGCTTTTATTGACTATTTACTACATATAAAGGGATTAAATTCTAAAAATTTATGGCAAACACAATGGTTTAATTATTCTGAAGTTGAGAGAGTCTTACGAATGAGTCACAAATCTTGGGAGAGAGCATTATTGTTTGAGAAATTTTATATTTTCATTTGAAAATGTGTTCTTGAAAGTTTTTGATAATTTCTCTCCCACAGCAAAATAAATATATTGCTTGGCCATCAATCCTACTGAGTTTTGATAAATATTTTCATAGAAATGAGGTGTTATTTTTGACCAAAATCTCAACTCAATTAAGGAAGATCCCCAACCGTCGAAGAAAAGCAGTGCATCAAAAAAGCGTGGCAATCATAACGGACACGTGTCGGTTCCGGAGATGGCGCAATTAAGTCGAATCTTCTAGCAAATTAATCGCCGAGATTGCAACTTTCTACGCAGCGACACGTGGCAAAAAGCAACGGGTCACTCAGAGCCGCATGAGTTCCAAAATAGCTCTGCAGCCCTTCGATTGCCTGTCCGGCGGCATAACAAAATGACGCGTCAAGCTCAACCCGCACCGTTCTCCAGATTTTAGTGCAATGGTCAACGAATCCAGTCAACTAGCGCATCCGCTTAGTTCTCCGAATTCTAACATTGCAGTTAACGAATCCGGTCAACGTTCTCTTCTACTCAATTCTCCGAATTCTAACGTTACGATGAACGAATCCGGTCAACGTTCTCTTCTGCTCAATTCTCTAGATTCTAATGTTACAATTAACGAATCGAGTCAACATTCTCTCCCGCACAATAATAGAAGATATTATTAATCACGCAACCTTAGCCAATAACGTAATAAAACTCAAGTCAAAATACCAAAGTGTTACATCAAATGCATAATTGAAAGTATTGTTATTAGTATATAGGCTACTTACTATGCTACTTCATAATCTGATGAGTCAGGCATCATCGCCGATGCAAGATACACCGTCTGCCCATAGCCTCTGCTACGCAAGTCCCTACTACCCAAGTCTCTGTTACCCAAGTCTCTTTCAAGTTTGACAATTCTTTTCTCTGCTAAAACTTTATTTGGATATAAAACTTTGTCTTTACTATCGATCATGTGGAAGGTTGTTTTTAAAACATCCATCTGTTTGACCTCTAACTGCATTAATACACATAATAGTCAACTTTATTAAATAATAATAATAATAATAATAATAGAATCAAATACTTGAAACCCTAGCATTACTAAAAAATGCAATTTTAGACTCCACATTCCATAGCTCAGATAATCCAATCCACAACTTAGTCGTTACAAGCCGCCAATAAGATGTCATTTTGTTCCATGGGATGGCTGAAGGAGGACAACTTCTGGTGTCGAGGGCTTCAATTAATGGTGGTGTTAAGAATTTTTATTAACAAATTCATATTAAAGTATTGTATTTTAAATCCACTTTAGAGATATAAGTGTCAAATAACGTGGTATTGAAGATTATTTGAGTAGATTTTAGTCTGGTACTTAATGATATTTTGAGCAGATCATAGTGGTTACATAAGATAGCTACAAGATAGAAGCTCAATCTAAATAGTTCCATAAACAAACTACCAAATAGACCAAGATAGTTGATTCAGTAAAAATTAGTTTTCTCCCTACTATCTGCATCTTCAAATTGCTTTTATTGACTATTTACTACATATAAAGGGATTAAATTCTAAAAATTTATGGTAAATACAATGGTTCAATTATTCTGAAGTTGAGAGAGTCTTACTAACGAGTCACCAATCTTGGGAGAGAGCATTATTGTTTGAGAGATTTTATATTTTGATTTGAAAATGTGTTCTTGAAAGTTTTTGATAATTTCTCTCCCACAGCAAAATAAATATATTGCTTGGCCATCAATCCTACTGAGTTTTGATATATATTTTCATAGAAATGAGGTGTTATTTTTGACTAAAATCTCAACTCAATTAAGGAAGATCCCCAACGTTTGGGGAAGATTTGAATTTGTGGCTTGGAGGGCAAATTCAGAAAGTAGACTTTTTGTAGAGATCATGCATCAAATAAATTCAGTTAAAGGAGTCTAATGCATCTTTATTTGGTGTACTATAAGTTAATTTTTTAGTAAATTTATTTATCTTTTTCTTGAAATATTTGGAGGATTGTTCTTTCAAATTATTTGATTATTGAAATTGTCTTTCATGAACAGGATCATATACCGTTTATGTTTTCATAAACTTTTAATTATCTTTTATGGTTGTTGTCATCTTACTTTTGGTAAGGTTATTTTCTATTTAAATTGAACTAAATTTATCTCCTTAAGAAAGAGAAGTAAGTCCCTTGTTGGTGTGTAATTTTTAGAACTTATGTCAAATGATTCACTAAACTAACCACTAAAGATGATACAGATGCCAAAGATGCCATATACTTGAATTGGAGAGATATGTTTAAACACTAAGCCAGAATCTTTGTCATACAATTTTGAAACACACATCACACACCAAATAATATCGACACTTCAAATTTTTAAAGAGGATTCAAAATATATCTTAATATCACATAGTTTGGAAACTAGAAATATTCTAACAAGTTTTACATTCATTGCAAACTCTTAAGCCTCCATAAAGTTTGCTTGAATAGTTAGATTTATTAATTTTCAATGCAAACTTATTGCCGTGATGCATGAGAAACCAAATATATATCAGTTTGGATATTAAAGAAATTTAGTGCCACTTATACAACTAAAATTAGATATAGTAGTTTACCAAAAAAAATAATAAAGAACAAAATAAAATGAAAGTGAGGAGAGAACCTAACCGTGAGTTTTGAGTGAGTCTTACATGTCTATGTGAAACAAAAATTTTGGAAAGAGTGATCCGTGATGATTATTGAGTGTAGATGATTATATTCAGTAGTGTATTTTTTTCTCCATCATTTCTTTGCTTGAAACATGTATTTTTAACATATATATTGATTTATGTTGTTTGTTTATAATTATAGTAATTTTAACTAAAGCATAAAATATCCTTATTTTTTCTATTTAGAAAATTCTTCATTGTAACTAAAAGAAAAGAAAAAAAAATATCTCCATAGAGGGATGTCGAAAAGTATAACCTGAGTGCCATCAATCTCACATCGATTGCCAACAAGAAATGGATGCGTCACAAAGGTAAAAATAATCCCTTCGAACATAGCCTTTAGCATGTCTCCAAATATGAAACTTGCTGCAAGAAATGGCGATAGTATCGCAATAAGAACCTTAACGGAAGCGATGCCAGTGAGAAGAAGCCAGCATAGGACGACCACAATCACGATGAATGCCCACATGATATTGTTTAAGGTGTTCGTAGCACTTTTGGCATCGGTCAACGTATATCCAAACAACAAACAATTTATGAAAGCCTCCATCTATTATAAAATGACATAGTATAATGTTAGAATTCATTTTTCTCCATAAATTCCTATTTCTAAAGGACATCCCCCCCCCCTTGGCATAATGAAAAAGAGCTGATAATATTGGAAATAATATTTCTAATTAATTTCTTTTAATAATTTGGATTTTTTGTATAAATAAATTTTAAAATTTGTTTATATTATTTTAAAAATAAAAAATAATAGCCGTTAGATTGCTTCTATCCAT
This sequence comes from Nepenthes gracilis, assembly GCA_033239525.1. Classification (NCBI taxonomy): domain Eukaryota; kingdom Viridiplantae; phylum Streptophyta; class Magnoliopsida; order Caryophyllales; family Nepenthaceae; genus Nepenthes; species Nepenthes gracilis. Next base: position 3,283,901 of record BSYO01000024.1, on the reverse strand, counting down.
TGGCTTTGAGCTATAGGGGAGGAGACCTCCTAATTTCCTTTCTACCACGAGAGTCGGGGAAAGAAAGAATCGGGGCTTGCTCATAGGATGAGGGGAAGCCCCTCCCATACGGCATCAGAACTATTGGATCAAAAAATTTAATAGTTGAGCTAATTTATGATTAAAAGATATACAAATAAAATTTTTATTTTTTTAAAAAAAATCAAAATACCAATTTACCCTCGAATTCAAAAACAAAATAAAAACATTTTTATATTTTAAAAATAATTAATTTTAGTTGTTGGTGATACGTCCTGGATTCGTGTTCAACAGATTAGGAAGCCATTGGGTCTTCGAGTTGAATTGGAGTGGGTTTCTTCTCTGTACTCCTTGGCTTGGATTCTGCACACCACGACCAAAAACGATAGGTCAAATGATTGTAAAATTACCCCCACCGTATATTCTCCGACGCTTAACTTAAAAATATTTTTCAAAAAATAGAAAGATAATAGGAGGATGCAAGAAGATGCGTAGATGCATATTGTGATAAATTGAGTGTTTAGGCATGCACACTGAGGGGCAGCTTAGAGGTGTACCTGCTAAGGGCTAGCTTAGAGCTGCACCTAACCGAGAAACGTTTTAGGATTGCGCCCAACAGAGAGGCGTCTTATTAGATAGAAGATTAAGCTCCATGGACGGAGGGCTAGCCTCCTGGCTAAAGGGTAGACCCCCTGGATGGGCTCCTAAATGGAAAGCTAGCGAGCGTTAGAAGCAGGGCTTGGCGGACACAGAGAGAGAGAGAAAGAGCTCTGGCGTTAGAGGGTTTGCTTAATTGTGTATACGAGTATTGATGTGTGCCTGCCTTTGGAGTTTGCCTCAAGGGCTTCTTATAGCCTTCGGGCTTTCTCAATCTTTCTTAGGCGGTGAGGTTAACTGTCAGTTGTCCCACACAGATATCGTGGGGTGGCGCAAAGATTACATTCACTTATTTAGGCAGTTATGATCAGACAAAAGTGATTCCTTACTTCCTGAGAGAGATACTGCACGCGGCGGATATTGCCATGAATCTGGGGATGATACGCTAAGTTAGAAGTTGCCATTCCTAGAAAGATCATGATCTTGGACAATATTCGTGGGATATTCATTTGGATTAGGGGCAGCTTTGGTAAAAATCTCTACTTAGCCATGTCAAGTGGTCCAAAAAAATTCCATGGGGCAAATTTTATAGCCTAATTTCAGTTTAACGGATTGGGCCTAGGCCAATCCACCCAAATTGGCCATGAGATATGGGCTACCACTTGTTGGGCCTCTGCATTAGTTCGTGGGCATGGGTCTTAGGCCAGCCCAACGTAACGGTACCCATCACTAGCCTCCCATGCCGTGGGCGAGATATTTTAAAGTCAAATCATCGTTCCATGAATCTTTACTCCTTATTTTGTTCGTTTGCGGTCAAAAGCTTGTATTTTGTAGGAAGGACTTGATGAATAGAACTACTATTTTGCCTCTTTGATTTCTTGAATGCCACTCTTTGTCCCTTAACGTCATCAGCCGACTAGGTCGCTTGGGCTACGCCAGCCTAACAGTCCAGTCATTGGATAATTCGTTCTCCTGATTTGGCTCATGACAGCTTGTCCCCGTACTTCGTAGGGATAGGGAGCCGGTCGAGCCTGTCTTTAGCTTGTCAGGGTCGAGTGCTTCCCACTACTTGACACCTTGATGACTTAAAAGTTTGGTCGGGTAGTGCCTCGGTCTTACGATGATCTGGATCATGGCGGTTTGTCATCATTGGGACACAGTGCGCTAGGGCATCATTAGTTTCCAACGGGCTATGCTGGAAGGCAGAGCTACTGTACAGGAACTGTAATGTTTGTGAGCTTGCTGTTCTTGGTTGACTCGTTTCAAGGAGCTGGGGTCCTGTAGAGTTGAGAATGAGATGCCTTTCTTGAGCCTGTCAAGGTCAAGTGTTTCCCACTACTTAACACCTTGATGGCCTAAAAGTTTGGTGGGCTAGTGCCTTGGTCTTTCAGTGGTCTGGATCATGGCGGTTTGTCATCATTGGGATAGTGTGTTAGGGCATCAGTAGTTTCCAGCGGGCTATACTGGAAGGCGAAGCTGCTGTACAGGAACTGTAACGTCTGTGAGCTCGTTGTTCTTGGTTGACCCATTTTAGAGAGCTGAGGTCACGTAGAGTTGAGAATGAGATGCCCACTTTGACCATGAGCCATCCAAGTCCTGTGTGAGATCCAATAGCCCATAGAGGAAAGGTCTCGTGTTCTGGATCGAATTGCGTCTTCGTGAGGTCATGCTTTGAGAGCAAGCGGCGGGGGAGATGGAGAGCTGAATGAGTGTTGCAGCTGTCGGGGCCCCAGAGCTATGAGCGGGTGCCACTAGTGTCAACCCTGGGCCGTCCAAATCATAGGCGAGAACCAAGAACTCTTGGAGGGAAAATCTTAGGCTCGGAATTGGATCACCTTACTACGATGACGCGCTTCGAGAAGCCGAGCGGTGACTTATTGCCTCCTGGAGCTATCATGCTTCAAAGAGGCTAACAAAGAGGACTCAACTCTGCTTGGAGGGATCTTGCAAACCTTGGATCTTCCAATCGGTGCCCCTGAATTGAGGGGTGCTCGAGATCGGTATTGATTGGTCAATTTCTTAAAAATAGAAGGGAAGCCTTTGTCAACACCAACCGAGAGCCATCCGAGTCTCGGGCGAGATCCAGGAGCTCACAAAGGAAAGATCTCAGGCTCGAGATTAGATCGCCTCATTACAAGGATGTGCTTCGGGAGATTAGGAGGTGACTTGCCTTAAAATAGTCTATCGTTCGAGTTGTAGTAGTAGGATGTCTTTTGTATTCCTTGGAACGATCCTTCTCATCGTGCACTACTGTTGGCGAGTCGGCTAATGGGTCTGGAGCGGAGGATTCCCCAACAAACTCAGATGCTAGAGGTGGGGATCCTTTCGCTCTCAGGTCGAGTGAATGGATCGACACTGTGACCACAGTTAAGCTGGGGATTTCATCTCAGAGCTTCCTCTCCGAGAATGCCTCTTTACTTTCTAGTGGAGTGTCAGGACCGCTGGAGATGACTCGTGCCGAATCCCAATCGTTCCCGTGAAGGAAAGTCGTAACCCTGAGGAGGCGTGGTTGTGAGGGGATTCCTTATGGTGCTCAACGAGTAGACTGTTGGCTCTCGAGAGCCTTCTGAAGCAGTGTTTGAGGGCGATTACTGGTATAGGCGATGGTTTAGGCATTCGAGAGAGGATGCCCTTAGAGTCTGTCTCAAGGGCTTTTTATATCCTTTGGGCCAACTTAGCCTTACTTGGGTGGTAAGGCTGGTCACCAGCTGCCCTTGCAGGGCTGGTAGGCTAGCACAAAGATTATAGGATCCAATTATGGTAATCTTGGTCAATCCCATGGATTCCTTCCATCTTCGAGAAGATGATGCACACGGCGAATATTGGAGTTGCCTTTGTGAGAGGTCCGCTGAGTTGGGAGTTGTCATTTCTGGTGAAAACATAATCGAGAGCAATATTTTGGGTGTCAGGTTAACCAAGGAAAGTGATTTTACTACGCGGGAATGACAGCCTGGGCCATCCGAGTTAGACCACAAACAGCCTAGTCCTTCATGTCGGCGCAAGGCTGCTATGGTCAACGAAACCGTTGACCAACCCTTGAACCAACGAGTAGGATGTCTTTTAGGCCAGCGGGCCTTGGCGCTGTATCAGCCCTTTACTTCCATCCCTGTCGGTTGGATATGTGATTCAATAGCTAGGAGCTGTAAGGGAGCCCAATGAATGCACCGACTGGGAGAACAAGAGAACAAGAAATAAGATTAGAATTGATCGTGTATTTGTACGGAAGCTGTTAGAGTCTCAAAGAATGGTGATTTTATCCCACTAACTTGGAAAACAAAGATTATAAAAGAAGTTTAATATATTGTAATATTATATTATAATATTAAATGCCTATATATAAGATTTCTGTAGGCACTTGTGATAAATTAGAGTTTTTTTAAATACTTTTTTTTTATAAAATCTATATATTATAACTTTTTTTATTGACCAAAAAAATTAATTAAGGAGGTTACTAAAGAAATTACAAAAGAATAGATATGTGTTTCTTAAATAATTGAATTTTAAATTTTATTGACTTTATCAAAAATTTATATTGCCTTTTAAAATTATTTATTAATTAATATAATCTACTAATTTTCATGAGATTCATCCTTTTACTTGTAAAAATAAATAAATACTTTAAATTTCGTTTTTAAAAATAGTCAATATACTCAAGTATTGAGTTATTGCTATTAACATGACTTTGGATATTAAATATAGCACCCCTGCCCATCCAAAAAAAAATAAATAAATAAGATCCTTACGTACCATCCATCCTTCAAAAGTGCTGTAATCGATTTCACCCGTTGATGATGAATCACTATTGAATTTGAGTTTATCGGCATCTCTGAGCTGCTTGAACCAGCCGTTTATCTCCATATCATTTACTGGGATTTTGTGATCTTGTAGGTTCTCCCTCATGCTCTCCTCGGTTATGTAACTGTTCATATATTTCAATATTAAAGAAGAAGAACAACAACAAACAAAGAGTTAATTTTGGTTGTGTGATGGACTTACTCTGAATCGTCTTTCTTGAATTTTCGCCACCGTTTGCGGATTTTATTGGGAATAGGATCATAGTTCCTTGTGTTGGAGCAAAACGCGCGGAAGGCCGAGCGGACAATACGCTCAGACTGGAAACGGAGAGCAAAGCTCTCGGACGGTCAGGAGAGGTAGAGAGAAATATGAGAGAGGGAACACACGAATTTTAACGTGGAAAACCCTTCCTTAAACATGAGGAAAACCACGAAAGAATACACTATAAAGGATTATTGCCATGTGTTAAATACATGTGAAAACAAACTAAGTGAAACAATCACAAGTATACAACTTTCTCTCTCTAAGGTGTTTCTCTCACAAAACTCACAAAGTGGTTGCTCACAAAGGCACACACCACAACTCACCAACCTCTTGCACTCATATATATATACATGAATAAATATATTTTATTCACTACCCTAGAATCTACCCGGTCACCTAGCGCTGGGGTGGTGGCAGGGTAGGTCGCCCACCAGCCGTCTCCGCTGTACGCACGCCGGGGCAGGCCTGCAACCGTCTTGGAAGTTGTGGGCGCCACCAACTTCCAATGCCCGCATTATTCTTTGCCAAGTAAAGAGCATTAATGACAGAATAAGTCAACGCACGCGTGGATGGAGTCCTCGTCCAAGTCTTCTCGAACACGACGCACTCAAGCAAAGTCCTCGTCCATCATTCCAATGGAGTCTCATGGACAAAGGCCACTCGAGTGACCCCAACAAACTTCCCTCACGACCGAGTGGGAGTAAGGTTAGTTAGACCAGCAAGTGTCACAACAAGCTTCCAGCTTCCCCTTTGCAAAATCTTGGTTAACATGTCCAGCCATTGTCTTCCGATCGGACCTTTCCAATTGATAATCGCCCATCATCAAAACATCTCTCACCCAATGATATCGTGCGTCAAATGTGTTTTGACCGAGAATGGAATGAGGAGTTTTTACACAAGTGAATGGCACTCGACTATCACAAAAAGATCTCGTACCCCTCTTGCCTTAGACCCACCTCTTGACGAACCTCTTCATCCACAAATTTCCTTGGCAGGGCCTCGGTCACGCAATGAACTCGCCTCGCGTGGTCGAGAGAGCGACGACTTCGTAGAATTGACTGCCAGAGACCGCCCCTCCCGCAAATTTCACACTAAGTATCCGGACGTTGATTTCCTAGAATCAACGTCCCTGCCATATCTGCGTCCGTGTACGCAATCAACTGAGGCTTCTCTTCTCCAAACATCAAACCCACCTTGGAGGTCCTGCGCAAATATCCCAAGATCCACTTCACCGCACCCAATGCTCCATTCCCGGGTTTGATAGAAATCGCTCACAAGGCCAATCGCATGTGCAATGTCCGCCGCGTACACACGGCGTCGGTACATGAGATCGCCTAACGGCCGAGGAGTAAGGAACCTTACTCATGCGCGCTTTCCCGGTGTCCGAGGACGGACACCGCCGCTACTCGCCCGAAATGGTTGGCCGGTGGTGTCGACAGGCTTGACCCTTCCATATTGAATCTTTGAAGCACCCTTTCAATATAACCCTCCCCGGGATGCCTAAAGCTTGCTGCCCTCTCGGTCGCGAAATTCTCGATTCCCAAGTCTGTTTCGGCCCGAGGTCTTTCATGGCGAAAATCGTCCTATTGCTTCTTGACCTCCATGATCCGAAAGCACTATTCTCATTCGGACAACCAAGATGTCAGTCTACATAAAGGAGAAGGATGACGAAATCGTTGTCCGAGAATCCTCGCACAAAGACACAAAGGTCCGAGGAAGTCTTATGGTAACCTTGCTTGACCATAACATACTCGAACTTCCTGCATTGACTGCCCGGAGCTTGTTTCAACCCATACAAGCTCTTCTTCAAACGATAAACAAGTCCTCCCTTTCCTTTAACTTCAAAGCCGGCCTGGTTGCTCCATGTAGATCTCTTCCTCTAGATCTCCATGGAGAAAGGCCCATCCGGACATCTAGTTGCTCAACCTCTGTGTCCAACGCCACTGCGCCCGAGCACCAGCGACGAGGACATCTTCACAAAAAGCAAAAATCCTCATCAAAGTCAACGCCCTTTCGTCGACCAAAACTTTGACCACAAGTCGTGCCTTGTGTCTTCAGGGCGCTGGTCCTCGGTTGCCATCAGCCGGAAGACTCATTTGTTCTTCGAGCCTTCTTCCCCTAGGCAACTCCGCCAACCAAACGTGATGGTTCTCCATGGGAAGTTATTTCTTCTTCCATGGCTTCAAAACCATTTATCCTTCTCAAGATCGCTCATGGCCTCTTCGAAATCCTTCTGGTTCTCCAAAGATCGTGATGAGGACAAACTCACCGGGCCGGAAGGCGGACGGACGGACGTCTCACCACTGACGACTGTCTCACTCGGGCTACCTCATCCCGCCGAGGTACCACTTCTTCAACCTGATCCCGAGGCGCCGTACTCCTCGATCCTCGGTTGGGCACACCCTGATCCGAGGACATCGGATAAGAGAGGCACGGTGACTAGCTAATCTCAACCGTGTCCGTCCTAAGGTGCTAGAAGGGGACTTCACATTTTTCTCAATGTCCTCTATGGTCTCGCTCCTCAACGAAGACCACGTCACGGATCGAACTAAATTTCCTCGCTTTTTGGGTCATAAAGCCCACCCAAATTCTTCCTCACTATAGCCCAGAAAGACACATTGTAGCGTCTTTGGCTCCAAGCTTTTGTTCCTCTCATCTCTAACATGGACGAAAGCCTTGCACCAAAAGTCCGGCAGACGATGACCTGTATCCGGTTCTTTCCCGCCCGTAACCGCCAGAACTTCCCCATGCAGAGGCTTACTTGGCGAGCGATTAATAACATGGGCGGTCAGCTCAAGGCCTCGGCCCAAAAGATCTCGCAGCTGGGCTCTTGCCTAAAGATGCACCTTACTCTTTCCAAGAGAGTGCGATTCATCCTCTCGGCCACTCCGCCCACCAGCGTCTTTGGAGTCTTCGATGTTTGATGCCATGAGCTCGCAGCAGGCATCAAACTGTCCAATGTACTCGCCACCGTTGTCGCTCCTTATTGCCTTGATCCTCATCCCGGCCTCCCGCTCAACAAGGACGTGGAACCGTTGAAAATTTTCGCGACTGGGGTCTCGGTCTTCAACGGAACACCCATGAGCTTCTCGAGCAATCGCTCTGCGAAGGTCACAGAAGTCGCGCACCTCCAAAAGACTTCTCCGGGAGAGGCCACACACGTCCGTGTGTACAAGCTCCAAGATCTCGGACTTGTTGGAAGTTGCGCTCCGCAGAAGGAGACTCTTCTTTTTTCCCGCCATGCAAAGTGAGGACACGTCCTAGGCATGTCTCCATCCACCTCAGGATGACCCCTCCCGGCCAAGTGACCCATGCCACGCCACCATGTGTCCGAGCCTTTTGTGCCAAAGATCCGAGGACTCCGCACTCCTCGTGGCATTCACTCTCACCACTTCACTCGAGCTTTCAAAACATAAAGCCCAGATGCCTTAGTTCTCTGCAATGACTCATGGAGCCCTGGTCATTTTGATATTGCCGTCCGTAAGACGTTGCAGAACCTTCGTCATCCAAATCGCCGAGATGATGTTCACCGATATCGGGGGGACGTGCGGACGTCCTTAGAATCGATCCGCTCCGATTTTCATCACCAACATGATGTCTCCTCGTCCTATGAACTCGACGCCTCGCTTTATTGCCCATTCTCGCACTGGGGCACAAGGAGCATAAGTGGAGAATGGCTTCTCTCCTGGAGGTAACGTGGGATCAAGCGCCGAGTCCACTACCCAATCCGAGGACCTGTTTCGCCACAAACATCAAGTCCTCGGACTCACAAGTTAAGAGGAGATCACTCCTATCACAACGAGAGACCGAGGACTCTTCCGCCTTGTCTCTTCTCGCTCGCTTCCCAATGCTCTCACGCCTCCATTTGTAGCAGAACCTTTGATGTGGCCCTTCTTGCCACAATGATGGCACTCCATGTCTTGCAGACGAACGTGACTTACTCCGCCTCTTTGTCTTCGTACTGGGCCACGTCCCCGCTTCTTCCCTTTGATTCCGTGACAAGGACCTCTGGCCGAGAGAGGTAGACGTTCCGGGGAAAGCCGCCGTATTTCCTCGTTCAAAGACACCCTTCACCATCTCCAAAGTGTCACCACACTGTCTGAGCCGTGTTGGCGGATCGTGACCTCTTGGTTTCCCATGAGTCCGGAGGGTTGTTAGGAGCCAAAGTCCTAGCACTTCGTCCTCGAACTTAATGCCCATACCGTTGAGCCGGCCCACGATCCTCAAACTCGTTTAAGTGGTCGGCAAAACAAGATCCGCCCTGTACTGGGATGTGGACCAACCGCATCAAATGGTAAATTTTATTGTTACTATTTGGAGGCAAAGAGCTTCTCGAGCTTCTCCCAAAGAGCTTGGCATTTGTCTCTCTACGAACATGGTTATACACGCTCGTCCCACAAACCGGGCCGATGAACCCGCACACCCACTTGTGCTCCAACGCCTGTGCCTCGTCCCGTTTTAAGACGGTTTTTGGAGGAGAAGACTTGATCATGCATAGACTTGACGAAAAGCAAGTCGTTTTATCGCCATGTCAAAGTTTGAACCATTCAAACAAACCATCTTACCGCCAACTCCATTTCGATAACACGCAAAAGATCACCGCGCAAACACCTTGTCTCATACCACTTGTCGGAGCAAAACGCCATGGGCCGAGCTGACAATACGCGGATTGAAACGAGAGCAAAGCTCGGACGGTCGAGAGGTAGAGAGAAATATGAGAGAGGAACACACGAATTTTAACGTGGAAAACCCTTCCTTAAACAAGGGAAAACCACGAAAGAATACACTATAAAGGATTAACATATGTCATACTTACACAAGCTCAAACTAAAGTGAAACAATCACAAGTATACAACTTTCTCTCTCTAAGGTGTTTCTCTCACAAAACTCATAAAGTGGTTGCTCACAAAGGCACACACCACAACTCACCAACCTCTTGCACTCATATATATATACATGAATAAATATATTTTATTCACTACCCTAGGAATCTACCCAGCCACCCTAGCGCCGGGGTGGCAGGTGGTAGGTCACCCACAAAGCCGTCCGCGTGACGCACGCCCGGGCAGCCCGCAACTGCCTTGAAGTTGTGGCGGCCACCAACTTCCAATGCCCGCATTTATTATTGCCGACAGAGCATTAATGATGTAAAGTCAACGTGACGCGTGGATGGAGTCCTCGTCCCAAGTCTTCTCGATCGACATGACGCACTAAGCAAAAGTCCTCGTCCATCATTCCAATGGAGTCCATGGACCAGCGCCACCGGAGTGACCCCAACACCTTGAACACAATTTTGTTACCTTGATGAAACACTGAGCCATATGCTTTTTACGGTAAGTAGGCAACTCTTCGGTTGCCGAATTCTCTTCATCGGTATCCGAATTCTCTTCATCGGTATCCGAATTCGTTATATTGTCGGCCTTTTTCGGGATCCCTTTATCCGGTGAGAAGATATCCACGTTTAAGTCATGGGCGAGGCCGAGGAAGTACAGCTGCAACCCGACTTTGCGGATGTTGCCGGCGATCCGGCTATATATGGCATGAGATTCCCATGAGAGGATCAACGCGTTCTTGACCAGCACCAGAAACGCGCCGACAAGAAGAGAAACAGCTGTCCAAGTCCCGATATCGAGGGCCTTCTCGCTGACTCTGTACCGCCGGAGTCCATTGCGGGGGGACCGAAAGTAAAGCTCCCATGCGAGGAGGATAACGACACAAACTATAAGATTGTAGCCGCTCCGTCCCAATCCATCCAGGTAATACACAACGTCATACTTATCCTCTATCATCGTAAGAGACAATTTCTTCACGGTGCATTCTCCCAGCAAGCTAATATAACGGTAGCTGACGATATACAGCGCCGGCACCACCATCCAAATCCAGAGAGGCAATCCCAGGACTTTGATCCGCTTCTGCCGGGGACGGATACGACGATCACCATGAACAGGAGCAACAGCAGCAGGTTGCACAGCCTCCACTTTGCGGCGGCTACCCCTTCCTGACCAAATCAGCGACTCTTTTCCTCAGCAATTCGAAATCGAAATTGCTATTACCGTCTTTCAGCTTCAGATTCGCAGCTACCTGTCCTGGTGACGACGTCTTTGATGAACATCAGCTTGAGAGCAGCCAGTACAGACAGCAAATAAGCAGAATCAGTGAGATGATCAGAGAAAGTAAGGCATAAAAATAAACAAGCGTGGTCTGAAGCAAAATCCATGCGGAGCATTAGCCGCGCCGGTACCGCCTGACTCGTCCTTAAGAGAAGGCTCGACGGCGTTAAGAGAAGACGCGGCCGGTGGTGCGTCTTTGGGCATGACAAGGTGCAGATCAGAGGCTGTGGTTTCATCCATTGGGAGGTTTCCGATGCTCTGTTTGTCTATGTGAGCTTTTCTCGTGTCGAGCGTAGATTGAAGGGAGCTTTTATAGGCAGGCAATGATTAAAAGGATTTCACATTTTGCATTTAATAAAATACATAAATAGTGGTGTATTTTTTGATTCGAATTTTATATAAATTTAAAAATTACTTAATTTTTTTTTTTTTACAGATTAAATTAAAAATGGTTTAATTTTTATTATTTTAAATTTAAATTCTATACACCATAATTAAAAATAAGTGGTTAATGGATGACGGAGCTCACTCCTTAATATTTTCTCAGATACTTAAATTAATAATCTTTTTTTAAATAAAAAAAAGAATATAAAAATTATTCGTAGGTGCACAAAGGAGGGGGGATTGAGTGTGAGTAGAGGGTAAGGCCCCGGCAATTTGTTTCATAATAATAAGTTTATTGACATTATCATAAATTAAAATTATAAAATTATTTTACAATAAATAATATAATAATGACAATGAAACTTTTAAATATAAACTAAATCATTTTATTTTAAATTATTTTCATCAACTGTGTTAATTCTGATAAAGCGATACTATTATTATAATTTGAATAAGGGAATGCTGCTTCTTTTATATATATATATATATATATATATATATATATATATATATATATATATATATATATATTATCCTTTTATTTATTTGTACCGCTATATTAATTGAAATGTTTTAGTGGTTTAAATTTAAAATTTAAATAATAAGTCTAAATAATTGTAACTTATAATAAACAAGTCCAAATCTTGAAGAGATCAATGGCCTTATTTCTGGTGAAAAGAAATGAAGAAAAAGTCAGATTTGAAAATAAAAGGAGATATTGAGTTGACTCAATGATAATGTCTACCTTTTAACACGTAATTTTAATTTCAAATTATTTTTCATCTATCTAAAATTATTATAAAAAAATAAAATCAATGTTAAATTTTAATCACTAATTCTTACCTAATAATGACTTATAAGATTAACAATTACTTAATAAATAAAGTATAAAACTCCAATTATGTTAAATATGAATTTATAGACCTGATTAAAGATAAATTTACTGATCAAATTTGGATAAATATTCGTAATAATTAAGTCAGACCAGATAGAGCTAAATATAAGCTAATTATCAAGATAAAAAATCTTAATCATATAAGTGCATAATCTAAATTAGGCCTGTTTAGGTAAGTTCATCAATTTTTTTTTTTTTGCTTTTTAAATATTTTATTTAAAATTTTATATTTACTTAAAACACCTAAAATGTAAAATATTTTTTAAAAATATAATATTTAAATTATAATATATTTAAATTTATATTTAAATATATAATTTTTACATAGTAAGTTATTAATTTTATAAAAATATAATATATTAAAATAATTTTTTAATACCTAAGATTTTTCAAAGTAAAAATATATTTACAAAAAAAATGTTAATTCAAGCAAGTTGGACCAAATAAGTCAATTTTTCTCATGACCTGTTCAATCTAAACAATTAATTGAGACCTATTTTTTTGATCGTGTTTATCCATAAAAATCGATTTATATTTACCAAATTTTATAAATTTTATAAGTATAGTAATTTGTTTCACAATAATAAGTTTATTGGCATTATCATAAACTTTTTGGATGCAAAAGGTAATTGAGGCGATGATAAGTTTTTAGATCCTAGACACTATAATTTTATATGATTTACTTTCTTGTTTTGCTTAAAATTACTAAATAATTTTAAATGAAATTAATATTTATACAATTAACAATAAATACATATTTCTAAAAATTTATAAAATTAAAAAATAATCATATTTATTATAATAATTATTAAAATAATGATCGACTGCATTAGACTTCCCACACCTGGCAGGCCCAATAAGAGAGCGGCCCAAAATCCAAAAAGGCCCAAAGCGCGTTAGACGGTCAATGCGTTAAGCATTGACCTTCCGGTGAATAACAAACGGCCAACAGCGCTCTTTCAAGCCGGTCAACGCTTCAGTTGATCGGAGGTACTGTAACAGCAGGCCCAAAAAGACAGCGAACCAGATGTGGGCCAGGCCCAATTTGACAGATGATCTCATACACGAAAAGCAACGATCCTTTCTATGATTATATGCTTTCCTAAAAGCTGATCTTCTCCAAAAAGGTAGCAATGGATTTGGCGCCAATGATGGAGTTTAAATAGTCACAAGAGTATGAAAGGAAAGTAGATAATTTGGATATCCGTTACACTGTTCAGAAGAAAAATGATCCATCAAATCACTCCAGTCACGCCAACCAACTCAGAGAAGGCCGCCATCGCCAAACCAAAGATCATGCCACCCCGACCAAGGAAGGTGGCTCTCCCACCATCTATATAAGCTCGGAGTCTCCACTTTAGAAGAGGGACTTCCTGATACAGTCTAAACTACAAACGTTTACAGTGCTTAAGCAAAACTCTCCTTCTCCCTCTCTGTAAAGCGTTCACCTTCAAATCCCACTAAAGGCCTCCAGATCACAAGATCCCCTCTGGCGCTCTGAAAACCGTCTTCCAAAGCTTCCACGCTTTCGGGACGTAGCCTCCGCTCGCTCTCTGTGAGCAGCAAGCTGGAACTCACATTCTCAACGGGCCACAGGGTCATCTCTACTTCTACAGACCAACACTCCCGACAAATCGATTCTCTCCTCTCGCACTTATCAGTTCACCTTTCTCAGTTCGAAAACTTTTTACTAATTTGAGCGTCGGAGTGTTTTCGGTAGGACAACCTCCCGCCGACACCTGACCTCTCATTTTCTGTAGTGGTGTACAATATTCAGACTCAGTAAATAAAGCCGAATCAAATCAACCAAGTGAATCTGAATCTGTTCGAAGTAGGATCTAGATACGCATCAAAATTTATATATTATAATATTAGATATAAGTAATTTATATATAGTTCAATCTCAATATTTTAGAGTTATCAATAGATATCAATATGATAGTAACTGATTACTGATATTTTATCTATAAAACTTAATATTGTCAAATTGTTGCTTGTTTGTGCAAGGGTTTCCTTTTTTTTTTTTTTTTGTGGGTGTGGATGCATCTGAGTTTTTCAAGCTTTACCGATATGGAAACCATATCTAGAACCAGGGCAGCGGAGGTTTGCCAATGGCGCAAATTTTGCATCGGGCGACGCTGGTGTGCTCAGCAAAACTCACCCAGGCATGGCATGCATTACCATTAAATTTTTTATTGACCAAACCGAATAAATATTATGAAATTTATTTATTGATCAATGTAATTTACTTATTTTTATCAAATTAGTCAAATTTTAACATTATTATAACTACAAAATTATTAACCCTATTGAAAAAATCCTAACTCCACATCTAATGACAACTTAAGCATTTATAATTGAACCTGTAATCATAAGTATGATTCCTGATAATATATACATAGACTTAACCCAATACGTATATTTAGGAACAAAAAACCATTCACTGGATGCTTTGTTCTGAATCCCACGCAAAGTAAGCTTGGAATTCTTCATTATCCAACAAATGAAATTACCCACTTAAAAAATTATTTGAGTAGCATTTGAGACACTTTCATTACTTCATGAATAAAAAGTTGCAATCTCAATTAAAGCAGTAGCTTTAAATTGAGAAAGATTTTGAGTATTTACTTTATTCTCTTTATAATTTTACTTTGGAATTAATCTCTTTTGAGAAAGCTTGTCGAGAATTTGCTTTGCTTTGTCCCTCATGCTACGGCTCCTTGGGTTTAGTTTTGCCACAAAAGAACAATTGACCCGGTCTTATTCCTAATTATGCCTTATCCTAATAATCTATTTCTAACGAGTGATGTGAAATAATTGAACTTGTAGCTTAAAAGGCCTCTTCTCTTTCCCTTGCATCTCTTGAGCCGGCTCTGATGGGTACACCAATAATGGGTTTGCCTAAAGAAAGGTCAACAGAAGCCCAAGAAAGTCGATCAATATTTTTGAGGGCCCAGTAAAAAGACGGGCACAGAAACTGGAAAGCCCAAGACGGTCAACGCCAACGTTGACCGTCTCGCGGCCAACTTACTACAAACGGCAACTCAACGCTGACCAGTTTGATTGGGCCTTAGAGGCTTTGCAATGCTGATGGGCCTATTCCATTCTCCCCCACCCATCACCGATCGCGGCCACTCTCGCTTCGTTCTCCACGAGGCGCAAGAACACGCGCCGACGGCCAACTCGAGACACACCGCCTACGCCACCACATTGGGCTCAAAAGGGCTCTTCTGACAATAATGGGTCTCCGCTCACTCGGGCCCAAAGCCCATCCGGGAGGTCAGGACGATGGGCACCTTTCATAAGGGCGGCAACACGCATGCGAGACGGTCAACCCGAGCGCGACTGTCCCGCACTTTCCACGCTGGGCCCAAGAAGCCTTTCAACAAGAATCTGCCCGACCTGCTTGGCCCACCATCATAAAAAGGCCAACCACGATCCTCCAAGGATATTCTACGATCTTAAAAGGAATATCAGCAGGATTGGCGCCCTTCAAAGAAGGAAAACGCCAGATCTTCCCAACTCATTGCCAGCCAAGGAACTCCAACGATAACATACTGGGGAGGAAAGAAACCAACTTGGAAAGTAGTTGGCCGCCTCAGAATGAAACAATCCTCCACAATTGGGCAACAAGTATCAACCTCCAAAAGGAAGGCCAGCAGCAGATCACAGGGACGATCACTCCTTCCAAAGGAGGAGGATCGCCATCTTTGCCATAAAAAAGGCTCTGGATTCACCATCCAAGGCAGGTTCTCATTGATGCTCTCATTCAGGCTTTGATTGATGCTTTCATTGACGTCGGCATTAACTCACAAACCCTAAGTGCTCTGAAAAACAAGCTCTGGTTCCCGACAGCCAAACTCTCAAACACAGTCAAAACTCCAATGCAACGAACGAGTCTCTACAACCGTTCTCTGCCTTCCCACCATTCAGATACGAGAAAGGCCTAGCGCCTCTCTGACATCTGGAACAAGACATTCTCTTCCCCACTCCCATTGCTCTCTCTATTTTTGATTTCCTTCCCTTTGAAGACCCGTCTTGAACTTTGAGCGTGAGTATTTTCGCAAGATTACCTCCAACGTTAACGCCACCTCTTTATTCGCTTTAGTGGTGTGCGGGATTCATCTTCGGTGAACGGAGCCGGTTCAATCCATCAAAGAGAATCCGAATTTGTTTCGTCGGATCTGTGCACGACCGCCCGATCTGAAATTTTTTTTCCTTCAATTCACTTATCGCTTTGATTTGGAAATTTCAAAACCATTTCTATTTTTTTTTCTAAATCGTCGAATATTACATCAAACCTTAGCCTTTTTTTGTACAGGGAATTATCTACCTTATAAGTTAACTAAACTGCATTCAAATGTTTAATTATCTATTTCATCTGTCAAGGACGCTAAGATAGTTTATTCGGGTAGCAGTAACCCTGCTAAGAGCCCTTTTTCAACAAGAATATATAAGACAACCATTTATCTTACTCTTTTTCAACAACGAAATAAGAGTTAAGTATGAAACCCCTAGTAAAATAGTTTCTACCACTTCATTTTTTTTAAGAGAAAAGAAGAATTTATAATTATTTATTTTAAATTAGTGCTTAGCCCTTTGTTATTTTATTTTTTAAATTTTATGCAGATAAGCCTAAGAGAGCAGCTGAGCTACTTCAAGGAAGTGGTGAAGACATTAAAGCAGCAGTTTAGTGATTTACTGGCCAAAAGATTACTAACGAAGGCTGTTTATCTATTCAGCATGGGAGGCAATGACTACTTCAGCTTCTACTCTTCATATCCCAGCGCATCTCAATCATCCCAAAAGCGATTCGTGGTCACTGTGCTTGGCAACTTGACACAAGTCCTTGAGGTAGACCATCTAACATTCTCAAATTATTATGCCTAACATTATCTCACTTGACGCGATACATATTTAGTAATTTATTAAAATTATTCAATGTTACAATCTCATACAATTTAATTATATTTTATTAAAAAAATTATTTATTTCAGGAGTCTATTTTTTGATGGAATGAATTAAATTTGTCTTTTTCTTATCATGTATTTGACAGAACTACCCATTACATACATGTGAAATCGGTCATTGATAAATAAGAAGCATCTGAGTAATTAAGGAACTAATCTTCTTCTTATCCTATAAAGATAGAATTTCTCATCATGTATACGTGGATAATTAACAAATTGGTCTTTGATTGAAAAAAAAAAAAAAACATTTGAGCAATTAAGAAATAGCCTTTCTTTACCCTATAAAAAACAGAATTACCCATCTATGTATATGTGGATAATTAAGGAATTTGTTTTTAACATAAAACACCATTTGAGTAATTTAGAAACCGGCCTTCTTCTTGTCTTATAAAAAGCAAAACTACCAATCATATATATATATAGTTAAGGAATCGGTTTTTGATTAAAAAAAGAAGCATTTGAACAATTAAGAAGTAGGTCTTCCCTTTACCTTTCAAATAACGAAACTACTTTGTATGAGTAAATAATTAAAGAATCTGTCTTTAATAAAAAAGAAGCATTTGAGCAATTAAGGAACCGATCTTCTTATTACTCGATAAATGACAAAACTATCTATAAATATATGTAGATAATTAAGAAATGTGTCTTTAATAAAAAAAAATATTTGAGTAATTAAAGAATTGGTCTTCTTCTTACTCTATAAATAAAAAAACTACATATTATTTAATACGGATGATTCACTTGTTGTAGGAAATATACAGTATTTGTTGGAAAATGGTCACTCCCTTGTGGGTGATTTCAACAAACTAGTTTGTCATCAGATATTAGCCGTTAACATACGCAACCTTTTGCCAGAAGGCAAAACGGTCAATGGAGTTTGACCGGGCGACAACCACTGAATCCGGTCAACGGATCGTAAACGCGGTTGGTCAATGACGGCCAACGGACGCCCGGTGAGGTCGACGGATGGCGATGGAGGATGCTGAAGTTCTCCTGATGGCCATGCGGACGGCCAATGGAGGTTGACTCGGATCGGTCAATGGAAGGTTAACCACCCGAAGTTTGGGAAGGAAGAATTTACTGCTTAGTATTACTAGTATGGAATCAACCAATGAACACCTAAGACTCTTGTGATAGCCAATGAGCACACGAGATGGCCAAGGATTTCCATCAAGAAGAACACTTGGACGCAGGATACCGGGTGTTGCTTGACAAGTTCTTCGAAAGAAAGCGGTGGCAGTGTCCGCCGCTACGCCGTCTGGCAAATGCAGTCACGCAGTGCCGTGTGGGGTTGGTGGACAAAGCTATCGCGGAGTTGCGGGCGGCCGGTTGACTTTTCACCACACTCAACTTGCCTATCGTTGAAGTTTCCGGTACCACCATATATACCGTATGTCGGGCATGCAGCGGGTGGGTCAAAGGAGCGGTGAGAGTGAAAGTAGCTGGAGCACTAGAAAGTGTAAGGAGGGAAAATCCAAGGTGAAGGAACAAAAGAGGAGTGCACTACCAAATGAGAAAGAGAAGGAAGAAAAAGAGAGTAAAAAAGATGGAGAGTGTTTCCGTTTATTAAATTGAGTTTTTGCTTCCTTATGCCACGGAATGTGCATCTTTAGTCTTGGAATTTGCTATTTTCACATAGTGGATTCTTGTTAACTCTACTCCGCGTGGTTTTCCCTTTTTCATAAGGGTTTCACGTAAAATGGCGTGTCTTCTTCCTCTTTCCTTTCTATTTATCATTCTTTGTTTGGACGACCTCCTTCCATTAGCAAAAAGATTGGGGAAGAAAAAATGCATTCCAAAATTTGGGGGCGTTCCGCTGCGTGCCGATCAACCGAGCAAAGACCACTGATAGCAGCTGCCTTGATGGACTTTCATCGATGGCAAGACAACACAATTACAGTCTGTCCCATTCCCTGGCAAATTTGGAGAGACGATTGCCCGGATTCAAGTACTCCATTTTTTACTATTACCATGCTATTCTCGACCGGGTTAATCACCCCGAAAAACACGACACGAAAAGTCAGTATGAATGATAATGGGTCAGACGAGGGCTAGGAGAGTCGTGTCTAGATCTGACATCGTAATTTAAACTCATAATCAGTACTCATTCCATACTCATTATTGTTGCATAAAATTTAGTGGTTTGGTATACCTAAATAAAATCTTAAATGTATTATCGTATTATGTTGAATTAAATTTAGTGCAATTACAAAAACTAATTTAGATAACCGATTTCATCAAGTGGATATAAGGCAATGGAAACCTTTCTTAGCTCATCCAAATATCGAACGGTATTCGATATTTTTTAATATTACGATAAAATTATGATATATGATAGGTATATATTATAACCGATAGATATTTGATATTTGACAAATATCTATCAACGATATATACTTGTCGACTTGTAGTGCTTCCTTAGTTTTATTTTTTTAATATATCAGAATCCAAAAATATATTATTTAATATATTTAATTGATATAGATTATACTTATACAAATATTAATACTTTTATCCATGTCATATACTTACAAATACTGTTTGGGTGGACTTTAGTGACATATGAGTATGGAGCACGAAAAACATCAAAACCCAATTCTAGTTTCGGACCAAATTCAATCTAAAACTCGTCAAAATGTAAAACCCTATCAACTCCTCGCTCGACGCGTGGATTGCATCAAGTTTAGGTTTTTCTTCCTTCTTTCTAACCCATTGTGTGCTTATATATCATTTAACTGGAATGACTCAATGAATCAACAGCAAACCTTACATTCTATTTAGAGATTAAAGATTTTAGCAACAGAGATTTTGTCACGGATAATACAACTTTTTTCCATAGAGCGCTCCTTATGTGTGTTATGATTATTTTGTGATTACATGTACACCGTAGGTTTTCTTAATGGACATCGCCGTCTTTATGGCGGTACAACCGAATTGTGGAGGAAGAAGTAGAGGCACGATCGAGGTATGCAATAATCCGGAAAATTTGTGTGGTTCGACGGTCACACCAGAGGCTTGCAATTGCAGTTGGCCAAGCTAATGTGGAAGGGAAAGTCAGATATTGTTGGGCCATACAATTTCAAGCAACTCTATGACCTTATGTAGCCCTAATGTATATCAATTAATTCTTAGTTTTTTTTTGTTTTTTGGTAGATTTTATGTAGCCATTAATCTTAGTTTGCTCCTGTTGCAGCTGTTCAGCTACTGTCATATATATATATATATATACACATTTGTACTATTGGCATTTTCCTATTTATAATATATATTATTTATTTATTGATATTATAGTTTAGAGCTCAAAGAATTTAAATTATAAAAAGTCATTCCGTGAAGAAAAAA